>JAPXFY010000018.1:40672502-40682502 GCA_030674185.1 Monoplex corrugatus | reverse complement strand
CCACTGGGGAGACGGGTGGAAGGAGTAATAAGGGAGACTGGAGGGAGAGGAAGAGGAAGGGACAGGGTGAGGGAGAGTGAGATAGAGAGAGAGAGAGAGGACAGAGAGAGAGAGAGAAGAGAGAATGAGAGAGATTTATATTATACTTACAACTGAAATATGAGTAGTATTGAGAAAGAAAGAAAAAGAGGAAGAATGAAAGAAAAAGAGATAGGGGAGGAGAAAGACAGACAGAGACGTGTGTGAGTGAGAGAGAGAGAGTGAGAGAGACAGAGTGAGAGAGAGAGAGAGACAGAGAGAGACAGAGAGAAAGAGAGCGCAGAAATTTAAAACTCTGAAGGAAGGGAGGGAGGGAGGGAGGCAAGTGGAGAGAGAGAGAGAGAGAGAGAGAGAAAGAGATAGACAGAGACAGAGAGACAAAGAGAGAGAGAGAGAGAGAGAAAGAGAGAGAGAGACAAAGAGAGAGAGAGAGAGAGAGAGAGAGAGAACAGAAATTTAAAACATTGATGAAGAACCATCACACTACTGGAGGGAGCGAGGGAGAGAGGGAAGGGAGGGAGAGAGACGGGGAAGAGAGAGAGCGAGAGCGAGAGAGACACAGAGAGAGAGAGACAGAGAGAGAGCGCGCAAAAATTCAAACCTTTGATGAAGAACCACCATACTACTGGAGGGAAGGAGGGAGGGAGAGAGAGAAAGAAAGAGAGAGACAGAGAGAGAGAGAGAAAAAGAGAGACAGAGAAAGAAAGAGAGAGAGAGAAGAGAGAGAGAGAAAACTTTTAAAATATTGACGAAGAACCATCACACTACTGGAGGGAGCGATGGAGGGAGGGAAGGGAGGGAGAGAGAGAGGGGGGAGAGAGAGAGAGAGCGAGAGAGAGAGAGAGACAGAGAGACAGAGCAGAAATTTAAAACATTGATGAAGAACCATCACACTACTGGAGGGAGCGAAGGGGGGAGGGAAGGCGGGAGAGAGAGGGAGAGAGAGAGAGAGAGAGAGAGCGAGAGAGAGAGAGATAGAGAGAGAGAGGAGAGAGAGAGAGACAGAGCAGAAATGTAAAACTTTGATGAAAAACATCACACTACTGGAAGGAAGGAAGGAGGGGAGGGAGGGAAGGAGGGAGGAAGAGAGAAAGAGAGAGAGAGCAAGACAGCACAAAGAGAGAGACAGAGAAAGAGACAGAGAGAGAGAGAGAGATTCAAGAAAGGGGAGGGAGAGAAAGCGATAGGCAGACAGACCTGTAGACAAATCGAGAGAAATCACAGATCGGAAGGGACAGGAATGGGGACCGAGGGAGAAGAAAGAAGAAGAAAAAGAAAGGTGATGAATGAGAGAGAGAGAGAGAGAGAGAGAAAAGAGAGAGAGAATGGGGGGGGTGGAGGCAGACAGACTGACAGATAGAGACATGAAAGATAGAGACAAAGAGAGAAGGACAGGGCGGAAGACAGAGACAGAGACAGAGAGACAGAGAGAGAAGGATGGCGTATAAAGCATACACGCAGACAGAAAGAAAGCTTAAGATAAGGAAAGAAGAAGAAGAAGAAGAAGAAGAAGAAGAACAACAACAACAACAACAAGACGAACAAGAACAAGAACAAAAACAAAACAAGAACAAGAACAAGAAGTATGAAAAATAATGTTCGGAATGACCTCTTGGTTGTTACAGACGTGCTATGATTAAAGTGTACTGAATGTAGGCCAAATCCGTTAACGAAGTCGTAACAGGCATAGACGGGAAGCACTGTACCTTCTGGGAAGCACTGCGCATTCTCGAGGTTACAACAAAGGAAAGGTAACAGCAAAAATATGGCAAGGATTCTCGTAAAAAGAAAAAAAACAAGAAAAAAAGAAGAAGAAAAAGAAAAGAAAAAAAGAACAAAAAAAAAAATAAAAAAAATAAAAGAAAAATAAAAGGGGGGAGGACAACCGAACTTAAACACCTAGACATCTTAATAATCTGCCTCCAAAAGTATAACCGACAATCCACTTTGTGTCACTGTGACCTCGAAAAAGCTTTGGTTGAACTAAAACTTGACATGCATATAGCACAACAGTAGACTTTCATAACAGAGAACACAGATTTCAAACATTGTCCAAAGCTCCGGACAAAATGCTGTTCACACACTTTCTTCTAAAATAGCTGAATTCTAGCACATTTTTACATTAAAGTCTGCGTGATCTTTACTTTAGAATTTCAACTTCAGAACTTATGCATTCGAAACTTGGTGACGATCCATTCAGGAACAGCTGGGAAAATTTTGGTAACACGTTTTTGCCAGTCACACACACAGAGGCACACACACACAGAGGCAGCACACACACACACACACACACACACACACACACACACACAGAGGCACACACACACAACACATACACACACACACACACACGCACGCACGCACACGCAAGCACAAAGGCGCGTGCATGCGAAACACAAACACACACACAAACACACACACACAAACAACACACACATACACACACACGAACGATATGAAACAATCTCCCTGCCCCTCCTCACCGCCCCCTCCTTCTTTCTTATTAAGGGAGATTAAAGAACGGGAAGCGAAAGCAGAAGCAGGGGGTGGAAGAGGAGGAAGAGAAGAGAGGAAGAAAGAAAGGAGGCGGGGGAGGAGAAAAGGAAATGAGTCGGTAATTGCGTCCTCTGGATAATTACCGCATAATTCTGAGGTGCGATTTTAACAGAAAGTCTCCCCAACACCACAGCCATGGGCATATCATTTTCTTCTTGTGTCTGACCTACTTTTTCGCCAATACCTTCATTTTACCACAAGCGACACATCAGCATTTTCCACAAGAGCAGCCAGAAGCTGCCCAAGTATCAAACCGATATGGATATGCTGTCGACTGAGGCAGATGTGTGAATCGCATATGTGAGGGGAAAGAGAGAGAGGTGGAGGGGAGAGCGGGAGAGAGAGAGAGAGAGAGAGAGAGAAAGAAAAACAGAGACAGAGATACAGAGAGAGAAGAGAGAGAAGAGAGGAGAGAGAAGAGAGAGAAGAGAGAGGAGAGAGAGAGAAGAGAGAGAGAGAGAGAGAAACACACACACAGACAATGAGAGAGAGAGAGAGAGAGAGAGGAGAGAGAGAGAGAGGAGAGAGAGAGAGTATAGCCACATTCACTGCCAAATGCCACATGACCATTTTCACGGCGAACAAAAGAAAAAAGAAATCAAAATCATTCATGCACTTGGCATAATATACTAAAAGTATGTTCGTATTTTTACATGCGTTATCTATCGAACAACATGTACTGTTAATTACTTATTAGGAAAGCATGATGTATCTACATGGTTGTAGAGAACCATCTGTTTGTGGGACTTGCTGTATCGTATAACATATGTGCCCGCTGAAAACGTTAAAGAACGCGTTTTCAATACAACCAGACAAGACAGGCGCAAATTTTCGGCCAACTGGCCTTTGTCAAGCGTAAGGTCACAAACAAACAAACAAACAACAAATAAAAAAAAAATACAGTCACACTTGTGTTCCTGTTTGCTTGAGCGCGGGCAGTCACACTTGTTTTGCTTTGCTTGACGCGCAGTCCACTTGTTGTGCTGTTTGCTTGAGCGCGGGGA
Source organism: Monoplex corrugatus (assembly GCA_030674185.1). Lineage (NCBI taxonomy): Eukaryota > Metazoa > Mollusca > Gastropoda > Littorinimorpha > Ranellidae > Monoplex > Monoplex corrugatus. The sequence goes on along the minus strand of JAPXFY010000018.1, from coordinate 40,678,903 downwards.
GAGAGAGAGAGAGAGAGAGAGAGAGGAGAGAGAGAGGAGGAAGAGGTTTGTTGCTGTTTGCTTGAGCGGGGAGAGGAGAGGAGAGAGAGAGAGGTTGTTGCTTTGCTGAGCGCGGGCATTTACACTTGTTTGTTGCTGTTTGCTTGAACGCGGGCAGTCAACACTTGTTTGTTGCTGTTTGCTTGAACGCGGACAGTCAACACTTGTTTTGTATTTCGCTGAAAAGTTGTTGTTCTTGTTGTTTCCATATCTTCCTGGTAAACCGTGTGAGAATGCAGACCTGCTAGCTTCCAAGCCCCCTATGCATAAAGACTTTCTAATTATACACATACAAAGATCCCACAAGTCATGTCAGTGCCCAGAACCCTATGGAAACATGAAAATACCCAGCATACATAATTATGCAGATTATGTGCAATAGTTTGTGAAGGCGGTCAGCTCGCTAACAGCTTGAGTTCGCTGTGCTCCACTCATAGTCTATGTGTAATGTGCAGTGAGTCCTAGTGAACTGGAGAATAGCATTATACAGGAACGGTTTATGAAACATGTGTCGCGTGTAATGCTTATGACCGTGGGGTATACTTTCTTTCCTTTTCTTTTTCACTGTATATTTATTTCTGTCTGTCCTGTTTTTGCTTATGTGTTTAGTTGTTTGATGGTCTACTGACTTGTTTCTGTGTTTGTTTTGTTTGTCTGATTCTTTTTGTCTCCTGGTTCACATTGCTATTTTTGCTTCATGAAAATGGAAAACAAAAATGAAGCTGGTTACAGTGACAAAATGTGGATTTTCTGTAATACTTTTGGAGGGACTTTTAGAATGGCTTGACCGTCTTGTATGTGTGTGTGTGTGTGTGTGTATGTGTGTATGTTATGTGTATGTCTATTGTGTGTGTGTGTGTGTGTGTGTCTATGTGTGTATGTATTGTGTGTGTGTGTGTCTATGTGTGTATGTATTGTGTGTGTGTGTCTATATGTGTATGTATTGTGTGTGTGTGTCTATGTGTGTATGTATTGTGTATGTGTGTGTGTGTCTATGTATTTTTGTGTGTGTGTATGTGTGTGTGTGTGTGGTGTGTGTTGTGTGTGTGTGTGTGTGTGCGTGTGTGTGTGTTGTGGTGTGTGGTGTGTGTGTGTGTGTGTGTGTGTGTGTGTGTGTGTGTGTGTGTCCCCGTCTATCTGTGTCTGTGTTGGGAGCTGGTTGGGGGGGGGGGGTTCTGTGGATGAGCGGGGAGAAGGGATGTAAAGACAAAGAACTATTTCAGGAAACCTCTATAATGCTTCCACCATATTTGACAGTCATCATTTAGAGTTTCCGTCAAACTGCCATTCCCAGACACTGTGGGACTTGTCAACTAACTATATGAAACCTTGTCTGACTCTACAAATGGGTTCACGCGTTCTCTGTCGCTCTCTGGTTGACCTCAGTGGCCGCACCATATTGCGTGGAAATCGGTCTGAACGTGTGGTTAAAACAGGTATCAAGTTGAACGGTATTGTCATGCAATGAATGGGCAATGCTGCCAGTGCACGATCGTGATTTTCTTTTTTCTCTCTCTCTCTCTCTCTCCTCCTCTCTCCCCCCCCCCCCCCCCCCCCCTTGCGTTTTTTTGTTTTGTTTGTTTTTGTTTGTTTGTCGTTTTTTTTACGCGCTCTTCTGTTTTGGTGTTCATGTTTTCGTATAGTACTGACTGCACAGTTAAAAGATCATCATCATTTCTTATTTCTATCATAGTAATCGATTTTTCAAGCCATGGCAGATGGGAAGTGTTTCTCTCTCTGTCTCTCTCTCTTCTCTGTCTCTGTCTCTCTCTCTCTTCTCTGTCTCTGTCTCTCTCTCTCTATGTATCTACCTATTACTGAAAAGAAAAAGAAAAAAAATCATTCGTGCACTTGATATGCATGTCTGCTCGTTTGTTTTACATGCGTATCTGTGTACAACAGTATTATTATACTGTTAATTATTTATTAGGAAAACATGGTCTCTCTCTCTCTCTCTCTCTCTCTCTCTCTCTCTCTCTCTCTCTTTCTCTCTCTTATTCTATCTATCTATCCACCTATCTATCGATCTCTCTCTGTCCTTAATTCGCTTTACCCCTGTCTCCCGTATTCTCTCTCATGTTTTGATATCCTTGATCTGTCTCTCTGTCTGTCCATCTGTCCGTCTATCTGTCTGTCTGTCTGTCTGTCTGTCTCGCTCTCTCTCTCTCTCTTCTACCTCTCTCTCTGTGTTTAGTTCAAGGGAGAGATATGTAGATTACCAACGGTAAGTTTGAAAACTATTCTGTTTTTAGCAAGTAACTTCTACTGTTGGAAAATAAATCATAATCTTCATTGTCACTGTCACAGTTTCTCTTCTGTCTCCACTCTCTCCTTCTCTTCCCAACTCTCAACTTTTACCATTTCATCTTTTTCATTCACAATTAGGAATGATTTTATGACTCAGGCAGATTATGTGGAACCGCCTCCCATCTTAATTTGATTAAATTGTAAGGAAAAGAAGAAAGAAGGAAAGAAAGAAAGAAAGGAGAGAGAGAGAGAGGGAGAGAGAGAGAAGAGAGAGAGGGAGAGAGCGTGGGAGAGAGAAGAGAGAGAGAATGGGAGAGAGAGACAGAGAAAGACGAGAGAGAAGAAAAGAGAGAGATAGAGAGAGAGAGAGAGAGAGAGAGTTAAGACAAACGAACACATCAAGCTACTGAACTGAGGAAGAATAATAATTCAAAAAGAAAACAGAGAGAGACAGACAGAAAGAGAGAGAGAGAGAGGAGAGGAGACAGACAGACAGACAGACATACAGACAAAGGGCGGGAGGGAGAGAAAAAGAAGAGAGAGAGAGCGAGAGATAGAGAGAGAGAGAAAGAGAGAGAGAGAGAAAGAGAGAGAGAAAGAGAGAGAGAGAGCCGAGAAAGTTAAGGGGAGAGAGAGAGAGAGAGTGAGACAGACAGACAGACAGACAGAGAGAAAGAGAGACAGAGAGACACACACACACAGAGTTAAGAAAAACGAACACATCAAGAGATGAACCGATCGAAGAATCAGAATTAAAAGAAAAACAGAGAGAGAGAGAGAGGAGAGAGAGAGAGAGAGAGACAGACAGACAGACAGAAGACAGACAGAGAGAGAGAGAGAAGACAGACATAAAGAGACAGAGAGCACATCGATGAAATTATTAAACCTTCACATGCAGTTCACTAGAATTACGTTTGTCGTGAAGCGTTAGAAGGGGTGGCTTTGAAGGTAATCTTTCAATGTGTTGATCTGATCGTTTTTGGCGCCGAAAAGTCTGGTTTTGTCAGAACTTTTTATCGCCCACATCACAAGCTATAGGAATTAAAGATGGGGAGGTGGTCAGGGTTAGGGAGAGATGGCAAGGCGAAAGGATGGGTGGTGATGGTGATGATGGTGTGTGTGTTGTGTGCATGTGTGTGGCGTGAGAAAAGAGAGAGAGAGAGAGAGAGAGAGAAAGATGAGAGTGAGCGAGAGAGAGAGAGAGACAGAGAGAGAGAGAGAGAACATGAAGGAGAGAAGGACAGGCAGAAAGAAAAGAGTTAAGCGATAAGGACAGGAAGGGTGGGAGCGGGCAAACGAGGCAACGAAGAGAGAGAGAGAGAGAGAGAGAGAGCAGAGAGAGAGACAGAGAGAGAGACAGAGAGAGAGAGACAGAGAGAAGAGAGAGACAGAGAGAGAGAGACGAGAGAGCAGAGAGAGAGGGGACAGAGGAGGAGAGAGAGACAGAGAGAGGACAGAGAGAGAGACAAGAGAGAGAGACAGCAGAGAGAGAGAGACAGAGAGAGAGAGAGAGCAGAGAGAGAGAGAGACAAGAGAGAGAGAAGAGAGAGAGAGAGAGAGAGAGGGGACAGAGGAGGAGAGACAGAGAGAGAGAGAGAGAGAGAGACGAGGAGAGAGAGAGAGAGACAGAGAGAGAGAGAGACAGAGAGAGAGAGAGACAGAGAGAGAGAGAGACAGAGACGAGAAGGAGGAGAGCGAGGAGGAGAGAGAGAGAAGAGAGAGAGGGGAGAGAGACAGAGAGAGAGACAGAGAGAGAGAGAGAGAGAGGACAGGGAGAGGAGAAGAGACAGAGAGAGAGAGAGAGAGACAGAGAGAGAGCAGAGAGAGAGAGAGAAGAGAGAGAGAGACAGAGAGAGAGAGAGAGGACAGAAGAGAGAGAGAGAGAGACAGAGGAGGAGAGAGACGAGAAGGAGACAGAGAGAGACAGAGAGAGAGAGAGGAGAGAGACAGAGAGAAGAGAGGAGAGACAGAGAGAGAAAAGAGAGCAGAGAGAGAGAGAGAGAGACAGAGAGAGGAGACAGAGAGAGAGAAGGAGAGAGGACGAGAGAGAAGGAGAAGAGAAGAGAGACAGAGAGAGCAGAGAGAGAGAGAGAAGAGGAGAGAGAAGAGAGAGAGACAGAGAGAAGAGAGAGACAGGAGAGAGAGAAGAGAGAGAGACAGAGAGAAGAGAGAAGAGAGAAGAGAGACAGAGAAGAGACAGAGATGAGAGAGAGACAGAGAGAGAGAGAGACAAGAGAGAGAGAGACAGAGAGAGAGAGAGAAGAGAGAGACAGGAGAGAGAGAGAGAAGAAGGACGAGAGAAGACAGAGAGAGAGAAGAGAGAAGAGGAGAGAGAGAGAGAGAGACAGAGAGAGTAGACAGGAGACGAGGGGAGAGAGACAGAAGAAGAGAGAGAGACAGAGAGAGAAGAGAGAGAGAGAGGAGAGAGAGAGAGAAATAGAGAGAAGAGAGGAGAGAAAGAGAGAGAAAGGAACAGAGAAAGAGAGACAAAAGAACAGAGAGAGAGAAGAGAGAGAGAGAGACAGAGAGAAGAGAGAGAAAGAGAGTAGAGTAGAGAGAGAAGAGAGGCGAGAGAGAGAGAGAGAGAGATGACAGAGAAGAGTGAAAAGTAGAAGAGGACGAGAGGAGAAATGAGAGAAGAGATGAGAAGGTGAGAGTGAGAAGAGAAAGAGAGAAAGAGAGAGATGGGAGATGGGAGGAGAAGAGTAGGAGAGTAGAGAGAAAGAGAGAAGAGGAGAGAGTACAGACAGACGAGAAGAGAGAAAAGAAAAGAGAGAGAAAAGAGAGAAAGACAGAGAGAAAGACATGAAGACAGATAGAGACAGAGAAGAAAAATAGAAGCGAAAGGACTGACAGAAAGACAGATACAGAGACTAGAGAAAGAAAGAAAGGACGGACGAGCGAGGAAGAAGAGGGAAAGAGATGAAAATGCACTGTGGCTGCCTGCAAGTCAATACCGACACCATTACGCTCAATACAGAGGTGGCAATCTTCGTTATTATTTGATGAGCGAAAAGGTGGCTTAGTGGTTAAGATAAAAAAAAAACCTGCCAGGGTTTGATTCCCGACCATAATCTTTTGACAGAAGTCCGAGTGCTAGTCTTACGGGATAAGACAATGAACCTGCAACAAAACTGATTCAGCGCACATAAAAGAACCCATGGCAACACAGGGATTGTCCGTGGAGAAATTCTATATGAAAAGAAATTCCGTTCTTATAGGCAAAGACAAACACATGTGGAAAAACCAGCCGCCATGGTGTAGCGGTTAGCGCACCGGACTAAAGACTGGAAGGTTTGAGTTCGAATGCCTATCAGTACTTTGGAAATTATTGTGGGATTTCTGGCTCAAACCGGCTCCTACTCAGAGCTGAGATTGCTATTGACTCATCGGGGAGGCTGGAACCACACGGTCGGGTCTCACCCACTTCACGGATGCAATATTGAGGGTGTTGCTCAAATCTCCTGACCAACACCGCAGGTGTCTGTATCTCTCGGGCATGTTGACGCCAGTACGTATCACGATAATAAGCGTAGAATACAGCCCCCTGCCACACACAGTCACGATCCTTGCATGGAACTCCGTGGCATCAGGATTTCATCCTCATCGTCATCATCATCATAACACTGTAAAATCTGTGCCAACTTCTATGACCATTAAGGTGACGTAGAAATAAACACCACCACACCACACACCACACATACACACACACACATACACACACACACACACACACACACACACACACACACACACACAACACCAACATGCTCGCGCGCGCATGCACTCATACACACTCACACTTGCAGATAGAAAAAAAAAAATAAAATGTTTCATCTCTTTTTACTTGCCTCTCTCTTCTCTCCTCCCTCCTCTTCTTTTTACCTCCAAACACACATGCAAAGGCAACTACAGAAACACACACACACACACACACACACACAGAAAGAGAGAAAGAGAGAAGAAAGAGAGAGAGAGAGAGAGAAGAGAGAGAGACAGACAGACAGCGGACAGACAGCGAGAGAGAGAGAGAGAGAGACAGAGACAGACAGAGAGAGAGAGAGAGAAGAGACAGCAACAGAGACAGAGAGAGAGCGAGAGAGAAAGAGAGACAG
>JAPXFY010000018.1:40660002-40662502 GCA_030674185.1 Monoplex corrugatus | reverse complement strand
AAGCTGTCCTCTCACTGTCCCATCTCAACATTAATGTTGTTCTGGTGGTGTCAGTATAGGGTTAGATAAGCTCCCCCACCCTTCCTTGTCTTGTTGTATTAAATACGCGTTCTGATTCTCTTTTCGTGTTTTTCTGGTTCCTGTTTGTTTGAACGCGGGCAGTCACACTTGTTTTGGATGAAGTAAAATGAAACAGAATACAAAAGAAACGACAGTGACGGAGCGAACGAGTTCAAACGATACTATGCCCGTTGCTGCCGGCACGGCTTTGCATCATCGATTGACTGCACGTGAGTCATCATCCAGTCTCTGTGTTACTGTTATGATGAATGAATTAAACAAGAGGACGGGAAAAGAGGACTATTTGGAATAATCGGTCGTTCAGCAGGCACGGTTCTCATTCCATGAATTTTCCAGAGTACACCACCCATCTCCAATCAATTTTTTTTAGAAGAACAATAATTTTTCCCCTTTTGCGTCGAAGGTTGGTTTTTTTTTCTCTGAAATCGAATATATATTTAGTACAAATACAAAAGACACAACTACACTCAAAATAATGAGCTGACAATAGACACGCTGTACAAACACTCTAGTATGCTAGTTATCAAATGACAATGTGAACTGATACAAAGTCCTGTATAAAATTAAGAGAAGCAAATGTTTCTATCTCTCAATTTCTCTCTCTCTCTCTCTCTCTCTCTCTCTCTCTCTCTCTCTCTCTCTCTCTCTCCTCAATTTCTCTCTCTCTCTCTCAATTTCTCTTTCTCTCTCTCTCAATTTCTCTCTCTCTCTTTTTCTCTTTCTCTCTCTCAATTTCTCTCTCTCTTTCTCTCAATTTCTCTCTCTTTCTCTCCCCCCCCCCCTTCTCTCTCGGCATAAAGAACCGTTATACAGTAAACACGCCTGAATACCGCAGTGCGGCGTTGATATGATCCTTACAGTGGATGGGGCTGTATAAACAATACAAACTGAAACGAAGAGGTGTTAACATATCGTCCGACTGACACCCTACTCTCTTCTTATTGTTTAAAGCCCACCATAGCAGAGCTATCAGCATTTCAAAACGAACACAACATCTGGTTCAAAAAAAAAGAAAAAAAAAACTGAAAAAGAAAATTAAGAACACATATCAATGCATGCGCGCATATCGAGGGTTGACAGCCAGAATCCAGTATCTCACTTTTTTTGTTGTTGTCACTTTTCACTTTTTCATACTGAACTGTTTGCTTTTGATGTGATCTTTCCCTCGGTGGACTTTGTTTTTGCCACGATACTGATTTTTGATCGGTTATCGCTAAAACCAAAAACTAGTATCTCAAAATGTAGATAAAGCCTCTCCCCGAAAACCCAGGTAAAAATCACCTCCTGTAAACTATCAGAAAATCGAAATACTTGGTTCTCATTGTCAACCCTCGATATAATCTAAGGATATGCCCCTGGCGTTGACCATTCCGTCCAACTTATCACCAGGCGATATCAAAAAACAAGATCGAAATGTGAAGATAACAAAGGACACTAAAACATACATAAAAACCGCCTAAATTACCTGAAATTGCTCCTGCACAGCACAATTCCTTACAGCCAAACAGGCAGACAGTACACATACCCAATTATCAATCCTAACAGAAAGTGTAAAAGAATTTATAGAACACATTCAGGCGAATGTAACAGTAAGGCAGAAGAATATGATAGAAATGACACACACACTAAAGGAGAAAGGAAGAAACAAACAGTGGCTAGAAAAGAGAAAATTTCTAGCACAGGGCTTTCCAGAAAGAGAGGAAACTATTTATAGTGAAAGAGTCCCCAGCATCCCAATGGGGGACTGACACCCTAAAGAAAGAATCCATTTATACAGATTCTGGTTAGCACATTTACCAATCGTCTTGTAACTATCGTACTTTATTTCTCAAACAGCAGATTACGTCCTTCATATCCTACGGAAAATATGAAAAAAAAATATACTTACAGTCAAGCCACATCCAGTGGACTAAAGTCACCATGAAAAGAGAAATTACACTTCGGGACAAATACAAACAACAGCTTTCATACAATTACGGCTTTTCAGTCCATAAAGAACTAAGGAAGATTAGGAAAAGACAGGCAACATTTATAGGCCATTTTATGAGGAAGGGGGATTTGGAGCACCTGGTCACAACGGGAAAGCTGGAGGGAAAGAGAGCACTAGGTAGACCCAGGGAGAGAATGCTGGACGGACTTGCAGAGTGACTGGGGATGAGGAGGGTGGGAGAGATGCTAGGGGCAACGAGAGATAGAGATGGTTGGAAGTCCATGGTCGCCAACGCCACGCGGCAGGGCACCTGATGATGATGATGATGAAAGAACTGATACAGAATAAAATCTCGCCGCAGTGAAAACAACCCCAGAAATAGGAACGCTGAAAAAAACAAACAAAAAAAACAAACAAACAAACAAACAAAAAACCCTACACAACAAGATTTTCGTTCTACTTTCATCAATACAAGTGATAACCGCACCA
>JAPXFY010000018.1:40642502-40655002 GCA_030674185.1 Monoplex corrugatus | reverse complement strand
TATTTATCTATCATTTTCTATTTAAACCATTTTATCAACTGATGAATGTTTGTGGGATTAAAAGTTCTGCTGTATCGACAATACTTGGATACGCACCTTGAATGATGCAGCTGTACACACCTCTGTCTCACGTCTTTATTTTATTTGATTATATTTCACATTGTTTCATATGATTTGATTTTGTTTGATTTTATTTGATTTTATTTCATTTCATTTCATTTCATTTCACTTTATTTTATTTTATCTTACCTTATTTTATTTTATTTCATTTTATCTTATCTTATCTATTTTATTTTATTTTATTTTATTTTACTTTACTTTATTTTATTTCATTTTATTTCTGAAAGGTTTGTTGCGTTCGCTGTACTTGGATTGCTCCTCATGTATGTCTATGTCTTCACTGCTCTATCCTGAGCTGCGTCCTTTAACTCTTTGACTTCCGCACACTGTTCACCAGTATTTTGCCTTGTCAACCATGCTAGCAAAAAAAAACACGAAAAAAAAACAAAAACGCTTTGACACTCCCTCACACTATCAACCACCCTCCTGCAGGAAATTGGTGGATAGGGTGAGGGAGTCAAAGGGTTAAAGTAAGCAATTTATGGACTTGAACAAGGACCCCACAGCCCTCCATATATATTTCAAACCTTTGTTTTAAGTACCGCTACCACACTGCTTTTTACAACGACTTCACCTCTCCTGCTCTATAGGGGGGAGTCTGACGATGGGCTTGGGTCACTCTCAAATGTACTAGTAATTGTCGTTAGGTTTTATGTGATGACGCAGAGATTTGGAGTTCAGGTAGTTGGGGGAGAGAGAGAGTGGGGGGGGGGGGGGAGAGAGGACAGACAGAGGGGGACAGAGAGTGGCATGGAAGAGACAGAGAAGAGAGAGAGAGAGAGAGAGAGAGAGAGAAAGAGAAAGAGAGACACAGGGAAAGGGTGAGAGTGAGGATGGTAGCAGGACAGTGGAGGAGAGAGAGATAGGGCGAGAGAGAGAGAGAGAAGACAGAGAGAGAGAGAGAGAGAGGAGAAAGAGAGAGAGAGACGGGGAGAGAGACAGACGGAGAGACGGAGAGGGAGAGAGACGGAGAGAGAGAGAGAGAGAGAGAGGGGAGAGAGAAAATGACACACACACACACACACACACACACACACACACACACACACACACACACACAGAAAGAGAGAGGGAGCCAGCCAGCCAGCCAGACAGACAGAGACAGAGAAGGAAAGAGACAGACGGAAGTCCTGGTCGTTCGGGGACGTACCGATGAGAGACAGACAGAACGATGGCTGACCGCACTTTGAAAGGGGGTTGGCGGTGTGGAAACAGACTGAGAAAATAACGACTTTCCCTAACTAATCTACATGTCTACCTAGAACTACAACTAAAAAAAAACAACAACAAATAAATCAATAAAAAAAATGCATCAACAAATCAATGACAAGAAAAAAACAAAACCCACCAGAAACACATCAGATAAAAACATACAAAGCCACATACGCTCTAGCCTGCAGTAACGTACGAATGAAATGAGATGAAACTTTAAAACAAAACAAAACAAAACTGATCTCCATTCATTTTGCCCGTGATACAGATTAATCAGCACAGCGGTCAGCCCTCTTACATAATCTGCCGTACCAAAGAACGACAAGGAGAGAAAAAGCTCAGAAGCAAGACTCAGACTGCCGTACCAAAGAACGACAAGGAGAGAAAAAGCTCAGAAGCAAGACTCAGACTGCCGTACCAAAGAACGACAAGGAGAGAAAAAGCTCAGAAGCAAGACTCAGACTGCCATACCAAAGAACGACAAGGAGAGAAAAAGCTCAGAAGCAAGACTCAGACTGCCGTACCAAAGAAAGACAAGGAGAGAAAGAGCGCAGAAACGAGACTCAGACACACATATTACGGACACGGACACGGACACGGACAGACAGAACAGATTAACAGACAGAGACAGCCACACAGCAGAGAGAAGGACAGACAAATTGACAGACAGACAGATTAACAGACAGACAGACGAACAGACAGACAACAGACAGATAAAACAGACAGACCACAGATAAAGAGATAACTGAAAAGATAGTGAGAAGAACTGAAGACAGAATATGCATAACTGATTGCGTAATGTGTGTGTGTGTGTGTGTGTGTGTTGCGTGTGTGTGTGTGTGTGCGTGCGAGTGTGTGTGTGTATGTGTGTGTGTGTGTGTGTGTGTGTGCGTGCGCGTGTGTGTGTGTGTCTGTGTCTGTTTGTGCGTGTTTGTGTATGTATGTGTGTGCATGCGTGCATGCGTCTTTGTCTGTATCTGTGTGTGTGTGTGTGTGTGTGTGTGTGTGTGTGTGTGTATGTGTGTGCGCGCGTGAAGTGTGCGTATGTGTGCACGTGCGTTTGTGTATGTGTGTATGAGTGCGTGTGTGTGTAATTATGTGTGTGTGTGCGTGTGTGTGTGATTATATATATGTGTGTGTGTGTGTGTGTGTGTGTGTGTGTGTGTGTGTGTGTGTGTGTATGTGTGTGTGTGAGAGAGAATGTACCGGATCAAGCACACACAAGTCTACTACACGTATGTGGGTGTGGGTGTACTACTCACGAGGTATGGACATTGCAGTCGAAGAAAGTGAAGTTGGTGGACACAAACTCCTGTTGGTTCATCACCACCGACAGCCTCATCACCATGGAGTCTGCACACACACACACACAGAGAAAAATCAAAAACTTATATTATCATACTATAGAGTCTGTCCACACACATATACACACATACGCATACACACACACACACACACACACACACACAACACATACACACACGCGCGAACGCGCAGATATACTGCACACACACACACACCACACACACACACACACACACACACACACACACATTACAAACTTACAAATACTTTATCTCCTGCAAAACAAATTACAAACTTACAAATAGATAAACATATATATCTGCTGCAAAACAAACACACAAACAAACAATAACAAAAAAAGCAACGTAATTTCAATGTTTTCTTTTTGCTGTTGCAATTTCTCTTCACAAATGTTTCACAGAGATTGGAAGGGTACGCGCGCGCATGTGTGCATGACAGAGAGAGAGAGAGATAGAAAGAGATAGATATGGAGGTAGAGAGAGAGAGAGAGAGAGAGAGAGAGAGAGAGAGGAGTAAAGAGAGAGAGAGAGAGAGAGAGAGAGAGGTAAAGAGAGAGAGAGAGAAAGAGAGAGAGAGAGAGAGAGAAAAACTCTCTGTGTGTGCGTGAATGTGTGTATGTGTGTGTGCGTACGCGCACGTGTGTGTGTGTTGTGTGTGTGAACAAGATTTTCTAAGCCTTTTATAGAAGGAGCTCTATCACAGTTTCGCTCAAAGAAGTCGCACAAACTGAAGAACTTCTGACAATATTTACATTCCGTTTTCATGGCTGCGGCACTCTGCCATTGTCCTGGGTGCACGTCAGGCTTTATTTCAACCGAAACTTCTTCAAGGTCACAATGACGCTTAAAAGTACAAAATCTGGCTCTTCTTTGAGAAATCTGTATGAGAAGAGATACTGTTATAACGGCTCGACTGTCTTGTTGGTCTGTTTGATTTCCATATTCGGACAAATTTTACGCGTACCTGTGACCAGGATCAGCCTATTCTAATTTTGGAATTTTCAAAAACTAAGTACGACCGCCCGCGTTCAAGCTAAACTGGAACCAGGAAAACACGAAAATATAAAATACGAACGCGGATTTGATACAACAGAATTTTTCAAAACCTTTTGCCAAAATTTGACTTTTAGAATTCTATCTGTCTGTCTGGTGTGTGTGTTGTGTGTGTGTGTGTGTGTGTGTGTGTGTGTGTGTGTGTGTGTGTGTGTGTGTGTGGCGTGCGTGCGTGTGTGTGTGTGTGTGTGTGCGTGTGAGTGTGTGTGTGTGTGTGCGTAGGTGCGTGTGTGTGTGCGTGCGTGTGTGCGTGCATGCGATGTGTGCGTACGTGCGTGCGTGCGTGCCTGTGTGTGTGTGTATGTGTGTGTGTGTGTGTGTGCGTGCGTGCGTGTGTGTGTGCCTCTCTCTCTCTCTCTCGCTTTTCTCATCATCATCCTCGAGTCGCTTACTCTTTCTCTTTCTCTGTCTCTGTCTCTCTCTCTCGTTCGTTCGTTCGCTCGCTCACGCGCTCGATATAAGAGGGACAAGAGATCTGACAGAAAAGGAATAATCACTTGGCACAGCAAAATTACCTCTTGTCCATCAAAAGAAAATTACATCTCAGAAACATCAAAGCTCAAAACTTTTTTCATTGAATTATGTCCCTGCGCCCCCCCCCCACCTCTCTCTTCTCTCTCTCCTCTGTCTCTCTCTCTGTCTCTCTCTCTCTTGAGTACTCCTCAATGACTCAGAGATAAGGTGGGAGGAGTATCGCATCTAAAAGAAAATAAATGAGACAAAGAATTCAAGAATAAGTGAGTGCACACGCACGCGTGTGTCGTCTACAAGTGTGTAATAGTGGTGTGTGTGTTGTGTGTTGTGTTGTAAGTGTCGTCTGTGGTGTGTGCGTGCGCGCGCGCGCGCGCGCTGTGTGCGTGTTGTGTGTGTGTTGTGCGAGCTTGCACATGCACACGTGTATGAAAGAGAGAGAGAGAGAGAGAGAGAGAGAGAGCGAGAGAGAGAGAGAGAGAGAGACAGAGACAGAGAGAGGCAGAAGAGAAACACAAAACACATAAACATGCAGACACACGCTCCTAGACAACATGTGTCTATAAAACTCAACAACTGACTTTGTTGATTTTTTGTTGTTGTTTTGTTTCGTTTTGTTTTGTTTTCGAAACCGAACCATCCTTCTTCACCTTCATGGCATCCTCAGCCTCACACATTTGCCTCCTTAGCCCCCTCCCCCCATCGTCCTTCTCGAAACATACATACACACACACACACACACACACACACACACACACACACACACACACACACACACACACACACACACACACATACACACATGCACGCACAAAAAGAATAACACCGCACCCTCGCTCACAAAAGCAAAACAAAAACAGAAACAAATACTGCATCCATAAAATAAAACTCAACGGCTAGGAATTTTAATTTCCCGCCCTTGTTCCCTTAACAGTTAAAAGTTAAAAAAAGAGGAAGATGAAAAAGAAGAAGAGTGACGTAGTTTGGCATCACGTCAGGGTTATTATCCCCTCCGTTTCCCGCCGTGTTTTTCGTCTCCTGCCACATTGTCTCCATAAACTTGAAACATTCATGTGGTGTGACACGGTGCACTGAGGAGTGGCCTCACGGGATTTTGACAAACCTACAAGAAAACAGACACCTTCACAGTCCCTCCCTCCCTGTCTCTCTCTCTCTCTCTCTCTCTCTCTCTCGGATTCTCTGCATGTGTGATCCATGTCTGTGTATCTACAAACACTGACATTGTACACAACTTCTGTTTTGTGTTTTGTGTGTAGCAATAAGTTTTCGGGAAATGGGAAATTCATGAGATTAGTTTTGTGTTTTGTGTGTAGCAATAAGATTTCGGGAAACGTGAAATGGGAAATTCGTGAGATTATTAATTAATCTGTGATTTCATGATTTTAATATCAACTCCTGAAAGTGGGTTGTACGACTGTTTTTACAACTACTATGTATTGTTCACATATGTCTTCGTTAAGAGGGCTATGACCTATATCATGAACAAACAAAAATCTCAAGTGTGTGTGTGTGTGTGTGTGTGTGTGTGTGTGTGTGTGTGTGTGTGTGTGTGTGTGTGTGTGTGTGTTTGTTTGTTTATGTGTTTGTGTGTATGCGTGCGGACGTGTGTGCGCGCGAGTGTGTGTGTTTGTGTGTGTGTGTGTGTATGTGTGTGTGTGTGTGTGTGTGTGTTTCTGTCCTCCCCCCCTCTCTCTCTTTTTCCCTCCCCTCTCCTTTTGCCCACGTGTTGGTAAACACACACACAAATCAATTAGCTTTTCGATTATCCCACTGTAAAACCTTATCATGAAGGACATGTAAAAATCTTCATTGCTAAATAAGTTGGATCTCTAACTGAAAACTATCATCATCATCCATCATCATCATCATCATCATCATCAATCATCATCAATCATCATGATTATCACTGTCATCATCATTTACTGTTGATGTTGTAGTAGATACTGTCACCAGCAGCAGCAACAGCACTCTAGCATCACCATCATCGATCAACCACCAACCAACCACCACAGTTACCATCATAATCATAACCTTTGTCAGCATCTGTGTTGTTGTCGCTGTAGTTGCTGCTGCTGCTGTTGTTGTTATTGCCGGCAAGCTAGGTGAAAGCAACTTTATTCCAAACAAAACTATTGATCATCTCGTTTGTTCCTCTCTCTGTCGGTCGCTCGGGGACAAGAGGCACATGCAGTGTCATTTTCACATGGCTTCTTTGCCCACGGAAAGCTTGCTAACTGTGTACATCCCTTCCAGTCTGCAGGGATTTTCAAATGCTGGTTACATCAGTTGGTTATAACAGAAACAAGAAGCTGTAGGGGGAGTTGGTCAGCACAAGGTCCTCGGAGGAGTAGACCCACTGTCCAATTCTTCTCACAGTTTCTAGCTACTGTTTTGAACAAATCTGTCTGCTGAGAAGTCATCTTTTCCAGCTTTATGAAACTTGAAAGAAGTTGGCTGATCTCCTCTCTCTCTCTCTCTCTCTCTCTCTCTCTCTCTCTCTCTCTCTCTCTCTCCTCTTCTCGTTGTGCGTATGTTTGTGTGTGTATGTGTGTGTAAGTGTGTGTGTGTGTGTGTATGTGTGTGTGTTGTGTGTGTGTGTGTGTGTGATGTCCGTGTGCGCGCGCCTGTGTGTATTAAGTGTGTGTGTGTGTGTATGTGTGTGTGTGTGTGTGTTCGTGTGTGTGTATGCTTGTGTGTGTGTTCGTGTGTGTGTATGCTTGTGTGTGTGTTAGTCTGTGTGTATGTTAGTGTTTGTTAGCGTGCATATTAGTGAGTGTGTTAGTGTGTATATGTGCACGCGTTAGTGTGCGTGTGTGTGTGTGTGTGTGTGTGTGTGTGTGTATGTGTCCCTGTCTGTGTCCCTGTCTGTGTCTGTGTGTGTGTTTACCCTAACTGAAGTCAGCTCATTTCCTTATTTTCTTTTGAGAACGCTTGAGTTGGTCAAAACTTCACGCCCGTCTTGTTTTGTTAATGAAATACACATGTTCTCAGTCTGTTTTCATATTGTTCCTGTTTTCTATATCTCCTTAAACACTGACAATCATTTCGATTCAGAAATGTATTAACTTTAGCGATCGCCTCCTTACAGGTTTAGGGAAGTTTGACAAACGTTCAAGTGTTGCTCGTATGTGAGTTGTGCTTGAGGAATCTGTCGTTCGGTCGTAACATCTCTCTCTGTCTCTTGTCTCTGTCTGTCTGTCTGTCTGTCTGTCTTGCCTGTCTGCCTGCCTGCCTGCCTGTCTGCCTGCCTGCCTGCCTGTCTGTCTGTCCGTCTGCCTGCCTGTCTCTCTGTCTGTCTGTCTGTTTGTCTCTTTCTTTCTCTCGTAACATCTCTGTCTCTTGTCTCTGTCTGCCTGCCTGTCTGCCTGTCTGCCTGCCTGCCTGCCTGCCTGCCTTCTGCCTGCCTGCCTGCCTGCCTGCCTGCCTGCCTGCCTGCCTGTCTGTCTGTCTCTTTCTTTCTCTCGTAACATCTATATCTCTTTTCTCTGTCTGCCTGCCTGCCTGCATGCCCGTCTGCCTGCCTGCCTGCCTGCCTGCCTGCCTGCCTGCCTGCCTGTCTGTCTGTCTGTCTGTCTGTCTCTCTCTCTCTCTCTCTCTCTCGTAGATACTAGCAACAGCAATAACTTTAATCGCTGGAAGATATCGCATCATTCTCTCTCTCTGTTTGTCTGTCTGTCTGTCTCTCTCTCTCTTTCTCTGTCATACTGACAGTACATCATACGTATGCACGATGATGAATCAGAATGATTTCTCTCTCTGGTTCTTTCTCTTTTTTTCTCTCTTTTCTTTTCTTTACTTCTCTATTTTTTTTCATTTACACTTTTCCATGTCTTTTCTTTCCTTGCATGATTGTTCTTATTGGCGTTCTGTATGTATTTCTTTCCTGTTTTAAAGACATTGAAAAGAAAAGAACAAAAACAAAAACAAAAAAAACTGCTGACAACTCGGCAATTGGACAAAGCCTTGCAGTTTGTATTGATCGGCAGTATAAAGGAAAAGGATGTGCTCTTCTTCATCCACAGCACCCCCTGGGGGTGTCGTATTGCCTGCATTCTTCGCTCACTCCCCCCCCCCCCCCATGCCTCTACCCACAGACCTGAAAGAAAAGGACTAACCACTCCGGACCTGTGCAGTGGTTGGACAGAAAACGACTAGCCAATCCAGCCCTGCGCAGTGGTTTGAAAGACAAGGACTAGCCAATCCAGTGGTTTGAAAGAAAAAGGACTAGCCAATCCAGTGGTTTGAAAGAAAAGGACTAGCCAATCCAGTGGTTTGAAAGAAAAGGACTAGCCAATCCAGTGGTTTGACAGAAAAGGACTAGCCAATCCAGTGGTTTGACAGAAAAGGACTAGCCAATCCAGAGGTTTGAAAGAAAAGGACTAGCCAATCCAGTCTTGCCCAGTGGTTTGAAAGAAAAGGACTAGCCAATCCAGTCCTGCCCAGTGGTTTGAAAGAAAAGGACTAGCCAATCCAGTCCTGCGCAGTGGTTTAAAAGGACTAGCCAATCCAGTGGTTTGAAAGAAAAGGACTAGCCAATCCAGTGGTTTGAAAGAAAAGGACTAGCCAATCCAGCGCTGCACAATGGTTTGAAAGAAAAGGACTAGCCAATCCAGTCCTGCGCAGTGGTTTGAAAGGACTAGCCAATCCAGCCATGCGGGGTTGTTTGAAAGAAAAAGACTAGCCAATCTAGCCCTGCGCAATGGTTTGACAGAAAAGGACTAGCCAATCTAGCCCTCCACAGTGGTTTGAAAGTAAAGGACGAGCCGCTCCAGCCCTGCACAGTGATTTAACCCTTCGACTCCCGCACCTTGTCCACCCGCATCCTGCATTGCCAACCATGCTAGCAAAGCATGAACTTTTAACCCTTTGACTCCCTCACCCTATCCAACAGCTTCCTGCAGCAGGAAACTAATGGACAGGGTGAGGGAACAGGAAGCTGCTGGATAGGGTGAGGGAATCAAAGGGTTACGTTTTTGCTTTGCTAGCGTGGTTGGCAATGCAGGTTGCTGGTGGAGATAGGGTGAGGGAATCAAAGGGTTACGTTTCTGCTTTGCTAGCGTGGTTGGCAATGCAGGTTGCTGGTGGACATGGTGCTGGACTCAAAGGGTTATCGCTTAAACCACCGTGAGGGTGGAAGTGACTAGCTAGTCCCGTTTTTCTAGGTCCAAGAGGTGCTCTTGTCCTTCTTATTTACCAGCAGGATGCATCTGGCCTGAGGTTTTTATTCCCCCTTGCCTCCTACCAAACATACAGTTACACAAATCCGCAGCGTGCCCACGAACAGACGGACGGACAGGGTGTATGCATGCACCGCAAACACGTAAGCAAGCATATTGCCTGCTCGTGGCAGACTGCGTTCAGGAATTGGTGTGCGTTGAGTTTGTGACCTCTACATTCAAATGTAGTCGTGTCCGTCGGTCTCTTCCTCTCTCTCTCTCTCTCTCTCTCTCTCTCTCTCTCTCTCTCTCATGGTTTAAATCAACTGGGTGACCTTCAAATGTCGGTCTGTTGTCCGTCGGTTCCTCTCTCTCTCTCTCTCTCTCTCTCTCTCTCTCTCTCTCTCTCTCTCTCTCTCTCTCTCTCTCTCTCTCAAGTATTATAGATGCCCAAATATGTATTAAACTGTGTTTGTTAATGTGTTCAACTCGTTTCGATTATATTAAGAATTTTGGTTTGTTCCTGCTCAAAGCAGCTAAAATCTGGGAAATTGCTTTATCGTAATATAAGTTCATTTTGTAGTTGATCGTTAATCCTATGATATGATATCTGAGTATTCACTGAAGGGCTATGGCCTTTCTTGAATAAAAATTCTGAAGTCTCTCTCTCTCTCTCTCCCTCCCCTTCCCCCACTCGCTCATTCATAGGTAAAATCAACTGAGTTCCGTTTCTGGACGGATGTTAAGTTTCAAATTCAAAATGCTGAAAAAAACTTTTCCATTTAGAACATAAAACATCAGTTTTGAATTTGGGGTCTGCAACGAGCAATGAACGGAATTTATAAATGTGTGCATGCATCTGCGCGTGTGTGTACGTACCACATATTTGTGTGCATATGTATGCCTGAGAGAAATAGAGAGAGAGAGAGGGGAAGGGAAGGAGAGAGAGAGGGGGGGGGAGGAAGGAGAGAGAGAGGGGGGGGAAGGGAAGGAGAGAGAGAGAGGATGGATGAGAGAGAGGGATGGAGGGAGAGAGAGAGAGGATGGATGGAGGGAGAGAGAGAGACAGACAGACTGACAGAGAGTATGTGAGTATGTGTGTGTGTGCGCGCGCACGCGCTCGCGCGTGTGTGTTTGTAAGCACGCGTATGTGAGAGACAATGCCAGTGCGCACGTGCCCATGTTCGTGTCCGTGTCCACACGCGTGCGTGCACAAAGCGCGTGCGACATCTCCCTTGAGAAACGGAATTACGATAAAATCTCCTCCATTAGCACCACAGCCATTTTCAAGGTGTAAGACACGAAGGTGCAAATGCACTGCCGCCAACAAACCCGAAGTTTTTGTGTTTCTCTTCCACACAAAGCAGGCGATATTCTGAAACAAGTTTCCACGCTTGACGAGGAAAGCAAAGGACAAGAGGATGTTGATACCACGACGTGTGACATCAGGGTAGATGACGCCACTTTCAGGGCAAGAGGGTGTTGACCCCACGACGTGTGGCATTAGGGTAGATGATGTCACTTTCCCCCCAAAGCGTCTGGTTGCATGAAAGTGTGTAGACAGATTTCCCTCCCGTCACTTTGCACCCAGATACCTTCCTGCCATTACCGCCTGTGCCATATTAACTCTTTCAGCCCTGTCTGTTTTACAAGAGAAATGCACTCCCATCCTGGGAGTTTTGGGGGGGAACTGCACAATCAATGGGTACCCCAATAAAACACCTGTACCTCAAAAACTGCTTAATGAAATTCACTGAATTTTTGTATGCTTGCTGATATATAAATGTTCTCTTTCATATATAATTTTCAAAACATTTGATGTTTTCAGTCTTAGTTAAAATTTTATGAAAATTTACAAAAACTACAAAAATCTGATTTTTATTTTTTCCACTTCCATTTCATCAATTTCATCAATTTTCGGTCGTTGCGAAGGCTCTTTGTCGAGTGAAGTGCCGATCGACGAAGCTGTTTCTTCTGTTTCAGGCTCAAAATCACTGCCTTTATCGAGGAGGATTTCATCCAAAACTTGTTGCACTGTGTAGCGAGCTTGTTTAATCATCTTGACGTCAAAAAACAAACAAACAACAACAACAACAAAAAACTTCGTAAAATTGCGTCAAAATGACTTGGCGGAATCTTTGAAGTTACCAGAAGGGAAGAGTGACGGAGTAACGTCCCTTCCGTAATGAATATTTATACGAATGAAACCGAAAGTGAGTGGGTGTGTCACGCCAGACAATTTGTGGGGTGCAGGGCTGAAAGTGTTAACAGAGTTAACAAGAAACACCCATAGGTGCAGGATAGGACCCAGAGCACCAATGCCCCGCCACTCTCCGGACAATCACCTCCCAAGATCCCCCAACGCCACACTATAGTCATTTCATCAAGCAAAGGGCGGCTGTCCATGCGCTGCATGACCCATTCGGACCCAGTCATCAGTCACATTGTTTACAAACCGAATGGCAAGATGGAGAGATGACAAACCCGGGACACAACGCTCACCAAACCAGGTACAGCCTAGCTACCGGACCAAGGGAGAATGGAAGAGCCCTCTCTCTTGACTTACTCTGGTCCTCATCTCTCTAGTCCGCCCAACCGCCAGCTCGCATAGCTGTCAGCTCTTCACCCCTTACTACAGTCTCGACAATTACTGGTCGGAAGTTCCCAATACTGTTTTACAACATCCACAGGGGGTGTTCGAACGGCCGCTAAAATGGCCACGCTTGATGCTCTAGCTCTTAGCTGTTCACAAAGCCAGTAGCCGGTAACCGCCCTGCGGAAGAAAGTGCCGATCCGTTCGTAGCGGTTGAGATCGCCCGACCTTTTCCGGCACATGTGTGGGGAATTTCCATCACTACTGGCCTTGCTGTCTTATCGCGCGTGTGGTTAGAATCTTGGTCAGTCTCGCAGTGAATATTCTAAAAACAGTACGAGCATTCTGGGATGCAAGGAACTTTCCATTCACTACTGAAAGACTTTGTACTGACGCTGTGCTACATTCGAATGCGAATACTAGGAGCTAGCTTTACATCTAGCAGTGCAAATGCGAAAGGGCTAGACACAGCCCATTTTGCTGTTCAGTTAGGTCTGATCATAGAGCGCTCTATGGGTCTGACATGCGTCAAAGATTTTGCAGACTACG
>JAPXFY010000018.1:40635002-40637502 GCA_030674185.1 Monoplex corrugatus | reverse complement strand
ATTCTGTCACTCTATCCATCAGTTTTCACACAATCCTCGCATAGATTTACCATTTCGTCCCCTCACTCTATCCACCAGCTTCCAGCATTTTTTTACCCTTTCATTCCCTCATCTTTTCATTCCCTCGCCTGACAGAGTCTGCCTGACAGGGCTGCACTCAAGGCACACTTTCATGATATATCCTGACGTCCACCTGGCCTGAGAGACACAGACACCTGCAGTGCTGGTCAGTATGTCATCAGCCCAGTTCTCCTCCCCTTTTCAAGGGTTTTACGTAGGGTCAGAGAATTTGCTAGATAATTGCTGGTGGACTTGGGTAATTGCTGATGGACTTCTAGATAATTGCTTGTGGACTTGGATGATTGCTGATGGACTCTAGATAATTGCTGATGGACTCGGGTAATTGCTGATGGACTTCTAGATGATTGCTTGTGGACTTGGGTAATTGCTGATGGACTCTAGATAATTACTGGTGGACTTGAATGGAGAGCATAAGGATATGTCCGAGTGCAACGAATCCCTCTTGAGCAAAAACTCCACAAACCCTCACCCTATCGACCAGTTCCCTGCGTTGTTTAACACTTTCATTTCCTAACCCTATCCATCGGTTTAATCTATCCTTTCGATTTAGTCCCACTCCCCTCCATAGGGTTTTGCGCAGGCTTAGGGAGTCTGCCAGATAATTGTCGGCACATCTGGGTGGAGCACATATGGAGCTGTCCGAGTGTGATGAATCCCTCTTGAACAAACTGCAAACTCCAAAACTTTTCGACAAAGATACTGGACAGACTGAGGAAGTGAAAGGGTTAAAATTGTGAATGGCGATAGGGATGTCGATAAGTGTTCTCGTCTTTAAGTCATTTTTTTACAGAATGGAATTAGCTTTTGACCTATACGATGTGAAAGGAAAACACTTCTCAAAGACTAAAACTACGCTGGGAAAACTCCTCGTTTCCCTACCGAACACAACACGAATAATTCTACCACTGTGTTTGATATTGATTTTGTGACAAAATGGGTTCTTGGGAGAATGCAATTGAACAGACTAAGTTGTGGAAAGATAGACAATTATTTTGTTTAATAGATCTGTAGTGATCTGTTGTTCAGTTCGTTTTTCTTTCCCCAAACTCTATACTGCTTGAAAGACTAAATTACATAGAGGATCTTAATCTGTTGCATGTAATTAGAACTGTTCAATCATTATTGTTCAATTATTATTATCTGATTTTTTAAATATCCATACAGCTTCAAATGTAGGAATTAAGGAAAAGCATTATTTGTTTACGTTTTGATTGACAAAAGATCTACAGTGATACCCTGATTTAGCCCAACTTCAGATAGTAATATGAAAGATGAACACGAGTATGATGATGATGATGATGATGATGATGAGGAGGAGGAGGAGGAGGACAGACTCTCCGTGGATCTAGAATTAATAAATTATACAAAAATGAATCAGAATTCGTATTTAATATAACAAGACAAGACAAGACGAGACAAGACAAGACAGGACAAGGCAGGTGCTTTTGCTTTTAAAAGAAGATTAGGCTTAAAACGCAATATCATATAAAAACGACGTAAAACAACATAATTAAAAACAACTGACATAATACTCAAACAACGTGATACAAACAGAAAGCAGTTATTGAAATAAAAACAAACCTTCAAGTGACTACCAGCGTTAGACTCTTGTCTTGTCTTGTCTTGTCTTGTCCTATCATATCAAATAATCGTTCTCATTTATTTTTGTGTATTTCTGTTGCCTATTCGTCCGAACGCTGGTAGTCATTTTGATTAAAACCTCTCCATGGGTTTGACAAACGAGTTCGCACACTGGTCTCTCTCACTTGATGTGGACCTTCAAAGAAATGTACTGACAGGCACCAACATACTCGTGTATTTCAGTGGTAAACCTACAGACATGCTCACTTCCGGTTTTCTTATAAGTACTCCAACTTCCACAGTTTGTTTTGTTCCCCCCCTCCCAGCCCCCCACCCCCACCCCACCCCTCCCCCAAGACAAACAGAGATGTAGACAAGTTCACTCTGAGATGCTGACAAAGAGATTATTAACATGCAGACTGTGTTTGTCTTAGATTCCAATCAAAATAAGGATCCTGGGTGCGTTTTGCCCACAGCCACGTCTCTGTTATGATGGACATCTCACCCGCGAATCGATTTCTACAGTTTGGGGATGGACTGCGGGGTAGAAGCATGATTTGTTTTATAAGACTCCTCAAGGCCTGTGATTTTAGTTACCTTGAGGAAATAGGTATAACAGTGGTAACAGGTTCGTGTAAACACAGAGACCTTTTTCTTTATCGCACATCATCATCATCATCATCATCAGGTGCCCTGCCGCATGGCGTTGGCGACCATGTACTTCCAACCATCTCTATCTCTCGTTGCCCCCAGCATCTCCCCCACCCTCCTCATCCCCAGCCACTCTGCAAGTCCGTCCAGCATTCTCTCCCTGGGTCTACCTGGTGCTCTCTTTCCC
>JAPXFY010000018.1:40620002-40630002 GCA_030674185.1 Monoplex corrugatus | reverse complement strand
AGCAATCTGTCTCCTTCTCTGCGTCTTCTTCCCCTCTCTACCCCCTCCTCCTGTCAATGTATGTGCGCCAGACGAAAAACAAATCAGTCTGGTCATTTGTGTCTCAAGTGTTTTCCAAATGGTAGGGGAGCGTGATCCGGTAATTTGATAATGTAGTCAGTGCGACTATTTGTGGAGCTTTGCCGGATATCAGACTGAAAGAAATACGTGAAAGAAAACAGCCAGGAGGCTGAGTACAGCAAAACACGTATAATCTGTCCTCTGTGGTCTGGTAGAAGTTTGCTGGGAGACCTACACACATCATGTATGCCAATGATCTGGTTTGGGTTCTACTGGCTTATTAAGATGGCAGCATGAAACATAAATCTGTCTGTTGTTTTGTGCGTGTTTTTGTTGTTGCTGTTTTTGCTGTTGTCAAATATCTATACATAATCATAGGTACAGATAACTTGGTTCTACTGGTTTATTAAGAGTGCAGCATAAAAACCAATTTTTATAATAATAATAATATATTTTATTTATATAGCGCAAAATCTTGACAAAATCAAATCTAAGCGCTGAGCGTATACATGCATACATACCTACATACATATGAGCGTATACATGCATACATACATGCTTACATACTTACATACATAAATCTAAGCTGAGCGTATACATGCATACATACATACATACATGGTCGTGGTTTGCTGGTATATTGAAGAAGACATATATCTATGCATAACCATATATGTATATGACTTGTAGGAGGCAAATATGTCTTGGTTCTTTAAGTTCATTGCTTAAAGTGTATAGGAAATTTATTATCATTTATCTGCATTGGTCTGCTGATACAACACATCTGTTGAAGAACGTACATACATTGTAGGGAGCTGACTTGGCTCCAGTGGCCTGTTGCTGATGAGGCATTTTCGCGGTGTCAGATCTTGGAGACACGCACAGTAACATCATCAAGACATCACATAAAAGTTGGTCAGACACAATATATTATTATACACCTGGCACAGTTCCACTAGCTATAGTCTGTCGTGACCATCTGCTGGGTACTATAGACGACCATGTCCTTTCCTACTCTTTTACAAAGAGGTCATTTACATCCAGCACTGGCTTCCTCTTCTCCTTTTGATGCGGTCATCTGGCCATTTTGTGGTTTGGGGACTTTTTCTTCTTCCTTCTGTCTTCTTGTCCTCGTTTTCCTCTTCCATCTCTTCTTTTTTTTTTCGGTACCCCCCTCCTGTTTATTATTTCCATTTCTTTCCCACACTATCTATTAATGCAGGAGAGACTGCATTTCACTTTCTCTGTCGCCTGCAGACTGGTACTTGTACTTTCATGATTCTCCGGTGACTTTCTTTTGGTTATGATGTTAGCCCGCTGTCTGGAACCATTCTATCATACCAAGGCCATGAACTCAGGCCATTCTATCACAATGAGTCTTTTGAGACCGAATCATTCCATCATAAAGTTTTTTTGTATCCAAAACTTTCAGCTACAGAAATTTGTTTTTCCCGTCCACAAACCATTCTCTACATTATACCAATTGTTGGTGGACTAAGAACTTCTACTGACTGATGATTTTTCCTTAAAGACCTTTCTCCATCACACAGTATGTAACGGCATGAAAAGTAACTCTGCGTGTAAAATTCGTTTTCTTTCGGGCAAGATTTTACAGGGTTGGAACTGAAGAAAAAAAAAGAGAACGTAAGCAACTTGTTGTTTGTCAAATTAATAACGATTCTGCAAGCCATGGCTTCTGTCTCTGTCTGTCTCTCTCTCTCACAGACACACACAACCACACACACAACCACACACACACAGAGGAACAACAACAACAGACACACACACACACCACACACACACACACAACACTGACACGGACACACAAACAGGCACACGCACACAAACAACTCACAGACACAGACATAGACACACACATACACACGATGCACACGACACACACGCATACATACAATACATACAGACACACACACAACAACACACACACATACAACACACACACACACACACACACACACACACACACACACACATACACACACACAGACACTTCTTTTGAACACCCCTCCCCACCGTCAATGAGTGCGCCAGACGAAAATCAAATCAATCTGGTCGTTTGTGTCTCAATTGTTTTCCAAACTGTAGGTGAGCGCGGTGCGGTAATTGACTACAGTGGCTTGTTTGTTGGACACCAGATCAAAATAAATAGGTTAAAGAACACGGCAAAGACACTGACTACAGCAAAACACGTATAATGTGTCTGGTGTGATGGGTTAATATTTTGATGGATACAATACTGTCGTGTAGAGTACATACATGTACAGCTGACATTACTGGCCTGTGGTTTTACAGACTAAAGCTGAAGATGTTCTATCCGTGTTTTAAGATCTGTTGGATATCGCTGAAGATCTGTACATCATAAAAATGGAAGACTTTGCTCCTTATAGTCTGTGGGTCAAGGGTACCGTCTTGGTATTGAGAATTGTTTTAGAGACACACTACTGTACATAATCATGGCATGATTCTGTTGGATATGATTTTGTATAGTATAGTTTTGTTTAAAATATCTAAAACAAGTGTGACTCTCCGCGTTCAAACAAACAGGAACAAAAAAAAAGAGAAAAAAACACGGAAAAAATAAAATCAAAACACGTATAAAATACAACCAGACAAGACAGGCGCAGACACATGTCTTGTCTGGCTGTATCAAATACGCGTTCTGATTCTTTTATTTTTTCGTGTTGACAGACTAAAGCTGAAGATATTCTATCCATCTGTTTTAGATCTGTTGGGTATTGCTGGAGACCTGTAAATCATATAAATGGGAGACTCTGGTTCATAGTTTTGTTTAAATGGTTAGTGTTACGCATCTTGAACTGAAGACATTAGTGTGTCTTTCTCTACTGTCCTGTGTCTTTCCTGACAGACAGGGTGGTGAAGGAGAACAGAAAAAGACACAGTCTCTTTCTATACTCTCCTTCACTATACTATCTGGCAGGATCTATTCACATATTCACACACATGGCAGGAGTCCTGTCCTGCCTTTATTCTTTTGTAATTTTTCAAAAATCAATTTTGTTACATGTGTTTCCCTTAATCTGCTGTTGCAGTAGAATCTACAGATTTCAGGCTTGCTGTCTACCAGAGACTTGGTCCCCTTCCTGCATCCTTGGTGTTCTCTGTGTGTGGTTGTGGTGTCGGACCATTATCCAAAACCATAATCTGTAACTGGACCAAGGAGTCTGCGTGAAAATGTATGGTGTATTTTTGGCAGTTTCTTCGTTCTTGGCAAACAGGAGAAAATTGGAAATTGTACCTGTCAAATATCGATTCTGCATGATCTGACCTCTGTGCAACAATGCTGGATTTGCTTACTCTGTCTGTCTACCTGATGCCTGCCTGCCTGCCTGCCTGCCTGCCTGCCTGCTCTCTCTCTCTCTTCTCTCTCTCTTTCTCCCTTTCACTCACTGTCATTCTAGCGTGCACAAAAATATGCCAATTTTTCGATCCACAAACGCTGCTGGAGAGGAAAGTGAAGACAAATACCGCTCTCTGCCAACGTGAGAGAAACAAAAGTGTGAAAGATAATACTGATATTTATCAAAAGCTGGGGGCCAGAAGTGAAGGCAAACACTCCGTATCTATCACTGTCAGTCAAGAGATTCATCTTCCATCTCTGGTGCACTCTGATGGCCACGGATCTGCATGTTTGAACAACAGCTCAAGGACAGCAGAACGACAAGACGTCCAATCCAGCGCTCCCTTCCCCCAGACCGTCACCCGACCGGAAATGTCAAGGCGCCATCTTGTACGTGGCCTGATGCATATCCTGCCCGCCTTCTGTCCTATGTTTACGCTCTGAGTGGCAACGGAATAAAATTATGCGAAAATCAAACGCTGCGCTAGTCAAAGATAACGTGCGGAGTCGCTGGCACGGAAAACAGAATGATTTTTTTTCCTCTTTTGGTTTCTTTTCCTCTCTCTCTCTCTCTCTCTCTCTCTCTCTCTCTCTCTCTCTCTCTCTCTCTCTCTCTCTCTCTCTTGTGTGTGTGTGTGTGTCTATGCCTGTCTCTGTCTGTCTCTTCCCCTTCAATTCACACTCGTCCTCCTATTTCGTTTCTTTTCTTTTTATTTCCGAACACATCTCTGCCAGGGTTTGCTTTTTTTTTTTTTTTGTGTGTGTTTTTTTTTCCCCAAGAAATAGATCAACAACAGTGGTAAAGCATAACACACAGACACACTACTTGTTGTAACTTTGTTGTTGTTGCTTTTGCTTATGAGCTATGTGCGATTTTCATTTTACTTTGTGCATATCTATATATTTATCAACATGTCCTTCCCATTATACTTCAATCTGTAATGAACCAATATCCCACTGTAGGAAACAGAAGAAACCAGACAATTTGTAAATAAAGTACATTCCTATTCAAGACCTGTTGATGAAAAGTAACAGCATCACGAATCAGAAAAGCATACATCAATTCATAAAACTTTGAGATGTATTCAAACAAAATGAAACAGACAAAAAAGCGCACATTCTCAAAAGATGACATTAATCTATGAACTGATATTCCTTTCACAACGGGCCAAATGTAGTCTACACGGCATAACTCCCCAATCTTCTGGGTTTTTAGCGTCTCTAAGCTTTTCATTTCGAGTTGTTAAAATTAGGCTCTGGATGCAGCTGACTTTAAGCTTATGTTCAACAGATAGCAGCCCAGAGCTTTTGTGTATGGGTGTGTGCGAGCGTGTATTTCCTTGCTTCAAATGACAGTTATCCGCGCGCACGCACGTGTGTGTGTGTGTGTGTGTGTGTAAGAGGAGAGAGAGAGAGAAAAGAGAGAGAGAGAGAGAGAAGAAGAGAGAGAGAGAAGAGAGAGAGAGGGAGATATATGTGTGTGTTAAACTGATAAGCATGTATGGTAGAATATGCTGAATGCTTACGGTTACTATCATTCAAATGTTTTGATGTCACAGATCGAAGCTCGCCATTGAAATTGACTGACTGATTGTTTGACTGATTAATTCACTGATTTTCGTTTTTAAAGTGTGTAAATTAAAGATCATGTGTGATTTCTCAATCAGATAATAAAATTGACTTGACTCTGACCTCGAGTTTCTTTATACGTATACATAATATACAAATATATACATACAATATATATATATATTATCGTTCCGGTGGAGTCAACTTTGAGTTGCATAGATCCCTTCTCCCTCCCTCCGCGTTTCAACGACCTTGCAAACACATAGGGTTTTGCGCACGCCGCTAAAAAGCCTGCGCGTAGGGTTTTTACGCGCATGTTCAAGATAATTGCAGGCAGATCAGGACGATGCAGAACGCGTATGGAATCGTCCGAACACGACGAATCCTTCCACAACAGCCCTCTTAGTACAAAACAGCACAGCAGAAGACAATCGATACACGGGGACGGCTCAAATCATTAAGAATCATAACCCGGTGGCGACCTTTTTTTCTAGGTAACAGCTAGCTCCTCTCATCTCATCTCCATCTCTTCCTCCTCCTCTTCCTTCCTCCAACCCCCTCCCTCCCTCTCTCCCTTCCTCCATTCCTCTTTCTTGGCAATCCATTTCACGGATGAATCATCTGGTCAGGAGGGGACAGGCACTGTTGCCTCTGACTCCGCTGTCTGATCCCTGTCCCATCCTCTTCATCCTCCTCTCGCTCCTTTTAAAGCAACAGTTAACTTTGGGTATTAAGTCGCTGCCGTTTATTAACGATTTTTCTGGGGAAGGGGAGGGGAGAGGAGAGAGGGAGGGAGGGAGAGAGAGAGAGAGAGAGAGACAGAGAGATAGAGAGACAGAGACAGACAGACACAGACAAACAGATAGACAGAGAAAGAGAGTGTTATTTTATGGATAAGTGTGTGTGAGTGAGTGAATGAGTGTTTTAGTGTGTGCGTGCGTGTGCGCGTGTGTGTATGCATGCGTGTGCGTGTGTGTGTGTGTGAGAGAGAGAGAGAGACAGACAGACAGACAGACAGACACAGAGTGTGTGTGTGTGATTGTGTGTGTGTACGTGCGAGTGTGAGTGAGTGAATGTGTGTGTGTGTGTGTGTGTGTGTGTGGGTGTGTGTGTGGGTGTGGAGCGAGTGTTAGTGAGTGAATGTTCGAGCGAGCGAGCGAGCGAGAGAGAGAGAGAGAGAGTGAGAGAGAGAGGGGGAGTGAGAGAGAGAGGAGTATGAGAGAGAGTATGTATGCGTGAATGAGCGAGTGAGTGAGTGAGTGTATGTGTGAATGAGAGCGTGAACGTGGTGCGTGGTGTGTGTGTATGTGTGTGTGTACGTGTACGTGTGTGTGTGTGTGTGTGTTACGGTACGTGAGGCTGGGGGAGTGAGTGCGGTGTGTGCAGGGGAGAGGGGGAGAGGGGAGAGGGGGAGAGGGGAGAGGGGGAGAGGGGGTGGTGATGGGAGAAGAAGCAGCTTCAAATATGATTCATCTCATTCTCTTTCCACCTTATTTCTTTCCCCCCTCGCCCCCCCCCCCCTTTTTTTTTTCCTCCCTCCTTCAGCATTCCTTTGACATTTCCATTGATTTTTTTTAATCTCCCCCTCCACCTCTTCGTTCTTCTCCTGCCTGCTTTTTCTTTTTTTTCTCTCACCAACGACCAGTGGCTAAAATAATGTATATTTAATGCGCGGGTACCACTAATCTCTCGCTTTCAGTCTCCAAAAGCTCCGAAAGCCGACCATTCAACAGTCACAGACGAGCTTCAGTCCATAAACGACAAAGTATTCATGAGAAGCAACACGAGAACGGGAGAAAAGCGATAGTAATGGGAGGGGAAAGACGGAGAGTGAGAGAGGAGGAGAGGGGAGGGAGAGAAAGACATGAGAGAGAGAGAGAGGGAGAGAGAGAGGGAGGGAGGAGATGGAGAGAGAGAAGGGGGAGAGGAGAGAGAGAAGGAGAGAGACAGAGAGAGAGAGAGAGAGAAGAGAGAGAAGAGAGAGAGAGAGAGAGACAGACAGACAGACAGAGAGGGCAGAAAATTAAAACTTTGATGAAGAACCATCACACTACTGGAGGGAGGGAGGGAGGGATGGAAGGAGAGAGAGAGACAGGGAGGGAGAGAGAGAAAAAGAGAGAAAGAAAGAGAGAGAGAAAAAGACAGAAAGGGAGAGAGGGGAGAGAGAGAGAGAGAGACAGAGAGAGAGAGAGAGAGACATGCATACAAACATATAGAGAGATACATACATACATGCATACATACATACACACATACATACATACATACATTACATACATACACACATACATACATTACATACATTACATACATACATACATACATACATACATATTACATACAGACAGACAGACATACAGACAGACAGACAGAGATGAAATACGATAGGTCTGTAATTGTGTTTTAATCAAGTAGATGTGAAAAAGAAAGATCTACGCGTGATGAAAGTCAGTGTGTGGACACATTTAAAATTTCCAGATGTGGGTTAACAAAGGACCATTCAACTGAACTGAATTGCATTGAAATGAATGAGATTTTAACTTTTTCCTTTTCCCACGATGTTGGTGTTATTACATCGTGAGCCAACTTGCACACAGATCTCCTGTTGCTTGTCTTCTTGAGAGAGAGAGAGAGCGACAGAGAGACAGAGAGCGACAGAGAGAGAGAGAGAGGAGAGAGAGAGAGAGAGAGGAGCGAAGAGAGAAGAGAGAGCGACAGAGAGAGAGAGAGAAGAGCGACAGAGAGGAGAGAGAGAGCGACAGAGAGAGAGAGAGAGAGAGAGAGAGAGAGAGAGAGAGACAGAGAGA
Source organism: Monoplex corrugatus (assembly GCA_030674185.1). Taxonomy (NCBI): domain Eukaryota; kingdom Metazoa; phylum Mollusca; class Gastropoda; order Littorinimorpha; family Ranellidae; genus Monoplex; species Monoplex corrugatus. The sequence continues at coordinate 40,622,187 of JAPXFY010000018.1, read as the reverse complement.
GAGACGAGAGAGAGAAGCGACAGAGAGAGAGAGAGAGAGCGACAGAGAGAGAGAGAGAGAGAGAGACGAGAGACAGACAGAGAGAGAGAGAGAACAGAAGAGAGATTTAGCTTCAAAATACACGTTCTCTCAAAGGAAGTATCAGCTTCAAAATACACCTTCACTCAAAAGGTAGTATTAGCTTCAAAACACACCTTCACTCAAAGATAGTAGCATGGTCCAACTGGATCTGTTCCGCAGGTAGCACATCTCACCATTCAACACATATCAAATAAGCATATAAAAAAAACAACAATACAAGTCAAATACATCTTATTCAAACTAAACAAATCAAATAAAAGTATTTTGCGCAAAACTAAAGAAAGAAACAGACACGGTAAATTACAAACACACAAAAAGCGAACAGAGAGAGAGAGAGAGAGAGAGAGAGAGAGAGAGAGAGAGAGAAAGAGACAGATGAGAGAACAGAGAGAGAGTGAGAGAAGAGAGAGAGAGACAGACAGAGACAGAGCGAGAGACAGACAGACAGCGAGACAGAGACAGACAGAGAGAGACAGAGAGAGGGGGGCGCGGGGGGGGGGGGGGAATAAATGATGAAAAATGGAAGAGTGATTAAGGTAAGGGTGAGGGTGAGACCGTCTGTTGATGATGATGTTAAAAAGCCATTGATTGTGTAACACAGGGGGTGGTGGTGGAGATAGGGTGAGTGTGGGGTGGGGGGGGGAGGAAGCTCATGGCGCATTTTGTGTGTGTGTGTGTGGTGGTGGCGATGGCTGGGGCGGATGGAGGAAGTGGCGGGCACAGCAGAGGAGAGACAGGGTGAGGGAATGGGGTAACGGACAGAACAAATGGAAAATGTCAATTGTGACCCTGAGAACTCTCTCTCACTCTCTTCTCTGTTTCTTTCTCTTTCTCGCTTCTCTTTTCTTTTTCTCTCCTCTCTTTCTCTCTCTCTCTCTCTCCGCCTACCACTCACGTCACGCACCACACACACACACCACCACACACACACACACACACACACACACACACACACACACACACACAACAGAGTCTCACATTCTGTCTCTATCTCTACACATCTCTACACTTTCCCTTTCTGTCTGTCTATCTGTGTGTGTCTGTCTATTTCTTTTTCCCTTCTCCACCCTCTCCCCTCCTCTCTCGGCAGAACACCACCCTCTCAAATCCTTCCCCCGATCCCAATCAACAACTGCTCCCATCTCCAATCTTATACCCCTCCCACTCTTTTCAACCCCAACCCCCTCCCTCCCACACAAACAGGCGCCTTTTCATATCACAATTCGAGGCCGATGGTACCGTACAGAAAGAGTAAACAGCATGGTCCCATACAGAAGCTGCGCAAAGATGCCATCGCAGCAACACATAGCTAAAGCCCATAGCGACAAAACAAAAGATCATTATCATTACTTGCCAACCATTACGAAGAACTACATGGAAAAGAGGATGAAGAAGAGAGAGAGAGAGAGGAGGAAGACACACGACCGAGGTGGGGGGGGGGTGGGTTGTGGATGAGCGTTAGGGAGATGGGGAGGAAGGAAGAGACGGAGGTTTGTGTGTATGCAAGTGTGTGTGTATGTGTTGTGTGTGGTGTGTATGTTTGTGGTGAGTGAGTGAGTGAGTGAATGTGTGTGTATGTGTATGTATGTGTGTGTGTGTATGTGTGTGTGTGTGACAGAGAGAGAGAGAGAGAGAGTGAGAGAAAGAGAGAGAGAGAGCGTGCGCTTGCAGAGGGGGAGAGGGGATGATGTATGTGAGTGCGCAGTGTATCGAATAGAGGGAGAATGGATTGCAACACACACACACACACACACACACACACACACACACACACACACACACACACACACACACACACACACACACACACACACACTCACATATATATATACATATACATTTTATATATATACATGTATATTATAATATATATAAGCGGATGTGTCAATATATACATATACATATACATGTAGACAGAAAAGATAGATAGATAGACAGATAGATAGATAGATAGATAGACAGACAATAGATAGACAGATAAAAACAGATAGATAGATAGACAGATAGATAGATAGACAGACAGATAGACAGATAGATAGACAGACAGATAGATAGATAGATAGGACAGATAGATAGATAGACAGATAGACAGATAGATAGATAG
>JAPXFY010000018.1:40597502-40617502 GCA_030674185.1 Monoplex corrugatus | reverse complement strand
CACACACACACACACACACACACACACACGCACACACCAATGCCGATTTTATTCAAAACCTGTCCGCCGCATCTATCACTGTAAATGCAGGAACCCCACACAACACAACAAAGTCTTCAATCGCACAAAAAAACCCACGCCGCAAGGCAAGGCAAAGAGATCAACAAGTACACCACAAAGTTTACGAACATCTCACAACAGTTTTGGACAACCAATCTTATTCACGCTACAGCGAAACTGTCACATTTCCCCCCTGTAATCTCTTATCACGTCCCAAATCACCTAAACGTCAATAAGACTCCTCTCTCTTCCTCCAACATTGCAGGAGGCCCTGAACTGCCGGAGGACGGGGGTAGGAGAAAGAGGGGGATGGGGGGGGGATATCGGGATGGGGGAAGAGGAGCAGCATGGTCGCTAAACTGCCGTAGGGAAGCAGTGTAATGGTGGCAGCAAAAGTAAAGAACAGCGGTTCCAGACGATCAAGCAGCACTGATCTCTCTGCTGATGGCTCGTTGTTCCGGATCGATAGATCGAGAGCGTCACTTGCTTGGGGTCTATGTAGCTAGCGACTCCTGACCATGACTCAGCCTGAAGGTGCCACGGATCCCTCCCGCCCTTCTCTGGCGCCGATCGGGAGGACGCTGGGGGATTGCTGGGAGGCGAGGAGGAAGAGGAGGAGGGGTGGTGGGTGGGAAAAGTACGTGCTAGTGGTCGCGAGAGGGGTGGGTGAGTGAACGCTTGGGGAAGGGGATGGGGAGAGGGGAGGGGATGCTGAAGAATGTATGGCAAATTGGACGGAGGCGACGTATCTACCAAGTCTTCCGAGATGCAGACTGATTTAACCCTTTGACTACTGAACCCTATCTACCAACTGCAAACACTTAACCCTTTGATTCCTTCATCCTATCCCCAACTACAAAAACTTACCCCATTGACTATCCTTCATCCTATCCACCAGCTTCCGGCACTTAACCTATTGACTCCCGCACCAAAACCCATTGATTCTCCCTCATACTATCCACCATCTTCCGGCACTTAACCTATTGACTCCCGCACCAAAACCCATTGATTCTCCCTCATACTATTCACCAGCTTCCGGCACTTAACCTATTGACTCCCGCACCAAAACCCATTGACTCTCCCTCATCCTATCCACCATCTACCGGCACTTAACCTATTGAATCCCGCACCAAAGACCACTGACTCCCTCATCCTATCCACCAGCTTCCCTCACTTAACCTACTGATTCCCGCACCTTATCTACCAGCTTTCTGCCAGAAACTGGTGGACAGGGTGTGGGAGTCAATGGGCGAAGTTTTTACTTTGCTAACATGGTTGACAATGCAGGATGCTAGTGGACATGGTGCGGGAGTCATGGTGAAGTTTTTGCTTTGCTAACATGGTTGACAATGCAGATGCTAGTGGACAGGGTGCGGCAGTCAATGGGTAAGTTTTTTGCTTCGCTAACATGGTTGACAATGCAGGATATTAGTGGTCAGGGTCGGATCAATGGTGAAGTTTTTGCTTCGCTAACATGGTTGACAATGCAGGATGCTAGTGGACAGGGTGCGGAGTCAATGGGTTGAAGTTTTTGCTTCGCTAACATGGTTGACAATGCAGGATGCTAGTGGACAGGGTGTCCGAGTCAATGGGTGAATTTTTGCTTCGCTAACATGGTTGACAATGCAGGATGCTAGTGGACAGGGTGCGCGAGTCAATGGGTAAGTTTTTGCTTCGCTAACATGGTTGACAATGCAGGATGCTAGTGGACAGGGTGCGGGAGTCAAAGGGTTAAGGTCGTTTTGTGATGATGATTGGCAAAGATTATGCCACATTTTGATGCAGAAAGGCGGTGCATCAATACCTCCAAAGGCCATTTAGTCTGTGCAGTTAGTCGGTTGGTTTGTTGGTTGCTAAGTTGGAGCCGGTTGGTTAATTCGTCAGTTCAGTTCAGTTCATATTGCTTATAGCCCAGCCGACTACTAGAGCCATATCAGGGCTAGGTTAATTAGTCGGTCGGCTGACTGATGAGTCAACCTGAGAGTTACAGTAGTGGTGATGATATCTGTCCTCTTGTTTTAGACCAACAATCAGCCTCAGTCTTGGAAGAGTTTCCGTAAGTTTTGTTTTTAACGATAATAATTTTCATTCAGTTTTTGATGAGTCAACTCGCTTTAAATTCTTTTTTGACCCCCCCCCCCCAAAAAAAAAACAAACAAAAAAAAAAACAATTTTTGCTGAACATTATTACCATATCACTGAGAAAACTAAACAAGATTTGTGTACAATGGATTGAGCAAAACTCATATACATACGTCATATTATCAGTCTGTTTTGTTTTTTTCAATAATAAGTCATTTAATTTATACAGTTTCAGGATTTAGTTGTTGTTGACCACCATCAGTTTTTGTACCAAACAAGAAGACAATTAGTACAGCGATCGTATACGAGTAATAATAACAAACAAACAAACAAACAAACAAACAAACAAAATATTTTACATTTTTGTTCTCATCTGAGCGACGCTTGTGGAGGATAACGAGGCCAAGAGCCTGGCTTGTAGCGACTGACAAAAAGAACAAATGTTATGTAGAAAGGGTGGAAAAAACTTCATGTTCCACTCATTTCTCTCACCATCCTTCAGCTCTCCACCCCACCGCTGCCTAAAGAATTCGGTTGTGGGAAACATTCCTCAAACAGCGCATGACAACCAGCAGAAGTCGGCCATGTTGTATGCACATCGGCTTCTATTTCAGTGATGAAGACAGAACATGAGAGAGACAAGAGGGTAGGGAGGGGAGGGGAGGGGACGGGGGAGGGAGAGGGAGGTACTACGGGACGGACAGGGAGGAGGGGGAAAAAAAAAAGAGGCAAAACGGGAAACGAAACAACACGAGGAGAGAATTACACGTCCCTAACTGAAGAACTGTCATTAAGTGTCTTATTTCATCTAATCCCTAGTTTGGGTCTGTTGTCAAAAGATACTGTCTATCTGTGTAATTTGTTATCAGTAATTTCGCACTGAAGAGATAAAACAACACACACGACAGAAAAAACAAACCGAACAAAGTAACAAACAAACAAACAAATAACAACAACAAACAAACAAACAAACAAAAAGAAAAACAAAAATAGTTAAACCCAATTTCAACATTTCACGTTTCAAAACAAAATCTCAACCAAAAAGTTATTACTACAATGGCAGTTCTCGTTGTCAGTCCTAGCAGTCTTGACTGCGTGTGGTATATATGTAGAATTCCAAATGAACTCTACGCAATGCATGCTATAGAAACTGTTCCTACATTCTTTGTAACAAGTCACATCTCATGATGATCGACAATCTAAAAGTACTACAATGAAAATGAATTAAAAAATTCTGAAAGGCGGGTTTCGTATCGAAAGAACGTACAAGAGTTCAGACTGACCATCTAAAAATATCAGTAGAGCTGTGCAGGGACTCAATTCAAAATCAACAATTAGTCAATGTCAGATTAACTGATGCTATATTGACAAGAACATAAATAAAGTAAATCATGACAACTGAAAGAACAAAACAATTGAAAAAAAAAGACAAAAGTATATTTCAACCACACACACACACACACACACACACACACACACACACACACACACACACACACACACACACACACACACACACACACACACACAAAGTACTAAGCCAACGATTCATTGATGAGATTTGCAACAATGCAAGTTGATGGTGTTTGATAAAGCATCATACAAATACATTCAATGATGTAGTTGGCATAAACCACGTTTGAACTACGTTTTTCAGAACATATACACAAAAATCTCTATTACAAGTACGGCAGAAAGTATGAATGTATTTGCAAATACATTTTTTTTTTCCAGTTTTGGACAAACTATAAACTAGGGTCCTAACATTTCACTTTTCTGAACGCATGTAAACCAACCATGCAGTAGACGGCATTGACGAAATGGTTTGTACCCCAAGACTTGCGCATAGAAAACAAAACCAAAAACAAAACAAAACTGGAAACCAGAAAGTAGGGAAAGAAAGCAACCGCGCATGAAACGAAAGGAAAAAACAAAACAAAAACAAAATAAAACAAAAACAAAAATTGCTCGCTAACCGTTACATGACTCCTATTTTATTTTTATCTTTCAGCATCTCTCTCTCTCTCTCTCTCTCTCCTCTCTTTTCATGACGCAATAACCATGTGGAATTCGGGCTGATGTCAACGGTAGACCACATCGCCACATTACAGTGCCACCCATTTTTGTCTTTTATTCTGTCTGCCCGTTTTTGTTTATCTCCAAGAGACAGAGAGAAAGGGGAGGGAGAGAAAAAGAGGGAGGGAGGGAGACAGTCGGAGCAAGAGAGAGAGGGAGAGAGAACGAGGGAGGGGTGAAAAAAGAGAGAGGGAGGGAGACAGTGAGAGAGAGACAGAGCGAGAGAGAGAGAGACAAAGAGAGAAAAAGAGAGAGAGAAGAGAGAGATAGTGACGGAAGAGAGATATAGAAAGAGGGGAAAGAAAGAGACAGAGAGAGAGAGAGAGAGAACAGAGATGGAGAGAGAGGGAAGGGAGAGAGCCAGAGACAGAGAGACAGAGACAAAGAGGAAAGAGAGAAGAGAGAGGGAAGAGAGCGAGAGAAGAAAGAGAGAGAGAGAAATAAAGGAGAGAGAGAGAGACAGACAGACAGAGAGAGAGAGAAAGAGAGAGAGAGAAAGACAGAGACAGAGAGAGAGACAGAGAGAGGAGGGGGATTTTTCTACAGAATTTTGCCAGCAACAGCTCCGTTGCTATGGTGGGGTTTGTAACGTGCGCCAAAACAGACAGATTTTACAAGTAAACTTTTTCCTTTAGCTAGTACACACACATCCTGTCCAATGTATGCAATACGGTTCACGTTTGCTTTGTCTTCAGGCAAACTTACTATATACCAAGACGCCTCAAGGGGTGACACCACAAACACCCTATACCTGCCATGCCCATACCGCGTCAAAACACCACTTCCGCTTCCTGTTTTGCTGGTCATAATGTTGTACATGTGCCAAAGATATGTTGCACGTAAGACCTCACTTTATCGACTTACCCGAAAGACTAGCAAACAGACCATCACACAAGGTCTAGTCAAGAGGGGGAGGAGGGTGTGCGTGTGAAGGGAAGAGAAATCACCATCCAAAGAGAATCCAGTCTGGGTTTCGTACATCTCTGGCGGTGCTTCATCCATCAGGCCAAACTCTATGATCAGAACGCTCTGCAGGATGCGAAAAAAATTGGAAAAGATGGGGGAAAATGCCAACTACAAACTCTTGTCTTTTTGTCTTCCAGGTTCAAATATATAAGCAGATCACAAAACAAAGACAATCAAAAAACGAGAAAAGATCAGCAGATCAATCAATCAGTTAATCAGTAAGTCAATTAATCAATCAATTAATCAATAACACTCGCTGTGTCCAAAGTACGCTCTGCAGGATGCAAAAAAATGGGGAAAAAATGGGGAAAATGCTAACAAAGAACTGCTGTCTTTTTGTCTTCCAGGTTAAAAATAAATAAGCAGGTCAATCAATCAATCAATCAATCAATCAATCAATTAATCATTAACATCCAGAGTCTTAAGTCTGAATACTCCTCTGTTGACGAAACGTCCATACAATATGTTGTACCACATTGTATCAAACTGAACTGTGAATGGAATATACTTCACAAGAATTGAAATTTGTACGTGCCTACAGCTGTCAGAGAGAGTGCTTATTGTCAGTTTGCCTGTTTAGTAGTCTTCTATTTTTTTCTGTTTAAAAGAGCCTTCTGTAAAAAAAACAAAAAAACAAACAACAAAAAACACACACACAAAAAAACTTCTGGTTCTATTCTTCTACCGTTTTCATTTTTTTTTTTCAAAAATGCCAACTAATCCTCTTCTACTACTGTCTTCTTAAAAGAAAGCCCTTCTAGCCATATTCTTTTACTGTTTTCTTAATAAAAAAAACACATCAAGGCTGTATTGTTCTATTGTTTTCTTTAAAAAGAGAGCCTTCTAGCCGTATACTTCAACTTAAAAACAATTCTAGCTGTGTTGTTCTGTTTTCTTTTTTAAAAACATCTTCTAATCATACATTTCCACTGTTTTCTTTAGGAAAAAAACTTCCAGCCGTATTCTTCTACCGTTTTCTTAAACACACACACACACACACACACACACACACACACACACACACACACACACACACACACACACACACACACACACATACACACACACACACCGCACGCACGCACGCACGCACAACACAACACACACCATACGTACATACACACGCACGCACACACAAACACACACACATTAAAAAAAAAAAACCAGAAACAGTAGTCTCACTTCAATCCACAGCGGCGTACTTTATACTGTCATGCAATCTTTCCAGCCCTGATTTTATTGTTTGTCTTATTGCTCCTCCCCACACCACCCCTTTCTCCAAAGCAGTAATTTCACACGACTCGATTTATGGTGTACGTGAAACCCTACACACATCCTGCTCCCAAGTGACCGAAGGTCAGGGACACCACAGACAAAACATGACCCTCTTCTCTATGCCTCCAGCGGCGATTAGCCATATTAACAGCCTGGCTACGGAAATGATCTTACGTGACAAGAACGATAATACCTTCCACCACGTGGGCTTACTCTGTCCCGTCCCTCAGGACGAAGAGAAAAGAGGATTTTTCTTTCGTCCTCGCTAAGTGGGTGGAAGGAAGATGAAACCTTTAAGAACCGATTCCAGACACATCCTGCAACGAACTGTCCAATTTCCCTTAGTTCCAGATCCAAGGCACGAAGCGCTTGTCGGAAAGAGGAAAGTATCGGAGGGCATTGGGGCTGATGGTACACATCGCGCTGATTCCTGCAGAGTTCTACAGAGAGCTATCACTGTGCTGATCCCTGCAGAGTTCCACACAAAGCTATCAAACCGTTATTCCCTTGACACCAGGATTGTCTACTTGTTCTTTTCTTTTCTTTTAGTGTCTTTAATCTTGTATACCCCTCACCTTTCCTGAAGGATGGACCATACAAAAGGTTTTCCAGCCTGGAAGCTGGTGGATAAGGTGATGGAGTTACAGGGTAAAGTCAGAATGATTACACGAACGTCTCACAAGAACCTGTCAGAATCAGTATGATTTATTGTCCACAGTGCCCTCTGTGGAGGCTATTGAACCGCAGCTAGCACTGGTGAGTCAGACTGGGTAGAAAATCAAATCATGATCTACATGTACATGTAAGCAGTTAACGTATACTGTCATCCCCCTGCTGCCACTGGGCTAGACACGGTCAGACGATCTCTTCTCGTTATGAGGCTGAACAAATGGTGCTTGGCGTCTGAAGGTTCTTTCTTTCCCTTCAGCCTACATATATATCTGGCGGTATTTTGCTTCTGGGTGGTGTCATTACAGCACAGTAATAGTACAAAAGGGACTGATATATATAAGTAACATTATTAAGGAAGCGAGACCGTCGTTGATAACACTTGCTACAGCACTATCGCAACACGAAAATCGTTTGGAACAGACAAGACCAAAAAAAAAAAAAAAAAAAATGGAGTAGAATTGAATATATTTTCAAAATTATGATACTCTTTTGTTGGGACTATGGCACTGGTGTTTTCCAATCCCTCTCTCTCTCATCTCTCTCATCTCCTCTCTCTCTCTCCTCTCTCTCGTTCGACTGTTCAAGAATGGATGTTCGGTATTTTTGATTATGTGTGAAGAATTTGCGCACATACAAAGAGTGGATTGTTCGCACTACTGGAAAATTGTTATCCCCCTTGTCAAAGACGTTTCGGTAATGACAATAACATTTCAGTTCAGTTCAGTTTCTCTCTCTCTCTCTCTCTCTCTCTCTCTCTCTCTCTCTCTCTCTCTCTCATATTGTTCTCTTTTTCTACTCATTCTGTAAATATATATGTGCGTGAGAGAGAGGGGGGAAAGAGAGAGACAGGGAGAAGAGAGAGAGAGAGAGAGAGACAGACAGACAGACAGACAGAAAGAAACAGAGAGAGACAGAGAGAGAGAGAGAGAGAAAATAGATAAACAGACTGACACACAAACAAGTCGGCAAAAGATACCAAACAGTCAGTCACAGAAACAAAGAGAGACTGAGGCACACAGAGATAGACAGAGAGAAGTGGATAGGAATGGAAGAGATGGGAAAGCAAGCATGAAAAACGAACAGAGACAGCATGAATACACCTGAACACAGAACCACGTGTTTTTTTTTTGTTTTTTTAACAGCAACACAAAATGAAGAATACTTGAAAACAACATCCACAATCTCAATCATCCACCGAGAATTACCCCCCCCCCCCACCAAAAAAAAACAAAACAACAACAACAACAACAACAAACAAACAAAAAAACCCAAAAAACAAGTAACAACAAGAAGTACAAACCTCATTCAGACACTGCCACCCTCTCGACTACTGACACTGCTCTGTAGTAAACACATGATGTGCTAATTTACCACCGTTAGTTTTCTTTCTGAAAAAGACCCTTGGTTCAGTTAGTGTACAGCGAAGCTTCCTTTGTAGAGTCTGGCAATGTCTTTTAGTCCTTGTTTTTCTGGAACTTTTGCTGAGCAGTTGTCTCAATGAAGTCCGTCAATTTTGTACATGGAACAATACATATACCATACTACCAGGTGACCAAAAGTCAGCGACACCAACATCCACAGTATGACCACTTTCTATTGCCTCAAGCGCATGTTACTTTTGGGCCACATGAACGACCGGCCCAAGGAAATAAAATTATGTCACAAAAGCGACAAACCTTCGCCATCTCGTTACTCTGTACTGCTCCTCAGGATTGAGATAAAACAGCATTTTCCTTTTTCCTTGCCAAGCGGGCAACAGGGAGATGAAAGTTTTGACGTTTTGAAACAGTAAGCCATGAACAATTCCTTTAATGAACTGTCCAATTTTCCCTATTCCAAACCCAGAATAAGAGAAAAAAAGAGAGAGAGAGAGAGAGAAGAGAGAGAGATAAAGAGAGAGAGAGAGAAATAAAGAGAGAGAGAGAGACATACAGACAGACAGAGACAGAGTCAGAGAGATGAGGGAACCAGAAAAAGACAAAAATAGAACCAGAACGTAATTTAATATGCATAACAAAACAAGCAATGGACTGTTCATATATTCTACCGTACTGGTCCTGCAGATCCTGCACAGCTCCACAGAGCCATCAAACTATTATTCCCTGAACCAAATGACCATCTATTTGTTCTGTCTTTATTCTCTCTCCCAGAAGATGACCTGATCTTGTGCACCCCACTTTTGTTCAGAAGTACGGATCGTAGGAAGCTGGTGGACAGGGTGAGGGAGTGACAGAGTTCAGTCAGAATGATCACAAGAACTGTCACAATCAGTAAGCTTTACTGTCCATTGTGCTCTCTTTGGGGAGGTATCGAACAGCGGCCATCACTGGTGAGTCAGACTGGGGGAGAAAATCAAATTATGACCTACATGCAAGCAGTTAGCGTATATTATCATCCCCCTGTTGCCACTGGGCTAGACAGGGTCAGACGATCTGTTCTTATTATGAGGCTGAACAAATTATGCTTTCGTCTGTTTGTTCTTTCTTTTCCTCTACTTAAATGTATACATGGTGACATTTCGCTTTGGGACCACATCACAGTAGCGCAGTAATCAACCGTGAAAGCATTAATAAAAATTACTTTATTTAGCAAGGTAGTATTTATTTTCAACTGTCCCATTTCCTACGCTTAAATAAAGTTACTTTATCTAGCAAGACTTTTTTTCAGCTGTCTCATTTCCTATACCAGACTGAATTTCAGCTGTCCCATTTCCCATGCCAGACTAACAGCCATAACCTGTAACTATTTTCAGGATACTATAATGAATGATGATTTAATCACAATGGGGCTTTAATGGGGATGATGATCACAATGCTAGGGAGTTTCATCTAGGATTGAGACTGCGTGACAGGGCTGTACTCCTACACTTACTATCACAATATATCTTGGTGGTCAACCAGCTCATGAGATACAGACACCTGTTGGTCAGGAAATTTGAACAACACTCTCAATGACGCGGCCATACGGTGGATCAGACACGACTGTGTGGTCCTAGTCTTCTCATCAAGCCCATAGCACATGGAGCTATGGGTAGATCAAGGAAAGAAAAGTCCACATTCTTGTTTTTAACTACAGGTGTTTGAACCCATGAAGTCACCATCAGTATTTTACTGCATAATGTTTTTCCCCATAGTGTCTGGTCAAAAATACAGCACGTAATGTAATTTGACGTTAAACTATACAAAAATAATCACATTCATCATAAATACGTCAATATCCAACACTCAGATGATACTTTGGGCAATATCCTGGTTAAAACAATTTTGGAAATGTTGTTATTTCTGGAAACATTCCCCTGGCAGTCTACATTGTTAATTCTCTGAGGTATTGATCATTATCAACAGTGCCTTTCAGCCATCTACTGCATGCTCTACTCTCTCCAGGATGTTTTCATCGTCATCTGTGTGTCTAATTAACGTCCATCTCTGTCCAGTCTTTTTGGAAACTTTCTTTCAGAAACAGATTCTCGTATAATTATTCCCTGTGATTCTGTTAATGTTATCCGCGTTTCACAGAGGTCTTTCGTCCACACCTTAAGGCTCTCTAACAGAGATCCCCTACTGTCCAATCTGTGTGTTTCTTTTTCTTTATAATGTTAAGTCTTTTTGTCAAGCCCAGATGGGGAAAAACAAATGAACACCCACAGAACAAATGTACAAAAATGATGTAACTCAAAACAACTTATCGAAAGCTTTCACTTGTTCGCTCTTTATGCCCAACAAAGAAGTCTGTACTCATTCACGTTTTCACAGTACCTTTCAGTGATTCATGTCTGGAGATTTTCCAAGTTGTTCTTATTCTTGTCTGTATTTTGTAAACATCTGTCTATTCTAACACTTTCTTTAAAATAAATACTTGTTATCCATTCCTATTTCTGTAAGTTGTTATTGCAGTCTGCATCCTACAAAAGTCTGACTTTTCAGAGTCCCTAACACTTGCTTTCAGAGATCCACTTATGCTTGTATTGAATTAAATTGTCTTGTGAATGGATTAGACTCAGTTTAACCTTTTGACTCCTGCACCCTGTCCAGCAGCATCTTGCGTTGTCAACCATACTAGCAAATCAAAACTTTTGACCCTCTGACTCCCTCATCCTATCCACCAGTTTCCTGCAGGAAGCTGGTGGACAGGGTGAGGGAGTCAAAGAGTTAAGTTTTTGCAGTTGGTGGATAGGTGCAGGAGTCAAAGGGTTAAAACTGCCACAACACAGCACATGTCTACGACTGCCAGAAAAGGTCTGTCCTCTACCTCCTAATCTCTTCCATCTTCATCTTCCACCAACAGTAATATCACTTCAATCAATAGTGGTGTACTTGGTACTGTCCACCAACCTTTCCAGTCCCTGTCTTTCTAGCTTCCCTCCCCCCCCCCCCCCCATACCAGTAGCCTCACTCAAGTCAGTTTATGGTGTACGTGTAGCAAGCAATACACGTATCATCGTGCTCCTAAATCACTAAAGGTCAGAGACACCACAAACAAAACATGACTAGCTTTACTTGCCTCCAGTGGCGATTAGCCATATGAACAGTCTGGCCATGGAAATGATAGAACGTGACAAGAACAATAAATCCTTCCACCACGCGGCTGCTCTGTACCATCCCACAGGTTGGAGAGAGGAGAGAGGATACTTTTTTTTTCCTATCTTGATAGGTGGGTGGAAGGAAGAGGGAACTTTTGAGAAAAGCCTCCAAAAGAACAAACTGTCCAAACCTCCACTGGTTAAGACCCTGGGCACGAAGCGCCTGTCAGGGAGAGTAAAGCGTGGGAGAGCATAGGACCACTGGTTTACTTCTTGATCCGCACAGTTCCACAAGCTACCGAAATAGTATTCCCTGTACTTCTAGATTATCTGTTCAGAATTCCACAGAGCTATTAAACTAGTATTCCCTGTATCCCTAGACTATCTGTTCATAGTTCCACAGAGTTATCAAACTAGTATTCCTTATACTCCTAGGCCATCTGTTCAGAGTTCCACAGAGTTATCAAACTTGTATTCTTATACTCCAAGACTAATACTGTTCAAGTTCCACAGTTATCAAACCTAGTATTCCTTATACTCCTAGGCATCTGTTCCAGCAGTTCCACACGAGTTATCAAACTTGTATTCCTATACTCCTAGATATCTGTTCAGAGTCCACAGAGCTATCAAACTAGTATTCCCTGCATCCGTAGACGATCTGTTCAGAGTTCCACAGAGTATCAAACTAGTATTCCTACTCCGTAGCCATCTGTTCAGAGTTCCACAGAGCTATCAAACTTGTATTCCTGCACTCCTAGACTATCTGTTCAGAGCTCCACAGAGCTATCAAACTGTATTCCTTAACTCCTAGTTATCTGTTCAGAGTTCCACAGACTATCAAACTAGTATTCCTTACATCCTACTATCTGTTCAGAGTTCCACAGAGCTATCAAACTTGTATTCCCTGTATCCGTAGACTATCTGATTCATAGTTCCACAGAGTTATCAAACTAGTATTCCCTGTACTCCTACTATCTGTTCAGAGTTCCACAGAGTATCAAACTTGTATTCCCTGTACTCCTACGTTATCTGTTCAGAGTTCCACAGAGCTATCAAACTTGTATTCCCTGCATCCTAGACTATCTGATCAAGTTCCACAGAGTTATCAAACTGTATTCCCTGTACTCCTACTTATCTGTTCAGAGTTCCACAGAGTATCAAACTTGTATTCCCTGTACTCCTACGTTATCTGTTCAGAGTTCCACAGAGCTATCAAACTAATATTCCCTGTACTTCTGGACTATTCTCTTATCTTTCATCCCCCCCCCCCCCCAAGTTGCCTTGTTTCTTGTACAGTCCAAGCTTTTCCACAAGCAGAAGACGTTGACCCTTTTGTTCCCTCACCTATTCGTCAGCTTCCACCACTTCCGTAAGCGAGGAAGTGAGAGGGTTAAAAGTCAGACTGATTCCACCAAGTTGTCACAATCAGTAAGCTTTACCACCCACTGTGCCCTCTTGGGTGTGGGGGTGGGTGGGTGGTGGAGGTACAGAACCGCGCAGCTAGCTACCAGTGGTGAGTCAGACTGGGTAGAAAATCAAATCATGACCTACATGCAAGCAGTTAGCGTGTATTATCATCCCCCTCCTGCCACAGGCTAGACAGTTTGACGATCCGTTCTTGTTATGAGGCTCAACAAATGATCTTTCTGTCGGCTGTTATTGTGTTTAAAGCTCAGTCGACTGCGCACAATCATGTCAGGGCTATAGTTATCTCAAAATGTACACAAAAAAACAAACAACAAACAAACAAAAAACAAATAAAGAAACAAAATTAAGTATACATGCCACTGCACTTAAGCATATAATACAAACAAACAAACAATAACAAACAAACAAACAAACCAAAGTATGTTGTATACATACCACTGTATTTACGCACATACTTTAAGGATATGCCCCTGGCGTTGACCACTCCATCCCACTAATTACCAGGGATTTAAAAAAAAAAGCTGAACACAAATTCAAACACAGCTAAAGACACTATAACATATCTATATAAAGCGGTCTAAATCACATAAAATAGCTTTTATTGGAGCAAAATATGCAAGTAATACATGTACCCAATTATCAATCTTAAGAGAAAGTATATAAGGCTTCAGAGAACACTACAGTTGAACGGACCAGCAAACCAAAACATGATAGGAACAGATGACATAAAGCAAGAGAACAAGGTAGAAAAAACAAAGAGAGTGACAGAAAAGAGGAAATTTCTAGCACAGAATTCCCAAAAGGGGTGGGGGGGGGGGGGGGGATACTACTGATACTGAAAGAGCCCCTCCGGCATCCCCATGGGGGGTTTCAGTCTACTGGTTCTGTGTATGAATACACGGTGGTAGTTTGATCCTGGGCAGCATCATCGTGGCACAATAATCATATCTGAAAGGATGAATAAAAAACTGACATTATCTAGGAAGACTGCAGTATACTCTGCTTCATGATAACATTCGAATTAACATAATGCCAACATTGTAGTAAAACACATTCATGCATCTCTGTGACCCAGACGGCATTTATGGCACCAACAGGTTAATGTTCTCACATCTAGAGACGCTTCTCTATCACTCGTGTCCCTTGTAGTACTGATCTTTATCACCAGACATCCTGACCATTGTCTGGTATTAACTTCTTTGGTGTTAACCAGTCACACTTGACTCTACAGGTTTAACGTTTAACCTTGTTCAGTTTTTAGCCAACTCGTTTTTTTCATTTTTTTTCCATTGTCAACGAGATCAACGAACGATATATTGCAAAGTAGAATCATACTCTTTTTTCTTCAATATGTTTTCACTGATTGTCAACAAAATACACAGAAAAACAACAATGTTAGCTAAGCAGAATCATTTGTATCCAATGCTTTAAAGTTCAAATCTTATATAAGGTTACACATCTTCAACAAAGGATTTATTATGTGCATGAAAATAAAATTTTTAGAGATACACAAGTAGGGCAGACAGGAAACGTAATTATTTCATAAACAAACAAGGAATCGTATAAAACTTTATCTTAGACTAGAGATTGATATGGAAGCCGTTTTTCTAAAAAAAAAAGTGTGTAAGTTTCACTTTAGTTTCGCAGTCAATTCTTCTTCCACCTCAGTTTTGCATTGTATAGATCTTCTACTTTGTATTTTGTGGTAAGATGTGTTGTAAAAGAATGGTGTTTGATAGAGTGTTTTTCGAGACTGCTTTTTTACATATACATTTTTCAAAGAAGGATGATTAAATCAAAATAATATTGAATCAATGCACATGTTTTCATCAGCAACAAATAAAAATCACATTTTCAGATAACCGGACGTTTGGGCAAGTCAGGTAGTTTTGATCTCAACAATTCTTCTATCCTTTCCCACAATCTTTAGACATGTAAATACATCCAAACTACATGATCAATGTTGTCTTTCATGCTCAGGCTTATGGCCTTTGCCGCGATTATAGGTCCTTTTCCGTTAGGCATTGATTTAGACTTTCTATCAAGGGATTTTGCGCTAATATTCCAAATATATTTTTACATAGTATTTTATTAATTATTTATTGGCCATTATGGTATTTATTAGGTACTTTGCCATCACATGGTATTTTCAACAAGGTCATTTTTCCCATTACATTGTATTTTCCATGCATAAGGGTTTTTCCATTTCCATGCCATTACATGGTATTTTCAGCATTAGGTCCTTGCCCATTACATGGTATTTTCAACATTAGGTCCTTGCCCATTACATGGTATTTTCAACATTAGGTCCTTCCCATTACATGGTATTTTCAACATTAGGTCCTTGCCCATTACATGGTATTTTGAGCATTAAGGTCACTTCCCATTACATGGTATTTTCAACATTAGGTCCTTGCCCATTACATGGTATTTTAGCATAGGTCATTTCCCATTACATGGTATTTTCAACATTAGGTCCTTGCCCATTACATGGTATTTTGAGCATAAGGTCATTTCCCATTACATGGTATTTTCAACATTAGGGATTCGGTACATGGCACCCATTACATGGTATTTTCAACATTAGGTCCTTCCCATTACATGGTATTTTCAACATTAGGTCCATGCCCATTACATGGTATTTTCAACATTAGGTCCTTGCCCATTACATGGTATTTTCAAACTCATTAGGTTTCCATTTCCATCCATTACATGGTATTTTCAACATTAGGTCCATGCCCATATTATTCAGCATTGGTTATTACTTTTTTCAACATTAGGTCCTTTTCCCATTACATGGTATTTTCAACATTAGGTCCTTTCCCATTACATCGCACTTGACGCGTTTATCCTTTCCCATTACATCGCACTTGACGCGTTAGGTCCTTTCCACCCTCCTCTCTCTCTCCTCTCTCTCTCTCTCTCTCTCTCTTAAGCAGAGACGGGTCATGGCTTGGTGTTTGTACACACACAGACGGCAGTGAAGTCGGCATCAAAGAATAAAACTTAATGCGCTGGGTTCTCCGGCAGAACATTTGGCATGGAAGAGCTCATCAAAGAAAATGATCCTCCTTTGACAGTAAACGTACACTTTCAATGTTGTTGTCCTCCTGATCCGCGTCTCACAGAAGAAGTTTATACCTTTCCTGTCTTTTGTGCTGTGTGACTCTTGGAACACCTGTGCTTCTCTAGGAAGAAGAAGCAATGTCTATTTTCCGATATTGTCTCCAATGCTATTTACGTCTCTGAATGATCCGTCTCTCGCTCATTCCTTGGGTGTTTTTGTTACCCCATCTCTGCTTCGCACAAATCCATTCACTGTCTTTGTTATCATCTGCCTGTAATTGTCTTTTTTCTTTCTCTCTTTTCCTCCACAGTGTTGTTATCCTCAGAGGTTTCTATGCTCAAAGATTGTCTGTTTCGTTGTGTGTTTCATACCAGAACCAGATTGCTTATTATTCTATCAAGAAAAATGTCTGGTTTGTTTAACTGATTTTGTCTTTTTCTTTGTTCGTACCACTTGCAACCGTGACAACTTCACTTTCCCTCTCTTGGGGGTTGTAATAACGTACCCGCATCTACTTTACTTGGCCAAAGCAATTTCACGCAATCATTGTCTTGTTCTTCCTCCTCCTCCTCTTCTTCTTCTTCCTTCTCTCTCACTCTCTCTCTCTTCTATCTCTCTCTCTCTCTCTCTCTCTCTTTCTCATAGATCTTGTAATAATATTATCTTCATTTTTCTAGTTAATTCTCTTTAATACACTCATTTTCATTTTCTCTTATCGGTCTTGTTTTTCAAGTTTTCTATCGCCTTTCCAGTTTAGGTATTCGTTATTGCTTTGCGCTCTCTGTATCTCTCTCTGTCTCTGTCTGTGTGTGTGAGCGTGTGTGTGTGTGTTGTGTGTGTGTGTGTGTGTGTGTGTGTGTGTGTGTGTGTGTGTGCGCGCGTGCGTGCGTGTGTGTGTGTGTGTGTGTGTGTGAGTGTGTGTGTGTGTGTGTGTGCGTGTGTGTGTGTGTGTGTGTGTGTGTGAGTGTGTGTGTGTGTGCGTGTGTGGCGTCTATTGTGTGTGTGTGTCCGTGTGAGTGTCTATGTGTCTGTGTCCGTATCTGTGCCTGCGTGTGTATGTGCATGCGTATGTGTATGTGTGTTCGAACGTGCGAGCGCGCGCGCGCAAGCGTGTGTGTGAGCACGAGCGCCCACGGTGTGTATATATTCTCAACTTTTGATTTATTCCGTTTTGATTTGCTTAGTTCGAGTGACTCATCGGTCTGTTGTGTGCTTGTGGAAGTGAGGCATTAATCTTCGCCCAACATACTCACGATCTAACGACTTCGACATTATAAGACCCGTATCCATGAGGGACACCTTTGCTCCGAACTAAAAAAAAAAAAAAAAAAAAAAAAACCGCTCCGGAACTCTCCTGCTACGTTGCTACTTCACATCATCATATCGCCAGCGCCGCAAGGCTTGCGCCACGCCACACCACGCCACAAAGGCAAGCCCCAGGGATGGCGGTCTTTGTTTCAGCATCAATCACGAAAGTGACGTGTTTCACTCCCCGCCCGCATCCATGTAATTTTCAGAGCCTCCCCGCCCTTCCTCTTCCGTCGTCGCAGTTGAATGGTTTAATTTGAAGAAAAGAAAAAAAAAAAAAGAAAAAAAGAAGAAAAAAAGGCAGGTGCGTGTTCGCAGAGGGGAAGGAGAAGTGGGTTGGGGGTGAGGGTTCGTGTGTATGAGAGAGAAAGAAAGACAGAGACAGACAGACAGACAGACAGACAGAGACAGACAGACAAACAGACAGAGACACACCGTGTGTATGTGTGTATGTGTGTGTGTGTGTGTGTGTGTGTGTGTGTGTGTGTGTGTGTGTGTGTGTGTGTGTGTGTGTGTGTGTGTCCCCGCGTGTATTTACCCTCGTGCGTGTATACAAGTGCGTGTGTGTACGTACATCTGCCTCCATACATGTGTGCGCGCGTGCGAGAGAATGTGTTTGTGTCCGTCTGCGCGTGTGCACATATGTGTGCGTATGCATGCACGATTGCATGCTTAACGGATGTGCGAGTGTGTGAGTGGTCAAGGTCAGGGAGGTGGGTGGGGTGGGGTGGGGGGTTGGTATGATTCATCATCGTGATTAATTAGCCACTCATCACAAAAGAGACACGGGACGGCGGTTCCATTCACCACCCCCCACACCCCCTCATCCCCCCACACTCTCCTCTCACCCCCACCCCCAACCCGCTATAGCTCCGTTCACCTTTACTTCCGCATCGCTCTACGCCCAGGGGCCCTAGACGACTAACGATTATTAATTCATAGCGCCGATCGATAGAAATGGTGCATCCATACAACACCCTCTCCGTCAACCATTACCACCATTATGACCGAGGTTTTAAACCATCATCACCACCATCATCATCATCACATTATCATCATATCATCATCGTCGTCGTCGTCGTCGCCATCATCATCACAAAATCATCATCGTCGTCGTCGTCACGTCGCGAGTCATCATCATCATCGTCATCAACATCATCATCATCACATCAAAGCGAGGCGGACCCATCGTCTAAGTAAGTCACATTGTTTCCCACTCCCCTACCCACACTGTGGGGATGCCGGCGGTTCTTTCAGTAGAAATATAGTATATGGGACTTCTGTGCTAGAAATGTCCTTTTTTTTTTTTTTTTTTGTCACTGTCTTTTTTGTCTGCCTTGCTTCTTTGTTTTGTATCGTCTCTTCCTGTCATTCATTACCTTGCTGGCATGGATTCAGCTGTATGTTTTCCATACTTTGGATTGATAATTGAGCTCATGTATTAACTTAGTTTTTGGCTATAAGGGAATGTGATTTGCAGAAGCAAATTTTGGTAATTTAGTCCAGTCTGTGTATATATATATATTTTTTTTTCAAGTGTACGTAATTAGACTTGTATATATGTATTCAGATTTTTTTACTACCCCCCCCCCCCCCCCCTTTTGATAAATTTGACGGAGTGGTAAATGCCAGGGGACATGTCCTTAGATTATGTGCGTAAATGCATTGAAAAGTGCACCTAATTTTCTTTTGCTTTTTTTTTTCAGATTAAAAAGAGTTGCGACGATAACAGTCCCTGATATGGCTCTCGCATCGACTGGACTTTAAACAATAATGATAAAGATAACAATGATAGTAGTAAGTCACACTGATGGCCATTGTATGTTACTAACGTTCCAAGGATGAAACGTATAATGGTTAGTCACAAGTTGCTTATTCTTTTAAAGTAAGAGCAGCGCGTCAGTTTTATCAAGAAACAACTTGAAACTTAAAAACATTTATTATTGAAGGATAGTAGCATTAAGTCCAGGTGAATCTTTGGATAAATCATATAAACTTTGCAAAGGGAGCACGTAAATGATCCTCTGACTTTCAGCCCATGTTTCTCTCTTCTCAGTTTTGGAACTCTAGATGTTATCATTTACTTCTGCTCTCATCTTACAACCTGCCTGTCTGTCTGTCTCTTCTGTCCTGTCTGTCTGTCTGTCTCTCTCTCTTTTGGTCTGTCTCTCTCTTTGTGTGTGTGTGTGGGGGGGGGGGGTCCCTCTCTCTCTTTCTCTCCTTCTCTCAGTCTCACTAATAATATTCTAATTTTGTGTCATTTTGATATTTTCATGCTCATATGCCGAATTTGTTTTATGTAAAACTTCTATAGGCGAGGGCTGAATGTCAAAACGCATGTCGCTTATGGAGTTACCCTCGAAAATAATCTCTCTCTCTCTCTCTCTCTCTCTCTCTCTCTCTCTCTCTCTCTCTCTCTCTCTCTCTCTCTTTCTCCGTTAATTTTGCCCCACTCAAAACAAATAACCCCTCCCATTCAACCCCCCAAAACATTTTTTAAAATATGAGGGGTAGTTGCGGTGATCGGCTTTTCTGGGAGGTGGGGGT
>JAPXFY010000018.1:40582502-40592502 GCA_030674185.1 Monoplex corrugatus | reverse complement strand
TGTGATTGTGTGTGTTGTGTACGTGCGTGCGTGTGTGTGCGTCGTGCGTGTGTTGTGTTTCAGCGCTTAGATTTGATTTATCAGATTTTGCCTATATAACTATTGTAATTTATTTTATTATTATTCTTTCTTTTGTTTGTTTTGTTGTCTTTGCTTTTTGATAGATGGTACTAAAAGTTTCTATAGATCATAACAAGTCTGTGTGAAAAATTGTTGTACTGCATTTCCGTATCCCTTTATCTGAGATGACTTAAATGAATATCTGAATCTCTCTCTCTCTCTCTCCTCTCTCTCTCTCTCTCTCTCCTCCTCTCTCTCTCTCTCTCTCTCACTCTCACTCTCATCTCCTGTACACATAATACTAAAAATGTTCTATACATGCAGATCATAACAAATCTGTAACTAAAATTGTTGTATGCATTTCTATATCCCTATATCTGAGATGGTTTAATGAATACTCTCTCCTCTCTATCTCTCTCTCTCTCTCTCTCTCTCCTGATAGGGTACTAAAATGTTCATAGATCATAACATGTCTGTGTTGAAATTTGTTGTACTGCGTTTCCATAGTCTTTAGCTGGAGAACACTTCGGTCTGAATCTCTCTCTCTCTCTGTCCTGAATCTGTCTGTCTGTCTGTCTGTCTCTCTCTCTCTCCTGGAAGATAGTACTAAAAAGTTCTACAGATATTACAAGTCTGTAACTGAAAATTGTTGTACTGCGTTTCCGTATCCCTACATCTGGAGACGACTTAAATGATATCAATCTCTCTCTCTCTCTCTTTCTCTCTCTCTCTCTCTCTCTCTCTCTTTCTCTCTCTCCCTGCCTCCTTCCTCTTCTCTTCCTACCCCCCCCCCCCTCTATGCTCTACCCACCCACCCATCCCATCCCCCACGAGATCGGTGCCTGAAGCACTTTTAATTATCGGAACGATCGTGTCGTCACCGGAGGTGGTGTGCCACGTCACTACTTGTGCGGCTGTGACGAAACGGAAACGTGAGCATACCCCCAAATCCCACCGCACCGCGTGAAGGCCCCGAGTGGGGCAGGACCGGCGATTTGCCCGATGATTTGTTATTACTGTTTGTCATTTTTTTTAGTTTGTTGTTGTTTAATGTGATGAGCAGAAGGAACCAAGAGGGAAATGAGGATTATGGGAATTTTTATTTTTTATTTATTATTATTTTTTTTACGCACGAGTGTGTGTGGTGGTTGACAGGAAGAGTGAAGAGGACAAGACAGAAAGGAAGGAGGGAGATGGGTGGAGAGATGGAAAGAAAGAGGAGGAAGGGAGATAGAGAGACAGACAGACACACAGACAGACACACAGACAGACACACAGACAGATAGAGACAGAGTGAGGCAGAGAGATATCCAGACTATTCATCCATTTATGCCATCTCCAGATATAGGTATAAGGATATACAGTTCAACATTTTCATGTATAGACGTGTTATGGTCTACAGAATTCGTTAGTATTCTCCGGATAGCAGATAAAGAGAGAGAGGAAGAGAGAGGAAGGGAGAGAGGGGAAGAGAGAGACAGAGGAAGAGAGAGACAGAGACAGAGAGAGACAGAGAGAGATTCAGACTATTTATCCATTTAAACCATCTCCAGATACAGGTATACGGATACACGGTACAATTTTTAACCACAAACTTGTTATGATTTATAGCACATTTTAGTACTATCTATCTAGTGTGTGTGTGGAAGGGGGTGAGAGAGAGAGAGAGAGAAAGAGAGAGAGAGACAGTGACAGACAGACAGACACAGACTAACAGAGAGGCATAGAGAGACGGAGACAGAGACAGACAGACAGACAGAGAGACGGAGACAGAGAGACAGACAGACAGACAGACAGACAGACAGAGACAGAGACAAAGGCAATGGGAGAATAAGAATGCAGATTCTTATCCAAAACACACCTACATAAAAAAAAAGGAGATTGTTTCACATCAACCAAAGAGAAGTATGTCTGTGTGTTTGATAAAAAATGTATTACCATGGATTTCTTGGCTGTTTATAATAATAATAATTAATAATAATTACAATATTTCTATAGCGCAAAATCTTGATAAAATCAAATCTAAGCGCTGAAGCAGACACACACGCAAGCACGCACGCACGCTCGCACGCACACACACGCACGCACGCACACACACACACACACACACACACACACACACACACACACACACACACTCACACACACGCATGGCTATAAATGGGGAGAAAGAATAAAAGCAATAAAAGCAAGAATAAAAGCAATGGAAAATTATAGAGAGCATAGCATATACAATTATATATTATAACCATGTGATTCCCCTCCGAGCGGAGACAGGCTGCAGAGGGGGGGAGGGATTGAGTGAGGTTAGGATTTTATGCGGAGGAGAAAAGGTGAGTTTTGAGAGCGGACTTGAAGGAGACAAAAGTAGGTTGCTGACGGACTGAGAGAGGAAGTTTGTTCCAGGAGAGTGGACCAGAAACAGAGAAGGCTCGTGGACCATAGGTATTGAGCTTAGTGCGTGGAAAGCGAAAAGTCAGAGGATCGGAGGCAGAGTGAAGGGTACGTGAGGGAACATAGATCTCAAGTAGGCTTGACAGGTAATCGGGGGCTGCGTTATTGAGGCTTTTGTAGCACATGGTGTTAGTTTGTACTGTATGCGCTTTGATACAGGGAGCCAGTGAAGTTGTGCCAGGAGAGGAGATATGTGGTCAGCTTTTTTCTTTTTGAGTACAAGGCATACAGCATTGTTTTGAATGCGCTGTAGGATGTGAATGGTGGAGGCAGGAAGACCAGACAGGAGTGAATTGCAATAGTCAATGCGGATGAATCGTTGCTGAATTTTGAAGTAAATGATGTAGAACGTTGAGAATCACGACTACAAAAGTTTGTAAGTCTTGACTCTAAGATAAAAGTCACACCGACAAAAACAAAAAAACAACAACAAAATAAACAACAACAACACACTTAAAATGAACCCTTTACAAGGAAGATATGTGAACGGAACTTTCTCCAAAACTCCTGACATTGTTTATATTCCGTTTTAACAGTTCTGACAGCATATCACTGTTCTCGTTTCACTCTCATTTTCATCTGGTGCATTTTGTGTATTTTTAAGGCCAGAATGACCTCAGGAAATACAATATCTGAATCGTCAGTAATAATTGTTGCATATAAAGGAAGACCGTTAGAATGGCGTGACCGTCTCGTTTGTTTGATTGTCTTTTTTTGTTTTGTTTGTTTTTCTTTTTGTTTGGATGGAGGGTGGTGGTGGAGGCAGTGGTGGTGGTGGACGGAAGAACTGATGGATTGGTGGGATAGCAGAGAGGAAGTTATCGTGGGATTGAGAGGGGGAAAAATTACAGACAAGAGATTGTTTTGTCAATACAGTCAAACTTCCACACTCGTGCAAGACTAACTCTGCCACGCGCGCACACAAGCACACAACACACACATGCACGGCTCACTATGCACACCACTGCCCCCAACATGCAGCATTTAATCCTCGTCGTGTGGACGTCGAAATTAATCTCATTCATTTCTCTCTCGAACAAACACACACAGATGTTCTCTCTCTCTCTCTCTCTGTCTCTCTCTCTCTCTCTCCCTCACATATACCCACTCTCTCTCTCTCTCTCACTCTCTCTGTGTCTCTGTCTGTCTTTCTCTCTGTCTCTCTCATATATACCCACTCTCTCTCTCACTTTCTCTCTCTCACTCTCTCTCTCTCTTTCTCTCAAACAAACACACACAGCTGTTCTGTCTCTCTCTCTTTCTCTCTCTCTCTCTCTCCACCCTCTTGAAGTCTGAAGTCGCTCTCTCACTCACTCACAACACACACACACACACACACACACACACACACACACACACACACACACACACACACACGCACGCACGCACACACACACACACACAAAGCGCACTACTCCAAAACTTTTTCTTAATCCTCGACGTGTGCACGGAATAATGAATATCATATCTCTCTCTCTCTCTCTCTCTCACCACACACATCCACCCACACACACACACACACACACGCACGCACACACACACACACGCGCAGAGCCAAGCAAGGGTGCATTTATTACTCCGTGATTCATGGACAAAACAATTACTTTCAATAATTCATCACACACACATGCGCACATCAACACACACACGCACACACACACACACACACACACACACACACGCCACACGCACACCACACACGCGCACACCACACAACACACTACACGTACACACAAACACATACACACATTCTCTCTCTCTTTCTTTCTCTCTCTCTTTCACACACACACACAAACACACATTCTCTCTCTCTCTCTCCCTCTCTGTCTCTCGCTGTCTTTCTCTCTCACACACAGATACAGACACACACACAGACAGACACACGGACAGACAGACAGACAGACTGACACACACACATAAACATTCTCTCTCTTTCTTTCTCTCTCACACACAGATACAGACACACAGACGAACAGATAGACAACACTCTCTCACACACACAGAGACACAAACAGACACACGCACACACACACACACACACACACACACACAACACACACACACACACACAACACACACACACACACACACACACACACACACGACACTGGTCTTAACATGCTTGATTTTTAATCCCTGGCTCGTGGTCAAAGAAAGTACCCTCTAAAAATTCACCACACACATGCATCACAAATGCACACACACGCGTGCGCACACACACACACGCACGTGCACGCACGCACACACGCACGCACGCAAGCGCTTGCGCGCGTGCCCCCTGCCTAAACGTCTATTGTGCCTGCCTGCGTAGAGAAATGAAATTCACTCATTTGTCAAAAACAGACTCATGGTGCTAGGCTGTCACACATCAATCGTTTAGACATTTATCAAAACGCTTAAAGTGCATTCAATCGTGTGTGTGTGTGTGTGTGTGTGTGTGTGTGTGTGTGTGGTGTGTGTGTGTGTGTGTGTGTGTGTGTGGTTGTGTAGTGTGTGCGTATTGTGTTCTGTGTGTGTGTGTGTGTGGCGTGTGTGTGGTGTGTGTGTGTGTGTGTGTGTGTGTGTGTGTGTGCGCGCGTGTTGTGTGTGTGTTGTGTCCAGTGTGTGTGTGTGTGTGTGTGTGTGTGTGTCGGGTGTGTGTTTGTGCTTGTGTGTGTGTGTTGCGTGTATGTGTGTGCGTGTGTGTGTGTTGTGTGTGTTGTGTGTGATGTGTTATTGTGTGTTAGTGTGAGTGAGTGTGTGTATGTGTGTGTGTGTATGTGTTGTGTGTGTTGTGCGTGTGTGCATGTGTCTACTTGTGTGTGTGTGTGTGTGTGTGTGTGTGTGTGTGTGTGTGTGTGTGTGTGTGTGTGTGTGTGTGTGTGTGTGTGTGTGTGTGTTCGTGCGTGCTAGGCCCAGAGGAAGGGACCAAGTGTCGGCTGCGGGGGAAGGGGAGGGTGTAGTTCGTTTCTCTGACAAGCAAATGAGATGGATCACACACACACACACACACACACACACACACACACACACACACACACACACACACACACACACACACACACACACACACACTCACTCACTCACTGACACACACATACACAGAAACACAAAACACACACACACACACCACACACACACACACTCACTCACTCACTCACTCACTCACTGACACACACATACACAGAAACACAAAACACACACTCCACAAGCACACACACTCCCCCCACAGACAGACAGACACACACATACTCACACACTCCCCCCCCCCCACAGACACATACATGCACACACACACACACACACACACATACACATAAATACACACACACACACACACACACAGCGCGCGCACACCCCTCCCCCCCCCCCCCCCCCACAGTCCCGCGACCCGTATCCATACATGTGGGGTGAGAGAAGAGTAATCAGGCGCGACTGAACATGCTTCCTGCATCAACGCTCGCCTTTCCTCCCTCCGCTCTGAACCGGGTGGATGAGGAAGAACAGGGTGTCCGTAATATTTAGTAACCCCTCGTGCTTTTTCCATTGGGGTCCAGTTCAATGACTGAATCACAAGGCCACACAACTTTTCCTTCCATTTCATACCCCGTTCTATGCACACGTCCAAAATTTTGTGTCGTTTTTTTTTTTCAACTTGTTTTTTTTAACCCTTTGAATCCCGTACCCTATCTACCAACTGCAAAAAAAAAAATTAACCCTTAGACTCCCGCACTCTATCTACCGCCTGCAAAAGCTAAACCTTTTTGATTCCAGCACCGTATCTACCAACTGTAAAAACTGAACCCTTTGACTCCTCAGTCTATCTACCAACTGCAAAAACTTAACCCTTTGACTCCACTACCCTATCTGTCAACTGGAAAAAATTAACCCTCTGACTTCCGCAGTCTATCTACCAACTGAAAAAAAATAACTTAACACTTTGACTCCTTCACACCTTTTGGATAGTGTGAGGGAGTCGAAGGGTTAAGTTTTTGCTTTGCTGACATGGTGGACAATGCAGGACGCTGGTGGACAGGGTGCGGGAGTAAAAAGGGTTAAACTTGACGGGCGTGGTAGTCGAGTAGTGGGTAGACTTGTCGGACTTCTAATGGAAGCTCCTAGGTTCATTCCGCATGGACACCTCCGCGTTGGTGTGTAAAGGGTGAAGATTTTTTTCCGATCTCCCAAATCAACGAGTGTGTTGACCTGCCAATGCCTACCCCCCCCCCCCCCACCACCCCCTGCCGTGTGTACAGGCAGGCAAAATATCAAATATGCATGTTAAATATCCTGTAATCAGGTCACTAGCTGGTTTATAGACACAGGGAATACATCCAACTATAGCAAGCAAGCGACGACCAGTTTGAAAAAAAAAGGGAGCTTTTAGCTAATGACGTCCCACCGTTGGAAAATACCATTACCATGAATTACCATAAATATCGTGACCATTGTTATCATTATACCTTTGTCTGTGTGTGTGTGTGTGTGTGTGTGTGTGTGTGTGTGTGTGTGTTGTGTGTGGTGTGTGTGTGTGTGTGTGTGTGTGTGTGTGTGTGCGTGTTTTCTCTCTCTCATTCTCACTCTCTCTCTTCCCCCCCCCCCTCTCTCTCTTTTGCTGACTTATTCAAATATACATATTCTCATTTCCTTGCGCTGTACATGTATTGTTTCAGTGTACTCACATCTTCTGTGTCTGTACATACAGATATTGCGCTTATCGTTATTTCATGATATTCACATGCTATCTTATCACTGATTTCTTCACATGTAGAGTATATTCCCACTTTCAGCGGTAGATAGATGTCTAAAAAGCACATAGAGTACCTACCTATTACCATTATGAGTAAAGAACAAAGAATAAAAGATATCTTTTCTGTCTGTCTCTCTCTCTCTCTCTTTCACACAAACATACACTCGTGCGCGCACGCACGCACTCCCCCCCCCCCCCCCACACACACACACAGTCTCTGAATAGTTCTGGTGGGTTTGTTTCTCTGTATTTCACTCCTATCTTCCAGTTCCAAATCCTAATTCATTCTCGACTTTATACAAGAATTCTCCTATACCTTTCCTCCAGCAACCCCCCCCCCCCCCGCCCCATCTAACCTCTGCCCTTTTTATGTCTAAACTCACAAAAGTAAATAGACATTAAATCAATGAACAACACCTCTCTCTCTCTCTCTCTCTCTCTCTCTCTCTCTCTCCCCAACACATACAAACACACACGCAACTCTCTCCCCTCTCTCTCTCTCTCTCTCTCTCCCCAACATATACAAACACACAATCTCTCTCTCTCTCAACAATACAAATCTCCTTCTCTCCTCTCTCTCTCCCAACACATAACAACAACACACACAATTCTCTCTCTCTCTCTCTCTCTCTCTCCAACACATACAAACACGCAACTCTCTCTCTCCACACATCACAATCTCTCTCTCTCTCTCTCTCTCTCTACCACACATATTATAAACCAAACTCTCTTCTCTCCTCTTCATCAATCTCTCATCTCGTCGTCGAACTCTCTTCCTAACTGACCCAGCATATTATTATTAAAATCGTCATGAGACCTATTTGCCTAAAGAATCTCAATCGTGTAAAGAACTTCGTAGACAAAGCGGACACACTTACACGAAAAAAACGTCAATATGATTTTCTGATCCTGTCTAAACATTGTGATCGTTCTTGTTATTGTTGTTGTTGTTGTTTTGTTGTTGTTGTTGTTGGTATGGTTACTCTTTTAATTTTGCCTTTGATCATCACTCGAATAAACATCTGTTTCAATCAGAACAAAACAAAAAAACTACTGATGGCAAACCTTTTGAAAAACGGTAACAGGAGTTACCCAAAGAACTCGGAGGATCGAAACCTTTAAGACAAAGCAAACAGACCATAGGAGGATCAAAAGCCTTGAACAAAAGAAGACATTGGGAGTGGTATTTTCCAGAACCTGTGTGGCTCAGCCATCAAAAAACTGAAGACAGAGACATCGATAAGCACTTAAAGGATCAAAGTCACGAGCGAAAGCGAAAGAAAAGAAAGATTGATCGGAAAAGAATCAAAGTTTTGTACAGAAGTGTGCAGACAGACGCGAGCAGACACACAGATACATATATACACAAGCACACACAGACGCACACACGCATAGATATACATCAAGACCCACGAACGCGTATACACACACACACACGCCCGCGCGCGCGCGCCCACACACACACACACACACACACACACACACACACACACACACACACACACACAACACACACAACACACAAACACACAAATTCTCATCCCTGCCAGGTAATACGTAATAATCTCACATTTTTTAAACGAAAACCTTAAAGGCAAAAAGAACAATAACAACAACAAAACATCAACATCAACACCAACACACACACACACGCACACACACACATACCCCAAATACGTACACACACACAAACACACATACATACACACAAACACAAAACACACATAGAGAGACACAGACAGACATACATACAGACAGACAACACACACACACACACACATACCACACACACACACACTCTCTCTCTCTTTCTCTCTCTCTCTCACACACACACACATACTCTCTCTCTCTTCTTTCTTTCTTTCTCTCTCTCTCTCTCTCTCTCACACACACACACACGCGCACACACAACACATACACACACAGATACAGAAAGACAGACAGACAGACAAGACACACACACACACAAACAGAGACACACACAACACAACACACACACACACACACAGACTCACTCACACTCTCTCTCTCACACACATACACACACACATAACACACAGAGATACAGACAGACAGACACACACACCACACACACATACAGAGACACACGCATACACAAACAGAGACACACACACACACACACACATACACACACACAACACACACACACACACAAGCTCACACACAAACACACACACACACCCACCGCATACGCAACACACATACATACACAAACACAAATACACACACAAAGTGACAGACAGACACAAACACACACACACACACTCTCTCTCTCTCTCCCTCTCTCTCTCTCTCTCTCTCTCTCTCACACATACGCACACACAACACACACACACAAAAGCACACCCACACACAACACAACACAACACAACACAACACAACACAACACAACACAACACACAGACACACACACAGACACACACACACACAAAACAAACAAACACAACTATCAAAAACTGTGTCAGTGTCTCACCGACCTTTACCTGTGGGGATGGGGGGCAGGAGATGGGTGGCCGGACTGTAGCACTGGATACCCATGGAGGTCCGGTTGGCCTGGGTGGCCAGCACAGAGGTCGTGGACGAGGAGGAGGAGGTCCTGGAACTGCCGCCGCTGCTGCCTACCGGAGCAAAGGCACACTTGTAGGCATAGTGCTTCTCGAAGTCCGGCAGGTTCTGAATGTGCAGGGTGAGCTGAACAACAAAGGTCAAATCAATATGGATAGTGATATGGTAGAT
>JAPXFY010000018.1:40532502-40570002 GCA_030674185.1 Monoplex corrugatus | reverse complement strand
CACAGAACATCTGAACAACCAACACCCAGCCATCAAATTCACGAGGGAAGTGGAACAGAACAACTCCATAGCCATGCTGGACACCCTCATCACCAGAACTGATGGCATTCTATCCTTTTCGGTCTACCGTAAACCAACTCATACGGACCAATATTTACAGTTCGACAGCCACCAGCCCCTTGAACACAAACTGGGAGTGATTCGAACCCTTACCCACAGAGCTAACACCATATGCAGTACCCAAGAGGCAAAAGACAAGGAGACAAACCACCTGAAAAAAGTGCTCACCATCTCGGGCTACAAAAAGTGGGCCTGGAACAGCCCGGGAGGCAGGAAATCCAACACCGCATCCCAACAGCCAGTGAAACAACACCAGCGCAAGGGACACATCACCATCCCATACGTAGGAGGTGTGAGTGACGCTCTGTCCAGAAAGATCAGAAAACTGGGGGTGGCTGTACATTCCAAACCTTCCAACACCATACGCAGCCAGCTGGTCACCCCCAAGGACAAAACCAGCAAACTCGACAAAGCTGGCATTATATACAGAATAGACTGCCAGGACTGTAACCAACATTATGTCGGTGAAACTGAACGCCCCCTTCAGAAGAGACTAACAGAACACAAGAGGGACTCTTCTCCAGTAGGAGCTCACCTACACGCCGAAAAACATCAATTCAGTGCGGACAATGTCAACATCCTGGACAGAGAAAATAAGTGGTTCCAGCGAGGAGTCAAGGAGGCCATCTACATCGCAGCCACCAACCCCCCGCTCAACAGGGACCGGGGCCGTTACACCCTGCCCCGGTGTACCATTCTCTGATTCGATCTCGTGAACTGGGTTCATCCCATGTTCGCGAGATCTGAGTAGAGATTCACGCAGACAGCATTAGAGCGCTGACGAAGATGGCGAGAACGCCATCGAAAGCTACGGAACTGTGAGTAGCGATTTTTACACTGTTGGGAGACCTTGTTCTTCAAAATTGGTAGCATTATAAATAATAATTATGATAATAATGATAATATATTAATAAAATCATTTGATAATAATGATAATTATATTAATAAAATCATCATCATCATCATCATCATCATCACTATCATCATCATCCTTCTTCTTCCTCTTCTTCTTCTTCTTATCATTATCATCATCATCATCATCATCATCATTTTTATTATTATCATTATTATTATTATTATTATTGTTATTATTATTATCATCATCATCATTATTTTTTTCATCTATACATGTCTTGCCTGGCCAAAGAGACTAACAGCTGAAGCAGCAGCAGCAGATAGCCATGTGGACAGAGGCCATTTTAGCTTACAGGCAGTTTATTTGTCTAGGTTGGTGTGGTCACGCAATAATGCGGGGAGCAGGGGTGAGCAGGGAAGTTACCTATGGCCGGCTATTAGTGTCAGTAAACCACTTCTGGTTTTCGGCCCCCTTTCTGCTAGTGGTCTGGTTTTCCGGACTTTGTGTCGTCAGGTCTTTTCTCGTGTGTGTGTGTGTGTGTGTGTGTGTGTGTGTGTGTGTGTGTGTGTGTGTGTGTGTGTGTGTGTGTGTGTGTGTGTGTGTGTGTGTGTTGTGTGTGTGTGTTGTATGTGTGTTGTGTGTGTGTGTGTGTGTGTGTGTGTGTGTGTGTGTGTGTGTGTGTGTGTGTGTGTGTGTGTGTGTGCGATAGAGAGAGAGACAGACAGAGAGAGACAGACAGACAGACAGACAGAGACAAAGAGACAGAGAGGCAGAAAGAGACTGAGAGAGAGACAAAGAGAGAGAGAGAGAGAGAGAGAGAGAGTCAGCCAGCCACACAGACAGACAAAAGGGAAAGAGACAGAAAGAGGCAGAGACAGAAAGAGGCAGAGACAGACATCCGAGTAGACAGACAGACAGACATCCATGCAGGCAGGCAGACAGACACACAGACAGACAGACAGCGACAGATAGACAGACAGACAGACAGAGCGAGATCACGAGAATCCCGAAACACGGGGACAGAGATAAAACGCGACCATCCTGACTTGCTGCCTTTCAAAGCATTCAGTCAGGGCTAGGATTGATTTTACAATGCTTTTGAGTCGACAGAACAGTATACGTCTAGACGTTATTATTTCTTCTGGCAGTTAACCCCACCCCTCCAACAACCCCTCCCCCCCCCCCCCCCCCCCCCCAAGCCTTTTCAGACAGTTTACACTACTAATGGAACATTACAACATTACCGCGACAATGCCACAAATCCCTGTCTGAAATCCCATCGACTCTTTCACTCTAAATTCCCGCACACTATCCGCCAGCTGCGAAAATTAACCCTTTCATTCCCTCACCCTATCCACCAGCTTCCTGCAGGGAACTGGTTGAAACGGTGAGGGAGTGAAAGGGTTAAGGTTTGGAAGCTGGTGGATACGGTGAGGAAGTGAAAGGGTTAAGTTTTGGAAGCTGGTGGGTAGGGCGAGGAAGTGAAAGGATTAAGTTTTGGAAGCTGGTGGATACGGTGAGGAAGTGAAAGGGTTAAGTTTTAGAAGCTGGTGGGTAGGGTGAGGAAGTGAAAGGGTTACGTTTTGGAAGCTGGTGGATACGATGAGGAAGTGAAAGGGTTAAGTTTTGGAAGCTGGTGGATACGGTGAGGAAGTGAAAGGGTTAAGTTTTGGAAGCTGGTGGGTAGGGTGAGGAAGTGAAAGGGTTAAGTTTTGGAAGCTGGTGGATACGGTGAGGAAGTGAAAGGGTTAAGTTTTGGAAGCTGGTGGGTAGGGTGAGGAAGTGAAAGGGTTAAGTTTTGGAAGCTGGTGGATACGGTGAGGAAGTGAAAGGGTTAAGTTTTGGAAGCTGGTGGGTAGGGTGAGAAAGTGAAAGGATTAAAGTTTTGCTTTGCTTTCATGGTTGACTAGGCAGGATGCTGGCGGACAGGGCGAGGGAATCAAAGGGGTTAAGCTCCCAAGACAGAAGAGTGTAATAAGACTGACAGTTAAAAGGTTGGGTGGTAACATTCATCATATAGACAAGCTGCAAGAAATCATCTATCAGAAAACACTGTCACGATTTGGGGAGGGGGGGAGGGAGGAGAGGTGGGGGGGAGGGGGAGTGGTTTTAACTCTATCTGTGGTTATGTTCCAGACTGAATGAATTTCGACTGTACCCGTGCAAATGTCCATACTGAAAGATTTATTATTAGCTGTATGAAATAGATCTCCTACTTAATTTTTCATCGTCTAGATAAAACATATCTCTTATTCCAGATTTTCAATATATGAGATTTTTATTTTTTGGATGAAATATATCTTGCTTTAAGAGTTAAATTATTTGGATGAATTAAACATCATACTCAAGATTTCTATCTTCTAGACTGAATATATCTCTTATTTCAGATTTTTATTTTTTGGATAAATATACATCTTCTTCAAGATTTTTTGTCATATAAACTTTTCACTATCTCCCACTTAAAGTGTTATCATTGGATAAAAAATCTCTTACTTAAGACTTTTTTATCTGGATAAACTATACTTCCTTAAGAGTGTTATCATCTCGGATAAAAAATCTTCTTAAGACTTTTATTATCTGGATAAACTATACTTCCTTAAGAGTGTTATCATCTCGATAAAAAAATCTCTACTTAAGACTTATTATTGAAAACATCTTCTTGTTATCATTCGAAAAAATTTACTTAAGACTTTATTATCTGGATAAACTATACTTCCTTAAGAGTGTTATCATCTCGATAAAAACAATCTCTTACTTAAGACTTTTATTATCTGGATAAGCTATACTTCCTTAAGAGTGTTATCATCTCGATAAAAACAATCTCTTACTTAAGACTTTTGTTATCTGGATAAACTATACTTCCTTAAGAGTGCTATCATCTCGAAAAAAAAAATCTCTTACTTAAGACTTTTATTATCTGGATAAACTATACTTCCTTAAGAGTGTTATCATCTCGATAAAAAAATATCTTACTTAAGATTTTTATTATCTGGATAAACTATACTTCCTTAAGAGTGTTATCATCTCGATAAAAAATATCTTAAGACTTTTATTATCTGGATAAACTATACTTCCTTAAGAGTGTTATCATCTCGATAAAAAAATCTCTTACTTAAGACTTTTATTATCTGGATAAACTATACTTCCTTTTAAAAAAAGTTATTATCTTGATGAAATATCTGTTACGATTTTGTTTCTCTGGATGAAATATATCTCCTTCTTAAGACTTTCATTATCGGGATAAATACGTCTCTTCTTTAAAAGACTTAACTTATCCGAACGAAATGTATCTTTATTCGAGACTCTCTTATCTGGATGAGTTATATCATTTATTTGACTTTTAATTATCTGGACGAAATTTTATAGATTTTTATTAACCCTTTGCCACCTGCACCCTATCTACCAACTGCAAAAACTTAACCCTTTGACTCCCTCACCCTATCCACCAGCTTCCTGCAGGAAGCTGGTGGATAGGGTGAGGGAGTCAAAGGGTTAAGTTTTTGCTCTTCCAGCATGGTTGACAAAGAAGGATGCTGTTGGGCAGGCTGCAGGAGTCAAAGGGTTAACTGGACAAAACATATCTCCTGTGTAAGATGTTCACTGTCTTGATGAAATATATATATGCCACTGACCATTTTTATTATCTGGAGAACCTCCTAATTCAGATTTTCATTATGTGGACACAATATTATCTCCTGTTTAAAGAGATTAAGAAGATAACGGGTTCGCTGTTATATGCCAAACAACAATGTCGATATAAAAAAAAAAAAGAAAAAGAAAAAAGAAAGACATTAAAAGAAATTAAGAGAAGTTCGTTTGTGTGGAGACAGCGGCGAGGAGGTGAGGGGGTATGGACACTGAAAGGGACTGAGGGGTGTGGAGTACAAAACAGAGGGGGAGGGGAGGGGGTGCCCATTTTGTGTAGAAGCCTAAAGGTAGCTTAGGGGTCAACTCCAAGAGTATTAAAACAAAACGAAGTATTGACACAGGTAGGAGACGGACACTATACACAACTATATCGATATATCGTTACAGCCTCCCGGCCTAAATCGCTTCAGTACGAGAATTAAAACAAAAATGAAGTGTTAACATTTAAAGGAGATGGACACTGAACAAACTGAACAAATATATCGATATATAATTTCAGCCTTCCCGTCTAAGCTGTTTCAGAACGAGTACACGTGCACGCGCACGCACACGCGCAGACACGCTCGCACACAGACACACCGACAGACAGATAGACATACACACACGCATACGCACGCACGCACGTACACACATTAACACGCACGCACGCGCGCGCGCGCGCACACACACCACACAGATACACACAAACACACACACATACGCAATCACACACACACGCGCGCACACACACCCTCACACACACACACACCACGCACACACACACACAAACACACGCACAACACACACACAAACCCCACGCACCACACACACCACGCATGCACGCAGAAACCCCCCCCCAAACACACACACACACACACCAGCACACACACAATACACAACACGCACACACACACACACACACACACACACACACGCACACACACACACCACACACCCCTTCACGTAGAGACACAATAGCTAACCTCCTACTTTCTATCAGAGCAGATCATCTGATATACCTCTAAAGACTGAGCGTATGTACACAGACGTTTTACTGGGAGACTGAGAGAAGATGGCCCAGGGTTGTCTGGTGCTTGTAAAAGAGTGAAGATAAGACAGTGTTTGGTGCCATCACCAGACACCTTTGAAGTCTGGACCACTATCTTAGGTTCCACAGTCTCTAACATCGGTACACATACCTACGACCAGTTACAACGATAGTTTGTAGTCACAGACGGAATGAGCCCCTGGCGACGATCGATGATTATGCCAGAACGAAACTCAGACAGTGTTGGCTCTCTCAGTTTTCAAAATATTATACAAATGGTTCCTGCAATGGATATTCTGCAAAGACGGCCAGATCCACCAGACTAAGTGAGCCCTCTGGCTAATAGTGCTTACACAAGTGTGAGCTTCAGAACACAGTGTTTGTTTCAACATTTACAAATGGCTCTATCACTTTGCTTCCACGATCTTTGTGTGATTTAGACACTGTGATGGAACAGGTTAGGGAGGGTATAATTCATACTCACATTCATATTAATATCATTTCTACTTTCACATTCATATTTATATTTATGAATATAATTATATTCATATTCGTTTATATTTGTCATAATGGATTTACCATGTGAAACTAGGGCTTTTTCCTGTTGACAGCGCGTCGCCGACAGTGCAGCGCCACCCAATTTTTTTCACCGAAACTTTAGAAAGGCAGGAAAGCTAATTGGCCTTCAACAGGAGAGACCTGGAATGAACCTCTCTCTTCAATGGTTTGTACCAGGGCAACCGGGTGAACGCCCTGCTCTTCACGATTTTCAACTGCCGTGGGATCTTTAGTGTGCGCAGCCAGAAGGCACACGGCCCGACTTGTTTTTCGTCCCATTCCGAAGGACCAGACTTTCAGCTTGATTTTACGGTCAAATTGAGGAGAAAAGTCGATGCTTCAGCGGGGAACAAATCCCGGCAATTCGAGTTTAGTTACTGGAAGGCGAACGACTGAACCATTCTGCCATTCTACTCTGCACGAATCAACGATCATTTACTAAACTTCCCCAATACATGGTCAACGATAAGAACATGGTGCAGTACACTGACTTTTCGTAATTAGTGAGTAAGAGGGAGAAAGTAAGCAGAGAATTATATTTTCCTGGCGAGTAGCAAAGAACTGTAAGAATCAACCCGTGCTGGCTGGCTCTTTTGATACAGCCGTGGACTTAAGATTCATTTCGGTATCTACCTCAAAACAAAAAACAAACAAAAAAATCGCTGTGTTGCCTATCTTAATGGTCCAATATATTTTTTACTCTGGTGGTGTCAGTGAAAAAATACTGGACGGACTTGCCGATGTAGATGAGGACAGACAGGGCGGGAGATGTACTTGCAGTGGCAACAGATAGATTCGTATGGAGAGTTATGATCGCCAACGCCATGCTGCAGCAGGGCACGTAATGAGATGATGATGTGAATGATGTTGATGATGTTGATGATGATATATGATGATGATGATGATGATGATGATGAATGATGATGATGTTGGTGGCAGTCACTTTGATTTCAATAACAAAAATCTGAAGGTTGCCTGCCAAAGTGGAACATCTCAAAAACGGAATACAGAACGCAGATACACCCTTCCGGCAGATATGCCTCCAACTGTGATGTACGCCATCATTTTCAAAGATCCTAAGTAAAAGGGAACGGCTCTTTGATGGGTAACGTAGATTTCATGTCACTGCAGCACTGACCACACATTTCTTATCATGTCTGATGGCATGCGGGCAGTCAGCGGCTTGGAACCGGCAGATAGGAGTGATAATGCTTTCAGCGCCTATTTCTTTTCTTTCTTTTTTTTGTCTGGCTAAGATTTACCATTACGCAAGTCACCTTGGCGACATGGTTTGTGCAACTGACAGGCGATATGAACTGGGAGGTCGTGGGTTAAAACTCCATTAACCCTTTGACTTCCACACCCTCTCCATCAGCATCCTGCATTGTCAACCAAGCTAGCAAAGCAAAAACTAACCTTCTGACTCCCTCAACCTATCCACCAGCTTCCTGCAATGAACGGCTCCTATCCAGACCACATAACAGCATGCAAAAGTGAAGAATGCCGTTCACAAATGTCTCGAACAGTACCGTGTTTGTGTGTATCCCTCGGGCCTGACTGACGCCGTCAGGATATATTACTTGAACTTGAACTTGAACTGTACGATGTTTGAGGTCTCGTAAAGTCCTGTTCATCGATTCGTGTGGGTTATACGGCTAGTATACCAAAACTTTGCATGCGCGGCTTATTGGCAAGACGGATTGTACTGGTCGGGTTTCTTCTTCCAGCAAGCATCCAACCTACTCTTGAAGGCATTTACGGAAGGTGCCAGGACCACTTCGTCTGGGAGGCTGTTCAACGTTTTGGTGATTCTTTCGCTGAAGAAGTGTTTCCTGGTATCGCAGTGGGTGTGGTGCGGGAACAATTTCATTGCATTTCCTCTGGTGATTGCATCCTCGGGAGTTTCAAGCTTTGGTTTTTCGGTCTTGTAGATTCTGTGGTCATATTTGAAGGTGTCGATCATATCCCCTCTGAGACGTCGGTGCTCCAACGGAAGAACGTGCAGGAATACAACCTTGTCACATAGTCTCAATGCCAAATAGAACTGCATGGCATCAAGACTACCCTCCCCATTCTCATCATCATAGCATTGTTAAAAAAAAAAATTAAAAAAAAGCAGCCCCAGGTTTTGTGTCCATTTTTGCCCTGTTCTCATGCTGACTTCAGTTTCGGAAGGTTAGGCCCAGAGCTGGGTTGGAGAGTTTGGCGGTTGTGTTAGAAACTCTTGAGGTTTGTGGTGGAGAATTTGGAAGTGGTACTGGAGAGTTTGACGGTTATGTTGGGAGCTTTGGAGACCAAGTTGGAAAGTTTGGGGTATGTGTTGAAGACTTTGGTGGTTGTGTTGGAGACTTTGGTGGTTGTGTTGGAGACTTTGGTGGTTGTGTTGGAGATTTTGGTGGTTGTGTTGGAGACTTTGGTGGTTGTGTTGGAGACTTTGGTGGTTGGTGGTTGTGTTGGAGACTTTGGTGGTGGTGGTTGTGTTGGAGACTTTGGTGGTTGTGTTGGAGAGTTTGGTGGTTGTGTTGGAGAGTTTGAGGGTTGTGTTGGAGACTTTGGTGGTTGTGTTGGAGATTTTGGTGGGTGGTTGTGTTGAGACTTTGGTGGTTGTGTTGGAGACTTTGGTGGTTGTGATTGGTGGTTGGAGAGTTTGGTGGTTGTGTTGGAGAGTTTGGTGGCTGTGTTGGAGATTTTGGTGGTTGTGTTGGAGAGTTTGGTGGTTGTGTTGGAGACTTTGGTGGTTGTGTTGGTGACTTTGGTGGTTGTGTTGGAGACTTTGGTGGTTGTGTTGGAGACTCTGGTGGGTGGTTGTGTTGGAGACTTTGATGGGTGTGTCGGAAAGTTTGGTGGTTGTGTTAGAGAGTGTGAAGGGTGTGGCGCTGTGTTGGAGAGTTTGGCTGTTGCGTTGGAAACACCGGAAGTTGGAGAATTTGGAGGTTACGTGGTAGGATTTGGAAACTGTGTTGGAGAGTTTGTGGAGTTTTGTTGCACAGCCGAAATGAGAGGTGTGGGAAGAAGTGACACTGCAGCGGTGCAATAGATAGGGGGCACACACACACACACACACACACACACACACACACACACACACACACACACACACACACACACACACACACACACACAATTTTACCATTACCTCCTCCCCATCTCTCTTTCCCCCCCTTGCCCCCTGCACGAACGGAAGTGGCCGTTTCTAACGGTCCATCTTTGTAAAAGATGCACCGTCAAATGGAAGCGCGTGAGGAAGAATATTTTCAACCTGATTCTGAGATTCTCAACAACAACAAAATAAAGAAAGAAAAAAATTGAGGGGAGGGTAGACAGACAGCGTGTGCCATCGTTGGAGCCATTCAAAAATAAGATAGAAGGAAGCAGAATGAAAATACACAAAGAAATAAAGAAATAAACGGACAGAGAGAGAGAGAGAGAGAGAGAGAGAGAGAGAGAGAGACAAACAGACAGACATACAGACAGACAAACAAACAGCCAGCCAGCCAGACACAGAGAGACAGAATTCAAACTTGAAAACACACCATTATTTCTCAACAATAGCATTAGCTTGTCCTTGATATTTTACACATAATTATAATAATTTCAAAATAATACAACAGATTAACCATAACACATGCAATGTCAAAGAAATCACACACAAACACACACACACACACACACACACACACACACACACACCACACACACACACACACACACACACACACACACACACACACACACACACACACTGAAAGTGTTGAGTTCTACCTGGTAATTTGTCAAGCGCTATACAAAAGCGTAAGAAACAAAGACAGGCAAATTAATGTCAACCTCTAACAATATCACAAAATTACAGCAATACCTAGATAATAGTAGCAGCAGCATATATCTACAGACATATATATATATATATATATATATATATATATATATATATATATATATATAAGTCAGCCAACGCTATTATAAAAAGAAATGTGAACCCTAGCATGCATGCAATGTCTAAGTATATTTAAAAATCAAGTATAATAAAATATCTCCTATATGTCAAAAGTAAGAGAGATGAAGGCGGACACACGTCAAATAAATACACGGTAAACAACAAGAACAACAGCAATAACAACAACAAAACAATAACAACAGTAGTAGCAGTAGTAGCAATAAAAGTCGCAGCAGCAGCAGTAGTAGTAGTAATAGTTGTAGTAGTAGTAGCAACAGCAGCAAGCAGAAACGGAAGTATTAGCACTAATTTTTCTTCTAAATGGTAACAAGAGAGAGAGAGAGAGAGAGAGAGAGAGAGAGAGAGAGAGAGAGAGAGAGAGAGAGAGAGTGAGTTAGAGAGAGAAAGAGAAACAGAGAGAGACAGAGAGAGACAGAGAGACAGACAGAGAGACAAAGACAGAGAGACAGAAAGACAGAAAGAGAGAAAGAGAGAAATGACGATTGATAATTTGATGACTTAGTTTCTTTTAAAACTGTTATAGACGCTAAGAGAGAGAGAGGGAGGAGAGAGAGAGAGAGAGAGAGAGAGAAACAGAGACACAGAGAGACAGAGACAGACAGAGAGACAGAGAGAGAGAGAGAGATAGAAACACACAGACAGACAACTAGACACTGAGAAACACATACGAGGGAGGAAAAATAACAACGCAAACAACAGGAAGAACAAATAGCAAGCAATGCAAAAACAAATAACAAAAACAAAACAAACAAAAAAACACTTCTCCGAAGCAAGTGGGCAGGGCTATATCCGGGATTGTTCATTGACCTGACGTTCAGAGACAGAGAGAGAGATAGGTCAAAGAGTTAGGCTATTCTTTGACGCTTTCTGTAAAAAAAACTGAAGACAGAAATATGGACAGAAGACAGAAATACATCGAGAAAAGGGAGAGATACAGGAATGAGATGACAGGAGAAAGAGGAAAGGACTGAGAGAGAAAGAGAGAGAGAGAGAGAGGAAGAGAGAGAAAAGTAGGAGAGGGGGGGGGGAGGAAGCGAGAACAAGAACAAGAACAAGAATTTTTTCGAAAGTAGTGGCAAATGCACATTAATATGTGAGAGGCAGAGGGGGGGGGGGAGTGGAGGAAGAGGAGAGAGAGAGAGAGAGAGAGACAAAAGACAGAGACACAGAGAGAGGGGGGAAGAGTGAGAGAGAGTGAGAGGGAGGTAGAAAGTGAGAGAGAGACAGAGAGTGAGAGAGAAATAGAGAAAGCAGGGGTGGGGAGAGACAGAGAGAGACAGACAGAGACAAAAGAGACAGACAGGAGAAAGAGAGAGAGGTGGGTGGGTGATGGACAGAGACAGAGAGACGGAGGGACGGAGGGAGGGAGGGAGACAGAGCGACAGAGATAGATAGATAGAATAGATAGATAGAGAGATAGATAGATAGATAGGTAGATAGATAGATAAAGATAGATAGATAGATAGATA
This sequence comes from Monoplex corrugatus, assembly GCA_030674185.1. Lineage (NCBI taxonomy): Eukaryota > Metazoa > Mollusca > Gastropoda > Littorinimorpha > Ranellidae > Monoplex > Monoplex corrugatus. The sequence goes on along the minus strand of JAPXFY010000018.1, from coordinate 40,558,369 downwards.
GACAGACAGAAGACAAGACAGAGGACAGACGACATAGACAAGACAGACAGACAGAGAGACAGACAGAAAGACAGAGAGAGGACGTAGACATAGAAAGAAAGACAATATGAACAATACAGAGAGATGTAGAGAAAGATTCAGTGACCGACTTTTTCCCGATGGTAAAAAAAAAAAACAACAAAAAAACAAAGACACAACACATCAATATAAGACAATGCACATTTAGATAAATACAAAGCAATGATGCAATGCAATCGAGAAACACAGAAACAAACAGAAAGAAAGAGGCAGACAAAAACAAACAAGGAGGGGGTGGAGGACATATCTATACAAAATATTGACATTTTTTACCTTCTTCACATTTTTTGCAGTGTACTCAGGGATTGCGACATCAATATAAGCAAAGTGTACACACATACACAATCTAATCGGCTTACTGGCTCGCTGTAAGCCCTTCTCTGAGTTCTAAGACATAGAACAACAGATAAAGACAGAAAGACAAACAGACATAAGCAATTAGAGACAGACGGGGGAAAAAGACGGAAATAGACAGACAGACAGAGAATTTCTTAGGCTGACAGAGACAGACAGATAGAGAAAAGATTTCCAAGAAGAACAACAAGCAAAGAAAATCCATTGCCACAGAGGACGGCGGCAAAATCTGCACACTCGTTTTCATGTATCCAGTGATGCATGAATGTTTTTTTCCCCTTAACTTTTCTGCACAACTGCTCAGTCTTGATGGAGGCAGACACAAGAAGATCATTCATAAGGAAGATTAGGAAAAGACAGGCAACATTTATAGGCAATTTTTGAGCACCTGGTCACAACAGGAAAGCTGGAGGGAAAGAGAGCACCAGGCAGACCCAGGGAGATAATATTGGACGGACTTGCAGGGTGGCTGGGGACAAAGAGGGTGGAAGGTGTGTCTTGCGGCAACAAGGGATAGATACGTATGGAGGGCCATGATCGCCAACGCCATGCGGCAGGGCACATGATGATATTGATGAATTCATCATTATCATCATCAGTCCCGTAGTCTGGTTGACCGTTGGGGAACCACTGAAGATTTTGAAACCAACTTCCTCCACTCCTCACGGTCCTCAGCTTTCCGCAGAATGATATTCCATTCAAGGCCAGTCCACTCTCTGATATTGTCTTCCCATCTTTTTCTCTGTCTGTCTCTTCGTCTCGTCAACGTCCATACCACGTTGAAAACACCGGTTCTCGTCTGATCACCGAAGTTAAGTAACGTCGGGCCTGATTAGTACTTGGATGGGTGACCACCTGGGAACACTGGGTGCTGTTGGCAATCTTTATTACGTTCAAGTTTGTGCAGTGGGAGCAATAGTTCAGTCGTGTGGAGTGTTGACAGTCATCTATATCTCTGAACGCAGTGAACAAAGAAATTGAAAAGTCAGTAGAATCAGCACCTTCTCCAAACAAAGCACATACCAAATCAACAACAGCAGTACCAACTACCCATATTTTAACAGTATTGTCTGATGCCTGCATCACTGGGCGAATAACCTCCACGATGCAGGGTTACCGGCCAAGGCGGACGAAGTTCCGCAAGGAACTCAACGGCTATGTGTTCAAGACCAAGGCGAACCACCTAGATGGAGGACGTCGGCTGTGGTCTGGCATGGAGAGGGATGGGCTCCGCCATGCGACATTGCCCAAGACACACTAAAAGAAGATCGATGAATTGCTCTGTTTTAAATATGTGTAGCTACCTTCGTCCCTGTTTCTCAAGAGGACATTTCCACGCTCGGAATAAAGTAGTCTATATGCACTGACGCCACAGATGCCATGTGATGGGGAAGATCCAACATGATCATGGCATAAACGATAAACCTGCACATACGCTCTGTGTACTGGCCCAAGCATACCTAGCGTATGTGTTTTATGTCTGTCTGAGTATCGTTATTAATTACTTGTATTGTTGTTCAAAGCCCAGCCGACGCGTAGAGCCATATCAGGACTATAACCGCTTCAAAACATACAAAACTTCAACAGGGAAAAAACAACAGAAAATTAAGTACACATAGATCTATCAGTGCATCCGTGCACACAATTTATGGACATGCACCTGGCGTTGACCACTCCGTCCAATATATCGCACAGGGAATTAAAAAAAACCCACCTAAATACAAATCTAACCATACCTAAGGACACAAAGCATAATTATATAAAAACGGGCATAAATTACCTAAAATTGCTTCCGCATATCTCAGCTCCTCAGAGCCAAAAGTGCTACTTAATACAGTATGTACCCAGTTATCAGTCCTAAGAAAAAGTACGTAAGACGTTATCGAACACATACAGGTGAATACACCAACAAGGCAAGAAATGATAGGAAGAAATGACAGAAAGCAAAGAAACAAGAGAGTGACAGAAAAGAGGAAATTTCCAGCACAGAATTTCCACAAGGTGGGGGATACTATCTATGCTGAAAGAGCCCCCGGCATCCCTACGGGGAATGTCCGTGTATCACTTGTCGTCGAAACAAATTAGACTGTATTTCAATGAAACGTATACCTCCATTTCTCCATCTACAATGCTCCATTGTAGGAAAAAAAATGGCAATGGACGAAAACATAAACAGGTCGAGCGCTCTCCCTCTTCCGCCATCTTTTTTTTTTTAATTTAAAGATAATCAAAACAAAACCAAAACCAAAACAAAACACATTTCAAAGGATGAAAAAAAAAAAAAAAAAAAAAAAAATCTACAGCCAAACTGATGAAGCTCTCTTTAAGGTAGCGGCCAAATCCGGGATCGTTCATTGACCTGACGTGAGAGGGACGCGAGTTACGGAGTTAGCCTCTGACATTTTCTGACGTAAGACAGGAAGTGGCCGTTTTCAATGACCGCCGGTGTTAAAGTTGCGCCCTCTAGCGGTCGCGCGTCATGGGGAATGTCTTACTGACATTTTTCCTCCCTCTTTAATCGGCTTTCTTGAGGACGCTCTTGAATAGAAAACATGTCATTAGCCAGATCAGGGGAGGGTATCAGGGGGGAAAGGGAGGGAATGAAGGATAAAGAAGGAACATGCAAATAAATTAATGAAGAAATAACTAAATAAATAAATACGTAAAATAAATGCAGAAGTGTCTTTGTTCGTGCGTGTCATGCAAATAAATGAATGAAGAAATAATACATACGTAAATAAATGGAGAATGTGTCTTTGTTCGTGTGTGTCATGCAAATAAATGAATGAAGAAATAATACATACGTAAATAAATGGAGAATGTGTCTTTGTTCGTGCGTGTCATGCAAATAAATTAATGAAGAAATAATACATACGTAAATAAATGGAGAATGTGTCTTTGTTCGTGTGTGTCATGCAAATAAATTAATGAAGACATAAATAAATAAACAAATACGTAAATAAATGGAGAATGTATCGTTGTTCGTGTGTATCATGCAAAGAAATGAATGAAGAAGTAACTAATTAAATAAATACGTAAATAAAAGGAGAATGTGTCTTTGTCGTGAGTGTGTGTGTGCGCGCGCGCGCGCGTGTGTGCACGCTCGCGTGCGTGTACGTGTGTATGTGCATAACTGAGCGTTTGTGTTACAAAAACAAATTTCTTTCTCAACTGATTGATTAATCAATAATATAATATGTAAAAAACGGTAAGAAATGAAAAGAAGGACATGAATATCGCTGCGCTGTGAGCCACACGCGCTACCTTCAATGCTCATCAAATGCGAAAGCGCGGATTCATTTTCGAAGATGCCTTGGAAGATTCGTGAGGGCTGAGCCCTGTAGTGACTTGGCGTTTTATAAAATCGTTGGCCCACACAAAACAGACAAAACATCGTTTGTTAAGGCTGTCTTGTAAACCTCTATAGGGCAGTGAAGTGGTAGAGATGTATACTTTTCTCGGCGCTAGCATTATGAAGGCCTTGTCCATCTCCTCTCCATCGCTATTCAACCTTACCCAACCATAAACATGGATAGGTAATCATTTACAACTCAGAGGACTGTATTCTGTGCCAGAGCTGCGTCCTTTTTATCCTACTCTACAGATCAGAATGCTGGAAGATGACAGAAAGAGATCCTTACCAAGCTATCAACCCTCCGCACAAAGGACCTCCTAAGAATCATACGGATCTTCTGGGGAGTTGGAATTTGGAGTTTGGAGTGTGTTCAAGAGGGATTCATCGCACTCGGATAATTCCATATGCGCTCCACCCAAATCTGCCACAATTAACTGGCAGATTCCTTAAGCCTGCGCAAAACCCTATGTGCTTCTGGCAAGGTCTTGAAATTGGGCAGGGGGATAGGACATTTGAAACGCTAAGCTGACACCATCAGAATGACGGAAACATTAAGATGGGCAGCAGCAAAAAGTTCATTTTTAATGTAGGCTGGAGTTGAACTCAAAATATCAGATCTTGAGTCCACGGCTCTATCATAGGAACCAACCAACCCGCATAAAAAAATTAAATGGCCCGCATGAGAGTCGAACCCACGACCTCCGCCTTATCAGCACGGTGCTCTAACCAGTTGGGCTAATAGGCCGCCTGAATCTTCTGGCCAAACACCATCTTTCAACCAAAATCAACACGCCTTTTGCAATCAACAGAATGTGGGCTCTACGATCACGAAAAGACAATGGACGTGGATTGGGCACAGCATCCAGAGATGGTAGTATAGCCTCACACCGGACTGCCATTCATTGGATACACCAGAGGGAAGGCGTAAAAGAGGAAGATTTATGAACACCTCACGAGCGGGCCTTAGTGGCTCAGTTGGCTGAGCATCGGATTCACATGCTAATGCTTGTGGGTTCGAATCCCAGGGTTGCGCTACATTAAAACTGGCCTTCTCACCGTCCCATCTTGACAGTACTATTGTTGCTCTGGTGGTGTCGGTGCAGGATTAGATAAGTCCCCCTTCCCACATTTCCCTGGGATGGTTATCCCCGTCGGCTATATCACCTGAGGTGGGTGCCGACGCAAAAACTGAACCAAATGAATGAATGAATGAATCAATCAATCAATCAATCAATCAGTCAATCAATCAATCAATCAGTCAATAAATCAATCACCTGATAATCAACAATAGCAGACCTCAAGCTCCTGAAACACACATGTGGTACTATACACAGGCTGGTCCAGAACAGACAGGCAACACAGGCTGGCCCAGAACAGACAGGAATGGAAACTTTCCTTGTTCTCCACATACAATGGACATAACCATCAATAGGTCATTAAGGACTGATCCTGTCACTTTTACCTGACGTCTCGGCAGAACATACTTTTGAAGTGATCCCTAAAAGTATGATTGAAACTAAGGACTGGAAGCTAGAAACACGCACAACGTTTTCTCCCAGCGGACTGACGTGTGTGTACAACTGTGGACAGGCTGGAAGGCTGGAAACCTGCCGATCATGCCCATCAGGCGTCCTGACCTGCTTCAGACAAGATCAGGGCGTACCAAACAAGTACCGCCAGTTAGCACACTTCCTCTCCAGGCTACGTTCTAGTACTACCAACACGGAGACAAACGAGAGGGTCCCAGGGGGAGTTCCGGGGATGGGGCCAGTGGGGGTGGAAGGGGGGTGGGGAGAGGGATAAACGTAGGTCCCTTGTCTCCAGCCAGGGAGCGGCCCAATCAGCGCGCACGTGCAATTCATCAGTCTGGGCTGGCGGCGACAAGCTCCTTCACCACTCCGGCAACAAGTGTCTGTCTGGATCCGCTGACGTGGAAACCATTTCCTTCACCGTCTCTCTCTCCCTCTCTCTCTCTCTCTCTCTCTCTCTCTCTCTCTCTCTCACCCCGGCCGGTCCACCAGGGATCGTTTTACCACCACCAAATTGATCGATATCTTGACGCTGTACAATACTCAACCCCCCACTCCACACCACCCCTTACTCCCCCTCCATCCCCGTGTACTCCCTCTCTCTCTCGCTCGCTCGCTCGCGCTCTTCTGATGAAATCAGCGTGATTTAGTCCAGGGGGAGAATAGGTGAGGTGATGGAGCTGGTGTTAATAAGACTAATACCAACGCCCAGTACTCCTTTCCACATACCCTCTCCAACCCTCAGTCCCCGATGTTCAAGGTAACCTCGTACAACTGGTACTAATTGGAATGGCTGCTGCGCGGAAAGTAAGCGCTGTTACTTTCGTAAATTATTGACTGATGAGTACCGTCAGGTCTACCTTGTGACTAGATCCAGTTTTGTCATTTGATCAAACACTAGGGCAGCATTTTCGCGATGCTCCGAGTTTTCTATAGCAAATGAAGTCGGTGTCTCTTTATTGTCAACTGTTCATATTTTACATCTCGATTCCAACTGTTCTTCCTCTATGTACAATGTGCAGGTGGCCAAGTCTTATTGTTATTGTTATTTAAAGCCCAGCCGACTGTGTAGAGCCATACCAGGGTTATAACCGCTTCAGAACATAAAGTGGTTAATTGCACGAAGATTTATTAAATTAAATACAACTTAGCATATAACGAAGGTTTATTTTACGTTAAAACATTTCCCTTTTCAAATGCTACCCCAATGACCAGCATTTAAATTCTCCCATTGGAAAGTTAAAGTTGTGGACTTCTAGCTGGGACATCCCCAAAGCTATGATCGTCGGACAATTCCTAGGCTAAAATATTCTTAGTAGACATTGTCCGTAGACTTTAGGGGATAAAATCACCTTATCAGATGGCCTGTCCGTTTAAGTTTCAATTCAGTTTCTCAAGATGACGTCCCCGCGCTCGGAATGAATTCCACATGCACTATAGTCACAGGTGCCATGTGATGGAGATGGCCTATCCTAATCTTCCAGCTCTCATCGTCTAGAGCAATAAGAAGTGGCTCTCGGCCTGTGATGGGACCGTGGTCAGTGGTGATGGATAGGACAGTGTCACGGGATGTGATGTGATTAACTATGTTGGGCTCTGCTACTCCACCAACTCCATGTCTTACAGGACCCTTAACCCTTTGACTCCCGCCCCCTGTCCACTAGCATCCTGTATGACTCCCGCACCCTGTCAACTAGCATCCTGTATTGACTCCCGCACCCTGTCCACTAGCATCCTGTATTGACTCCCGCACTCTGTCCACTAGCATCCTGTATTGACTCCCGCATCCTGTCCACTAGCATCCTGTATTGACTCCCGCATCCTGTCAACTAGCATCCTGTTTTGACTCCCGCATCCTGTCAACTAGCATCCTGTATTGACTCCCGCACCCTGTCACTAGCATCCTGTATTGACTCCCGCATCCTGTCAACTAGCATCCTGTATTGACTCCCGCACCTTGTCCACTAGCATCCTGTATTGACTCCCACACCCTGTCCACTAGCATCCTGTATGGACTCCCGCATCCTGTCCACTAGCATCCTGTATTGACTCCCGCACCCTGTCCACTAGCATCCTGTATTGACTCGCATCCGTCCCGCATCCCTATGACTCCCGCATCCTGTCCACTAGCATCCTGTATTTCTCCGCATCGTCAACTAGCATCCCGTATTACTCCGCACCTGTCATTAGCTCCTGATTGACTCCACCTGTCACTAGCATCCTGTATGACTCCCGCATCCTGTCAACTAGCATCCTGTATTGTCTCCCGCACCCTGTCCACTAGCATCCTGTATTGACTCCTGACCGTCACTGCATCCTTATGGACTCCGCACCTGTCAACTAGCATCCTGTATTGACTCCGCACCATGTCAATACATCTGTATGGACTCCCGCACCTGTCACTAGCATCTGTATGACTCCGCACTGTCAACTAGCATCCTGTATGGACTCCCGCACCCTGTCACTAGCATCCTGTATTGACTCCCGCACCATGTCAACTAGCATCCTGTATGGGCTCCCGCACCCTGTCAACTAGCATCCTGTATTGACTCCCGCACCTGTCAACTAGCATCCCGTATTGACTCCCGCATCCTGTCCACTAGCATCCTGTATTGTAAACCAAGCTAGCAAAGCAAAAACTTACTCCTTTGATTCCCTCACCCTGTCCACCAGCTTTCTGCAGGAAGCTGGTGGACTGGGTGAAGGAATCTAAGGGGTAGTTTTTTTGCAGTTGATGAATAGGGTGCGGGAGTCAAAGGGTTAAGTTCAAAACGTGTGTCCTTCAGTGTCCAAATCCCTCCAGATGCAGTCGTCTAGGTTTGATTATTTACCAGAACTTTCTCTTCAGACTCTTGCAATCAATAAGAAGTGGCCCTCACCTTGCCGTGGAAGTTGGTCTGGTGATTATGGGATAGTGATAGTGTGTGTGATGTGATTGGCTACTGCTGCTCTCTGCTACGCCAATCCATGTCTTACAGGAAGGATCCCTAAATTTGATGACATGTATCCTTCAGGGTCCATCTTGAAGACTTGGGGCGATATGAGCCATCACTTTATAAATCCAGGTATCTAACAATAATTTTTTTCCCCTCTTCGCCTTTTTACGTTCCCTAAACTGGCGGTGTATTGTGAAATCCAAAACAAGTGTGACTGCCCGCGTTCAAGCAAACAGGGACCAGAAAGAAAACCACGAAAAAAAAAAAAGAACCATAACGCGTGTTTAATGCAACCAGACAAGACAAGACAATACGCGTTCTGATTTTTTTTCGTGTTTTTTTTTCCTTCTGGTTCTTGGCAATGTACTGACTAAAAATGATCACTAATAATTATAAACACAACAGTTATAAACTTCGCAATTGCTAGATGGGACGTCCTTGCAGGCAATACCGCACTGGAAGACACTGCTTCTAAACTACTGTCTTCAAGTGACGTCATTGCACGCAACACCGCACAGGAAGACACTACTTCTACATGTAAACTACTATCTTCAAGTGACGTCCCTTACATGCAATACCGCACTGGAAGACACTACTTCTAAACTACTAACTTCAAGTTTAGCATCTTCCAGTCGAACTCTTCCACTTACAAAATCATTTAAAAAAATTTACGATTGTCCTACCAGAAAACCTTCCAGCCAGAATTGTTCCATCTAGGGTCCTCCAGCCAGCATCTTCAGCCTAATATCTTCAGTTAAGATCTGAACGATCAACAAGATGTGACCTGCAGCCTGCAGCCTGCAACGGGGAGCTTGGTCAGCGGTGATGGATGGGACGCTGACGAGGCGTGTGATGCGATTAGCTAACACTTGTCTCTCAAGTCCATCACGATCATGTTTTATAGGGTCCCGAAACTTTAAAGACGAAGCATGCCCATCGTTGCTCATCTCGGTGATTCCCAGCCATCACCCCTGGGCCGTCCGATTCATGCTTCTGCATGAGACTTGGCAATCAGCTGGCAGCAACAAGTTAGTGGAGGTTGTTTCGGGAAGAAGGTAAAGTCGCTGGTTTTTCTGTGCATTTGGTTTGTTTGTTTGTTTGTTTCCTTGTTTTGGAGGTAGGGTGGTGGAGGGTTGTTGATGGATGGGGGCCTGTGCGTGCTCATGTTTGTTTGTTTGTTTGTTTGTGTGTATGTTTTATCTGTGCACATTCATTTCTTTGCTTGGTGGAGAGGATATCATTTTAGGAAAGGAGATGACGACGAGGATGACGGCTATTTCTTAGCCTTTTTTTCTGCAACCTCCCGACCCCCACATCCTTCTCTCTCTCTCTCTCTCTCTCTCTCTCTCTCTCTCTCTCTCTCTCTCTCTCTCTCTCTCTCTCTCATTCCGTGTGTGTGTGTGTGTGTGTGTGTGTGTGTGTGTGTGTGTGTGTGTGTGTGTGTGTGTGTGTTGTGTGTGTGCGAGAGAGAGAGTGTGTGTGTGTGTGAGTGTATAGGAGTGCGTATGTAAATTGAGAAAAGACAACGAATGAGAGAGAGAAAATCTGACAACTGACAACTGCTTATTATAAGTATTTATTAAATCAAGACAAGAGAACTGATTTCAAAATAAGCTAACATGAACATTTGAAAAAGTTCTAAACACGTCAATTAACACACAATCTAACCAATCGTAGAACAGGAAAGAGCGAGTAAGCGAGACAGACAGACAGACAGACAGACAGCAGACAGAGAGACAAAGAGACAGAGACACAGAGAGAGAGAGAAATGTAAGTAATAAAATGGCAATCAATGTGTATTTGTATGAGTGAGCATGTGGGGGAATAAGGGAAAAAAGCAGCAGCGAGGGGGGGGGGGGAGGGGGGAAGGAGAGAAAGAAAGCTTTCTCATTATTCCCATCATAAACTGCAAATATAAACAACACGGGAAGCTAGCAAGGAGAGAGAGAAAAAAGATAGAAATGGGGGTGGGCTGGGGGAGGGACAAAAAACAAAAAAAGACAAACACAACAGAAAACAGAACAGACAAAACAAACGGACAGAGACAGAGAAAGACAAACAGACAGACAGATATACAGACAAACGGATGAAAATTGAAGGTGGGACCTCTACAATGTTTGAAGAAGTCCAAGAGTGTTGAAGGGCAGCAACAAGTGAAGTCTGGCTGTGCAGCACATTCCGACAACAAGTGTGTGCAGCGGGCGGCTGGTGAAAAAGAGAAAGTGCCACAAGTGGCGCCGTTGAGTCATCAGAAAACTCTCCACGACCACAAAGTAGCAATCCCACAATTTCCAACAGGCAGAAAACCCCAACATCCCAAAGGCAACAACGTCCCGGGGCCCCATTGACCCCTCCAGCCCCTAGGACACACCCCTCCCCTCTCTCCCATACACCCACCGCATTCAGAGATTGGAACTTCTAACGGGACAAGAAGAGGGGGTGGGGAGGGTCGTCTTTTGAATCCTCCCTTAGCCTTGGGACCTTTTCCTCCCTTCTGTGTTGATCATAGGCTGTGTTCATCATAGGCTGCACTTTTGACGGGACAAAAGTGTGTGTGTGTGGGGGGGGGGGGGGGCATAGCTTGAATCCCCCCTTAGCCTTGGGACCTTGCCTCCCGTCTGTATTCATCATAGGCTGCAGCTTTTGACGGGACAGGGGAAGGTGGGGTGGAGGGTTAGGGGGATGTTTCTCCATCTCTTTCTCCTTCTTTTTTTTTTTTTTTCTTCTGCCAGTCTCCCTCTCTCTAAGCATAGCAGAATGATGAAGATTGATCAGCGCTGTGTCTCTGTGTATTGATCTCTGTCTGTGTTTCTGTCCATATTCAATGTGTGTTTGTTTGCTTTTTCCTTCGGCCTAACAAATTATGCGTTTCGGCAGATGTGTATTTATTGATTGATTTATTCTCTGCTGACTGTTGATTTGTTAATTTATTTACGATGATGTGTATTTATTGACTGATTTATTGTCTGTTGACTGGTTGATTGATTAGTTGATTTATGATGATGGTGACTACGATGATGTGTATTTATTGACTGATTTATTGTCTGTTGACTGGTTTGATTGTGATTAATGTGATTTATTGATGATTGGTGACTATGATTATGATGATGGTGACTATGATGAATATAAAAGTGAAGACGAGGAACAAGACAGACAGGACAGACAGACAGGCAGACAGACGGGAAGAAACAAGGAGAAAATGGGTGGTGGCTGTGAAGAAGTGTGTTTAATTAATTAACCCTCTGACTCCCGCATCCTCTTTACCAACTGCAAAAACTTAACCCTTTGACTGCCTCACCCTATCCACCAGATCTGTTTTCACTTCACAGCGAAACCATCATGACAAACCTAGAAGAATGCCCTGGATTAAAGGTTGGAGGAAAAATGATAAACAACATTCGTTACGCAGATGACACCGTGCTAACTGCAGAAAATGAAAGGGACAGGGTGAGCGAATCAAAGGGTTAAGTTTCGCTTTGCTGGCATGCTTGACACAGTGCAAGATGCTTGTGGACAGGGATCGGGAGTTAAAGGGTTAAAAAGAAGCCAAGTCAGAAAGGTGCAGAACAGCAACAAGTGGCTGATTCTGACTGTGCAAAAATATTTCCACAAGCGACAAAAAAAAAAAAAAAAGGAAGTGGGGGGTGGGGGGTGGAGACGACAAGTGGCACGATGAGTCATCATCATAAAACTCTCTTCAAACACAAACTCGGCATCCCTAAAAACCCCTATAACAGCATTCCCAACATCCCAAGAGCAACTGACCCCTCCCCTCTTCTCCCCCCCAATCTTTGCATTCATGAGAAGCTGCGGCCTTTCTTTGGCGGGACAAAAGGAGGAAGGCGGGGGTGGGGGGGGTGGGGGTGGGGGGAGGGGGAAGAAGAGCGCATGCTATTTACCCTCCGCGCAGTCATGGAACACCCCCCTACCATATTCTCCGTCATTCGCGAGAGACAAGGACTTCTGACGGGACAGTACAGTGATTTGTGGTGGTATAGTATTTGTAGTGTTCCCATCCTCAGCCCTAGGTCCTATCCCCGGTCCCAAGAGAAGTTGTGGCTCCTGACGGGACAGGGAGGTAATTCTTTTTTTCTTCCACACTGCTCCCCCTTTTTTATCACTCCACCTCCCCTTCTCCCTCTCCCTGCCAATCTCTGGTCCCAAACCAGGCAGAATGATGAAGACTGACTGTGGCTGTCTCTGTGTATATTGATCTACGTCTGTGTGAGGCTCCATCTGATCTTTTTTATTGGTTTACATACAACAAGAAGTTGATGGGAACCACTCAACATAGAGCAGCAGGAACCAGACAAAAACAAACAACAAACAAACAAACACGCAAAAAGAATCAGAACGCGTATTGAATACAAACCAGACAAGACAGGCGCAAATTTTCGCCAACTGACCTTTGTCAAGCGTAAGATCACATACAACAAACAAACAAACACCAAATACAAACATTAGGAGAAGAAGACAGAAACTTCCCTGCTGCTTCGTCCAGTGTGTGAGAAAAGGGACTAAACTGACTAGAGCAGCAAGTTGCAAAGCACTAACTGGAAAGTCAAGGATTCGAACGCCACAACCAGTCTGAAAATTTACTGCAGGATTTTCTTGCACTCTTGACCGCCTCCTCCAAACAGCTGAACGTGCTACAGGCTCGTTGGGAAGACTGAGACCGCACTGTCTTGCCTCGTCTGCTTTATGTATGCGTCATTAACGGTGTTGGTCAAAAATTAATTCCCTGACCAAAACTGAGGGCGGTTGATCTCTTTGGTTTGGTTCAAGTCAGGATACATAATGAAAGCAAGCACGAAAGTACAAACTGTCACGCAGTCTCAATCCAGAATGGGAAACTCTATGGGATCGATCACTATCGTCTCTATTATCATTATCATAACATCGTGGGGAAAAATTTTGTTCCGTCCCATTTTCTACGACACCTTTAATAGCCACAGAAGCAGGCACCGTTTTTACCATGCGTTAATGATGATGATAACAATGAGGATGATACTCATGACGCTATGGAGTTCCATCTAGGATCGAGACTGCAGGAAGCAGGTGGATAGGGTGTGGGAGTCAAAGGGTTAAAAGACATTTATGAGGCAAGATAACTTTGAGCACCTAATCACAACAGGAAAGCTAGAGGGAAAAGATCAAGGAGAAAATAGTAGTTTTGCAAAGTGGGTGGGGAAAAGTAAAGGGTAGGAGTATTACTTGCAGCGACAAAAGATAGATTCGTATTGAAGGCCATGATCGCTAACTCCATGCAGCAAGACACATGATGATGATGCTGAGGTAGAGCTTGATGAATGACGTTTGCAATCACAATTACACGAAACTCGTCATAATGCAACGAGAAAACGTAGACTTTTACATATGTCTTGACCATCTATCTAGGTTGTTGAGGCTTTTTATCATCGATATATTAGGTCTTATAGGCAATCCGTAAGCAGCAAGCGATGGCAGCCTTGAGCATCCGCAGGCGAGGGGGGGGGGGGGGGTCTGAGGTAGAGTCCAAACAGGAGGCAATGACCGAATGGCGGGACGGGTCCCAAAGGCAGGAGGAGTGAGCACCATTGACAAGTCGTTAAAGAGAGAGAGAGAGAGAGAGAGAGAGAGAGAGACAGACAGAGACAGAGAGAGAGAGAAATGGGTGGGTGGTATGGGTTTGGGGAGAGGCTGATGGCAAGAATGAGTGGCCTAGGTCACAGGCCAAATCAATCTGCTCAAAATTCATGATAGTGGAGGGAAGCTTAGGGGAGCTTGTGGCAGGTCGTAGATGGAGCATGTACCTCCCGTCCTATCAAAAATGATTTCTGGAGTAGGGGGTAGGGAGAAAAGAAAAGAAGTGGTGTTTCGATCAATACATAAAAAAGTAAGTGAATAAATAGATACATAAATAAATAGAATCATACGGATCAGAGATCACAGCGCTTCACTAGACTCATGTTTGCAAAAGCCCTGATATAACTTTTTACCCTTTCGGCTTCTAGGCTGTAATTCATCGTCATCTAGTGTTATGCAGCCATAGATTTTTTCCCCCACTGACACGTGTGTGGAGAATGGATTCCATCATTAGCCGCTATTGACAAGAGAGAAAGACCCGCACCCCCAACACCACCCCCAACTCTTGTTGCATTAATCACTTTGGCCTGGCGATTCGCTGGATGAATGCGAGATTAAGAATGGGTCATCAGCCGCTAAGAGGAATGAGGAAGACAGACAGGAGACGGCGTGGTCTAGCGGTTAGTTAATATTTTAAGTGTCCCACACCCTCCACCCTCTCTTCCAAGGAAGGTAGAGAGCCCCGGACAGCGAGCGGATTGGAAGGTTCCTTGCCAGAGAACACATGGCAACTGTGAAACCGGTTAGTGCATATGGAATTCGTTCCTTGCCAGAGAGCCCATGTACCCAGGACCTGACCAGCTCATGGGGTTTATGTGTGCAGGCTTAAGGCTTGTGCCATGATCACCATACACATGGCACCCGTGACGTTAGTGCATAGGGAATTCGTTACGAGCGCGGAGACGTCGTCTTGAGAAACTGAAACTGAATCTGAAACAGAGAGCCAAGGACTCAAGATCTGACGTCTCGAGTTCAATCCCAGCCTGCAATATCAAAACATTTGGTCTGTTCGCTGCCCATCTTCATGTTCCAAACACCCTGGAGGTGACTAAATAATGTTTCATTGGTCCTGTTCCCCTCCTCCCCATTCCATTTCAAGACCTTACCAGACCTTAGGATTTGGAGCAGGTTCAAAGAGTCTACCAGATAACAGATAGCAGATTGGGTGAAACTCGAAAGGAATTACCAAGTGAATGAATCCTTCTAGAATAGACTCCGAATCCCAGTGACATAGAAGTGTTAACCTCTTCTGTTATACAGCCAGTCAGGTGGCTGCCAGTGCAGACCTTGCTGAGTAAAGAGCAAAGAGAATACTGCCTCTTTGGTAAGAGGATATTACACGACACCAACACAAGAAGATCATTAAGAAAGAGGATTAGGAAAAGACAAACAACCTTCATAGGACATTTTATGAGGAAATGGGAATCAAGAGTGCTTGGTCACAACAGGAAAGCTGGAGGGAATGAGAACACCAGGTACATCCAGAAAGAAAATATTGGACGGACTTGCAGGATGGCTGAGGACAGAGGGTGGGAGATGTACTTGCAGCGACAAGGGGTGAATTCACATGGAAGGCCATGATCGCCAACGCCATGCGGCAGGACACATGATGATGACAATGATGATGATGATGACACTGACAAAAATATCCCATAGAAAAATCATGCCGAATATCTCTTCAGTTAATAAAATGCATATCAAGCCCCCCCCCCCCCCCCAATCAAATCGCAGAAGAATCGACACACTTGACAGGAAACCGAAGATGGAGTACGCAAACTGTGCAGCTACATATTGCCTGCATAGTAGTGTGGGCATAACGTTGTGCATACAGGCAACCGACAGTTACCGGAATACTACAGGAAAAAAGTCCTTTGATAACACTTTTGATAGTACTTCTACTTTCTGAACGCTCAACGCAAAAAGCAAACAATCACAAAGGAATTACTGGAGTTTTGAGTTTGTGCAAGAGGGATTCGTCGCACACGGACAATTTCATATGCGCTCACTGCATCCATTGTGTCAGTACAGATGGAACCATCCGTGAACTGTAACGATGTACGAATGTTATTCGTACAGGGAACCCTTGTGAAAACAAAAATGTGTGATCAATCCACCAAGACAAAACTCAAAGTCTGCAATCGACACTAAAACAAACTGAATGAACGCAAAAACTGCGCCAATCTGTGAACACGAGAAAGAAAGAAAAGAAGAGAAACGAACACAGAAATTTGCCATTCTTTTCTCCTCGCAAAAACAGGAGAAATTTATCTCCAAACATCAACGGGAAAAAATCTAAAGCAGCGAGCAACAAGCAAACAGCGCAAATCCCACGAAAGCAACCCCAAACCATCCCACAACATGGGGATGACTCATACACGATCACTTTTTTCCTTGTTCTGTTTTTTTTCCTCCTATGGGCTGAGGACGATTGGCTAAGGATCATCTGTCCCAGATTGCTATTCATGGCAGGGACAGGGCGGGCCTGACAATGGCCGTTTTGTGAGGAGGGCTGCATGGAGGGGGGGGGGGGGGGGTTAGGGGGACAAAGTTCCAGAGAGCGGGGATGGGGGATGGGGGTGAGTGGCAGCAACAGTTGCCGGCCACTTTGCTCTTTGACTCCTGCACGATGCCACAGACACTGAATGGTTGAGGGATGAAGCACCACTCGCCCATTCCTGTTGTTGTTATTAGTACTAGTTGGAGTTGTACAATGTAGTTGAATCTCCTCAGCACTGCAAATGATAATTCTGTTGACTTTACTGTCTGAAAGATGTGACCCTCTATATCGCACGTTTCTGATTTCGATCTCAGTTCCACTGTAATAATTGGATTAGATGGTCTCACATCCTTCTACAGAAGACGTCTAGTCACTCAATGTCAGACCACTGGAACGGGCTTATGTTTTAAGTGAAAACAGAACAATGGCACAAGAGCTACCACTTAAAATACGAGACCAGTGAAAACAGAACAATGGCACAAGAGCTACCATTAAAAAACGAGACCAGTGAAAACAGAACAATGGCACAAGAGATACCATTTAAAATACGAGACCAGAAGAAAAACAGAACAATGGCACAAGAGCTACCATTTAAAATATGAGACCAGTGAAAACAGAACAATGGCACAAGAGCTACCAGTTAAAAGATGAGGCCAGTGAAAACAGAACAATGCACAAGAGGTACCATAAAAAAAAGATGACGCCATTGCCCCTCTGTCACGAATTCACAGTTTTTACATATTTGCCAACCATGTAGCTAAGCAAAGGGATGGATTCGTATGAAGGTCCCTGATCGCTAACGCCATGCGGCGGGGCACATGATGATGACGATGATGATGATGATGATGATGATGATGAATGATGATGATGATGACGACGTGATGAATGGCGATATGGTAATGATGTGATGGTGATGATGACTTATTTGTACTTCAAATTCGGTGATGACAGCTGCTGCAGAACCACTGCAAGTACCCCAATTAGTAAAACACTTAGTGGGATGAGATGCTTTGGAGCTTTGGAATTTGGAAGGGTGGGTTCTTTTTTTTTTCGAGAGGGATTCATCGCACTCAGACATTTTCATACAGGCTCCACCCAAATCTGCACACTCGCACATATCCATATATGTTCCATCTACATTTGCCAGCAATTATCTGGTAAACGCCTTGATCCTGCCCAAAAACCTTACGCACTGGCAAGCAAGTGAAAGTAAGATGGAACAGAACCTATGAAAAAAACAACCACACCACCAAACTGATTAGCTCATTAACCCTTTGACCCCAGCATCATATCCACTAACTACAAAAACTTAACCCTTTGACTCCCTCACCCTATCCACCAGCTTCTTGCAAGAAGCTGGTGGATAGGGAGAGGGAATCAAAGGTTTAAGTTTTTCCTTTGCTAGCATGGTTGGCAATGCACGACAATGGTGGATTAGTGTGCAGGAGCCAAAGGGTTAAGTCAGGCAGCCAACGAGCCAACTTTGTACTGTGCAGGGTGGACTGAACTTGAGACATGGGACCCTGAGTCCAGAGCTCTGTCAAAAGATCCAGCCAGCCCACTGTAAAGATGCTGTGAAGCTCTGTCACTTCAGAGAGGAGGTACCAGTCTGATGGCAAAAAACAAAAGCACTGTCCAAAGATCTTCACAATTCACGTGGTATCATGACTTCATAGGATAAGTTTGTTATGTCAGGTAAAAATAATTTTCATCAAAGCGTATGAACAGTGCCTCCATGGACAGCTTTAAGAGAAAACAACAACAACAACAACAAACATACATCATCATCAACAACAACAACAACTACAACAACAACACCCAAACACAGTGCTATTCATATTAACGACATAAGCCATTTGGCGCAGGGAACCTATGTGAATGAAATGAACCCATACATCAAGACAAACGACATGAACATAGATCGACCTTCTGATGAAATGGCCCAAGACTACGTAGTTACAGGTTCTACAACTCTAAAGTACCGAAGTCTCTAAAACTTTTCCCTCTTATGATCCATCCGAAATGGAAGCAATGAAAACCCAATCCATACAAAACTTCCAATAAAACCAAAAGCACAGTAGGAAAAAAAAGTAATGAGTACTGAGAAACTCATCCATTCTACATTCACAGAAACTGCAATTGCACTCCTAGTGCTACTACCACTGCAGTCCAACTTTCGCAACACTTAAAAAGCGTCCAACTAGTGCATGAAATGTATTCCGTTTACGTCGCCACTCTATCCCCTGGATGCCTTCCAGCTGATGAAGACAGTCACTCTCATCGTATTTCGATTCCCATGGTTTTCTCTTCAGTTGATGGTGGTATCCACCTTCCCTCTTATCCCCGCCCCGTCCTCCGAGTTCCGGCGAACAAATTGGAATGGGTAGACTGACTGAGGACACCGCTCTTTTCACCAACTTATAGACGATTTCCTTCACATTCAGAACTGGCTCCTAAACGTGTCAACTGTAGATCTTTTTTTTTTTAACCCTTTGATTCACACACCCTATCCACCAATTGCAAAAATTTTCACCCTTTCACTTCCGCAACCTATCCACCAACTGAAAAAAACTTCACCCTTTCACTCCGCACCCTATCCACCATGCAAAAAAAACTTCACCTTTGACTCCCGCTGGAAGCTAGTGGATAGGGTGAGGGAGTCGAAGGGTTAAGGTTTTGCTTTGCTAGCATGGTTGACAATGTGGGATGCTGGTGGCCTGGATGCCGGAGTCAAAGGGTTAAGAGTCTTGCTTCCACTGAGAACTACTACAGTCTGGTAACGGGAAGGAGACTTTGGTACTTAAGGTGCAGACGACTCTATTTTCTGGAACATTTAATCTGTGTGACATCCTTGGCAGAAGAATGGGGTAAAAATGTGAAAATGGTACCTCGCTAGAAAAAGGAAACAAAAAAGAAGAGAAAGAAGAAGAAGATGGAGGAGGGAAAAGTGATGACCCCCTCTCTCTCTTTCTCTCTGTCTGTCTTCTCTCTTTCTCTGTCTGTCTGTCTTTTCTGTCTCTCTTCTATCTCTCTCTCACTCACATCTTCCTTTTTTCAATCCAAGGAAGATTGAAAACATTGAAAGAAATGAAAACAAAGAGTAGAACGCCAGGAAGGGTACACGACTCTAATCAACATGACGAATGGTGCACAATATATGGATGTCATTGAAAAGCTATTCAGTCTGAATTCACTTCAAAACGGAATTAAACAACAGAGAGAGACAGACAGACAGACAGACAGAGACAGAGAGACAGAGAGAGTGAGAGAGAGAAACACACACACACATACACGAGAGAGACAAGAGAGAGAGGGGGGGGGAGAGACAGAAGACAGGAAGACACAGACAGAAAGAAAGAGAAGCAGACAGAGAGAGGTAAACAGAAAAAAAACAAATAAAAAAAAAGAGACAGGGGAAAACGAAATATATTAAAAAGCAGAGAAACGAGGGTAGGTGGTAGTGCTGGCAGATACATACAAGAAAACTTAAAGTCAACTTAAGGAATTTCTAAAAAAAACTAAAAAAAACGCACTATGCATTAAAACACATGGAACACATCTGGTATCAATAACACTAATGGATAAGAATGATTGAAGAGTTTCTTACCACACACACACACACACACACACACATACACACACACACACACACACACACACACACACACACACACACACACACACACACACACACACACAACACACTGATATAAGAAACGTGTTCATATATGGAACGCGTTATGTTCTCTCTGTGTGAGTGGGAGAAAGGAAGGGGAAGGGGAAAAAAATGAAAGACCGTTATCTATTTACACCAATCAATAGCCATGACTCATCCGTGAAAGTTCAGAAACTGCCCACAAGTCAGCCACTATAAAGACACATAACTCTACCATCCTTAACTTGCCTTTCCTTTTTTTCCGTTTCTCGTCCTCCCTAAGAATAACAATTGCAGCTTCCCCCCCCCCCCCCCCAAAAAAAAAAGATATACACAGTTTCTTGTAACTTTAGCTTTTTGAATCCCCATCCATATCATTGTGTATGTACTATCTTCTTGCTGGTACGTAGGGTTTTGTACAGGCTCGAGAAGTCTACCAGATAACTGCTGGCAGATCTTGGTTGAGCACATATGGAATTGTCCGAATGCGATGAATCCCTTTTGAACAAATTCCACACAAACTACAAACTATCTTCATTCATCATGTCTCAGTAAGGTTTCATTTGGTTGATCGAGTACTTGTTTGTTTTGGTTTTAGGTGTTTATGCGGTTTAGGTTTAGGTGTTTATGCGGTTTAGGTTTAGTGTTGGTTTATGGTGTTTATGTGGTACATTATCGAAATCTTCCTGCCAAAATGATGCATCTGTCCTCTATATTCCTTTTGTAATACTCTAGTTTGACATGTAACCCTATAAATACCACTACTAGCTAATCGTTCGAGTGCTGAAATAAATCGTTTCCTCTTCGTGTTGTTGCCGCTGCTCTTGTTGTTTTAATATGGGAAACTAGAGTCACTGGATGGTTGGTCTTCCCTTTGCATTGCAAAGATGACCTTAAAGACAAGGGAAAGATATTGGGAACACGCAGGCGAATGGTTCTTAAGAATACAATATACGTTTTAATCTTGATATTGTAATGAGTTTACACTACACACCTTATTTGCTAGAAGACAAAATCATCCTTATTCTTGAGTTTACTATTTTGCATTATATCTCTAATTTGTTAAGAGTCAAAATCGTCTTTATGCTTAGTATCATAATGAACTTGCGTTACATATTTATTTGTTAGAAGATGGAACCATCCTTACTCTTGATTTTATAATGAGTCATCACTGTACCTCCTCTTATCTCTTATCAGCTAAGAGACAAAGTCATCCTTACTCCTGAGATTACCACGGGCTTGCGTTATACCTCCTCTTACTTGCTGACATTATGGCTAATAATGTAGTGACCTCACTCCAAAGGGAAAATTCTTTGCCGTCAGTATCGATCGCCGCAGAGCAGCCAGGCTTTCAAATTCAATCGACGTAAACGAAGTACTTTTCCAAGGGGAACACAACCAAAAATTCAAAAGGAGGACAGAGAAACGCTCACACCATCTAGGTCTCGTTACGTAGTTTCCTAAATGATGGAGGGGGGGGGGGGGGAGGGGGAGATGAGGGCGAGGAGGAGTATACGTTTTTATCTTTTCCCACTCCCGGGCCCTTTTTAACCACGATGGCCAAAGCTGACTATGAGGATAACGACCCTTCCTGTGCCCCATGAGCTGTTCTGGTATAATCTTTTCTGAGATGACGAAGATGAGATCGTGGAAAGGTTTCTGACATAGGAAGCACGCCCATCTATCAGATTACAGTCGAGGGACAGGCTGTGTGGGGTTAGAGGACCGTAATCTATCGAAAACCCTCGATAGCTGATCCATGACTCATCTCTGTAAACTGAGAAACTTCATTTATGCCACCACCCCCTCCCTCCAATCACTAATTTTCTTTTCTTTCCATTATATTTCGTTCTCTGTACTTACTCAGGACGGACTTGGCGGGCAGTCCTCTAAAAGGATTTCCCTTTTCTGTGTATCATCATCATCATCATCAAGTACCTTGCCACATGGCGTTGGCGATCATGCCCTTCCGTCTGTTTGTATTCCTTGTTGCCTCAAGCCCCTCTCCCACTCTCTTTGTCTTCAGCCACTCTGCAAGTCCGTCCAATATCTTCTCCCTGGGACTACCTGGTGCTCTCTTTCTCTCCAGCGGGCCCCAGTAGCTCAGTTGGTTTGAGCGTCGGATTCACATGCTAATGGTTGTGGGTTCGAATCCCGGGGTGCGCTATATTAAAACTGGCATCTCGCTGTTCCATCTTAACATCATTGTTGTTCTGGTGGTGTCAGTGTAGGATTAGATAGGTCCCCCTTCCCCCACTTCCCTGGGATGGTTATCCCCGTCAGCCATATCACCTGAGGTGGGTGTCGACGTAAAAACTCAACCAAATCAATCAATCAATCTCTTTCTCTCCAGCTTTCCTTTTTTGTGTATCCTTTTGCCAAAACACAAGGTTGCATTTCCTGAATCCCCTTTCGTACAGCAGAACTTTTACACTACCATCATACCGTCGGGTTTACGTGGGGTTTCATCTCGTTGACTGAACATGCATTTATTTGGTAAGACGGTTAGTGGTTTGGTTGGTGCGTCGGCTGTTTATCAGATTTACTTACTTAGTTATTTGGTTGTAACGCTGGTCATTTTGTTGCTGGGATGGCCATTAGAGCTGTTTTTGTGGTAACTGGTGGTTTGATTTGCTGCAAAAAGTTACCCCATAGATGTTTATTTTTCTGCAGAATGTTTCACAGGAGACGAACGAAACGGTACTAAGAGCATGCAGGCAAGTGGTTCCTACAAAAAAAGAGTCACCCTTAATTTCTGAGATCGCGGCGCGTTGCGATTATATCTCTTATTTACAGACATCACAGTCGTCGAGTGCAGTGAGCTCTCTGTATGAACTGCATCAAAGCCGTCAATCATTCAGACTCAACCGACGTAAACGAAGTACGTTTCAAACATGGCAGGTGCAAAACTTCGTTAAAGGAATAGAGAATGATTTACTCTATCACCCCAGTTTGGTCTCGCTACGTCGTTTTCTGGAGTTCTGGGCTTAATCCTTACGTAGGGTGAAGAGAGTCTGTGATTTTGTTTTTCATTATCCCTCGGCCTTTCTAGCCTCAGCGGTTATTAGGGAGGACCGTACAAATAAAGACCCTTCCTGGTCCAGGAACCGCATGAACTTTTCTGATAATCTTCTTTTCTCTAATAACAGAGCTAAAAGGTCGAAAAGTTTCTTTTAAAAACAGCAACATGAATAAGAAGCAGGCTCCTTCGTCTCTTTCAGGGGTACAGGAGGAATAGGTTCTGTGGGCTGGCACAAGGGTTGTTATCTCTCCACAGCAGTCAATGGATGGTTTCGAGTATGACTCATCCTCTCAGAATCAGAAACTCAGCCCGAAAGTCAACACTCATAACCCCCACCCCCCACCCCCCCACCCTTTACCATCCCATATTTTCTTTTGCCCCTGTCATGCCTCATCTTGCGTGGAACTTAGTTCAGACTTTTCCATTGCTTTTCTCACGTCCCATTCTGCAGGACCTAGACTTGCAGACAGTTGTGAAAAGCACTCCTTTCTCCCTGCATCCATTTCACCCAATGGCCACTCCTGGACTGTCTGAACCCTCTTCGATACTGTTTATACACCAGCGTCACCCATCACGTTTAAGTGGGGGTTTTATTTGGCTGATTTGGCTAGAACTCAAAAGCCAATAGACGATCATTTCGCCACAGCCGCTACACATGTGACCTTGGAGATGGACGAAAAGCCACTAGGAACAGACAAAGGAAGGATACCTAAAGAAATAAAAAAAATCATTTTTATTCTGGAGACGGTAACGAGTTTGTACTGTGTGCTTTCCATTTACTAACATCGGAGACTTGCATTGCAGTGATCTCTATAACACGAACAGCTGAGCATCCGAATTCAACAGACGTAAACGAACTATAGTTTGAGAGCAAGAATGGACAAAACTTAATTTGAAAGAAGGATGGAGAGGTATCTCATCATCCCATCTTCGTTCCTCGTAGTCGTGTCCAAAATGTAAAGGCTCATGCAGGGGTACGTACTTTTCTTTTTTCTAAACTGTGGGTTAAACTACAGTAGCCATTTTATAAGCAAGTGGTTAGTGTCGACTGTGACAATAATGCGCTCGCTCTGCACTAGACTTGTGAAGGGTGTTTTGATGATTCTTCTTCTATATGTTCTCCCTTTTGTCTGTTGGCCTTGGAATGGCACAGACGGGATTAAAACATGAACCATGGTAAAACAGAATGGACTTAAACTATGACAAGACTAAATAAATACACATGACTAACAACAATGACCCTCAAAACGATTGAAGTGCTCAGATGGGCAGGGAACAAGCAAACTTTTATGTTATGAGACCTTGTATCCACGGCTCTATCAAAAGACAACCGGTTCACTAAGAAAACAACAACAACGAAACAACAGCAACAACAACTGTGGCCCACCTGAGGGCTGAATCTATGACCCTGTGTGTTATGAGGTATGAGAGAAAGGAAGGAAAGTTGCGTGGAGAGGTGCCACAATTTCAGTTTCAGTTTCTCAAGATGACGTCTCCACGCTCGGAATAAATTCCATATGCATTAACGTCACAGGTGCCATGTGTATGGTGATCGTGGCACAAGCCCTAAGCCTGCACATAAACCCATGAGCTGGCCAGGTCCTGAGGTCCTACCTAGCCTATATGTTATTTACAAGAATTGTATCTGTTTATCACTGAAACATTCTTGGTTACATGTAAATGACATGTGTATATGTGCATCTTATCTTCAAAGAAAAGAAGAGATAAACAGAATTAGCTTCTCTTCTTATAGACAGCTGACTCAGACAGACATGAGCATTGTAGATACATTACGCGCACATGGATGAAATTCCTCCTACACTATAAACCTGCCAGTACTGTATTCTGATAAATTAACCTACATTTTAACGACACTGTTCCCACACCATAAAACTTATCCCTCCTGAATTCTGATGGATAAGCTTTTTTTTTTTATATCTTATGTTCGTTTACCTGACGAGACTGTTTCCAAAATCCCACCTGTCCTTTTTCTCTCCTTTAGTAGATAAGCAAGACACCACAACTGCTTTCACGGGTTCATTCTCTGTAAGCCTATCTTTCTGTTTATCTCCGTCTGTCTGTGTGTATCTTTATCTCAAAAGAATCATTTACTGCTTTGCATGAAACAGCATCCTCCATTATGCTGGCTAGGGACAATGCTATCTTTCTCATCCCCCATTCTGTCATTACCATATTTCTTTTTCTTTCTTTTCGTGCATCAAAAAGAATTTCAAACGATACAGACGACAAAGCCCAACAGCCATTTTCATCTTTTCCTCCCTATCTTGTATCATATTTCTTAAATGTTCCAGAAAGTGGGGTTTCTTGCCCTTCCATTCTCACAGTCTCCTTCCCAATTACCCGACGGCAATGGCTCCCAATGGAAGAGAGACTTGGAAAAGATTACAGTTGACACATTTAAGGGCCAGGTCTGAACGTCAAGGAAATCGGCTAAAGTTGGCGAAAAGAGCGGTGTCCTCAGTCAGTCTACCTATTCAATTTGTTCACCGGAACTCGGGGATAGGGGGGCGGGGGGGGGGGGGAGGATAGGAGAGAGTGTGGGGGGGGGAGGGGGGACTCCCATCAGTTGAAGAGAAAACCATGGGAATCGGAATACGATGAGAGTGACTGTCTTCATCAGCTGGAAGGCATCCAGGGGATAGAGTGGCGACGTGGACGGAATACATTACAAGTCACTGTCTGGACTGTTGTAAGTTTGCAGTTTGATCAAGAGGGATTCATCGCACTCTGACAATTCCATATGTGCTCCGTCCCAACAAATCTGTCACCAATAACCTGGCAGAATCCTTCAGCCT
>JAPXFY010000018.1:40522502-40525002 GCA_030674185.1 Monoplex corrugatus | reverse complement strand
AACAGTTAGAACAAAAACTGTCCATCATTGACTAATCCATGAACCCAGCTTCCTGTAGGAAGCTGGTGAATAGGGTGAGGTTGTCAAAATAATACATTTTGACAGTTGGTGGATAAGGTGCGGGAGTCAAAGGGTTAAACAACGAACAACACACCAGTCAGCTATCGATGACGTTCGGGAACAGGCAGACAAATTATATGTATACCTCCCTTGTCTTCGAAACTTTTGAGTGTTAGAAAATTACTGAATGTTTAATACGATCTGTGTGGAACGACGACTCTTCGTGTAAGAAAAATAGGTAACAAATGTGGACATGTGCACTATTCCAACTCCATCAAATCGAAATACACACACACACACACACACACACACACACACACACACACACACACACACACACACACACACAACGGCTGACAATACAGGATGCTGGTGGACAGAGTGCGGGAAAGTCAAAGGGTTAATCTCTGCGTACACGTTTTAAATCTGCTCTGTCTTATAACTGCGTTACCGCTTATGTCCTCTAGTCAAATGACAATTTCTTTTATCCATACGTACGCAATTTTTTTCCATGTTCATTCTTATATGACCATCTGCATTACTGTTTTTGCCCTGTAGTCAAATGATAGTTGTTGTTTTTCTATATGTATATATTTTTTCTGCTCAGTCTTATAGTTCCTTATAACTGCCAAACTGCTTTTGCCCTCTAGGCAAATGATAGTTCCTTTTATCTATGTGTGTACGCAATATTTTTCCTGCTGAGTCTTATAGTTCCTTTGATCTGCATTATTGATTTTGCCCTCTAGTCAAATGATAGTTCTTTTTATCTGTGTGCACGCATCTTTTTCAACTTCTGTATCGCTATTGTGTCGGAACACCGCTCATTTCGGCTCTCCAATACACTTCTGACCCACTAAAAAATCAGGTCACCATGAGATCAAGGCATTATTATTGTTACTATTATTGTTTAAAGCCCAGTCGACTGCGTAGAGCCATATCAGGGCTACAATTGCTTTAAAACATAAAAAACTTCAACAGGAAAAAAAAAGAAAAGAAAAAATTAAGTACACATATCAATGCATTCACTCACATAATCTAAGGACATGTCCCTGGCGTTGACCACTCCGTCCAATTTATCGCACAAAGGATTTAAAAAAACACATCTGAATACAAATATAAGCATACCTAAGGATACCAAAACATAAACATAAAAGGCATAAATTACCTAAAATTGCTTCCGCATATCTCACCTCCCTAGAGCCAAAAATGTACTTATTACATGTACCCAATTATCAATCCTAAGAAAGAGCACATAAGACTTTATCGAACACATATAGATGAATGGACCAGCAAGGCAGAAAATGATAGGAAGAAATAACAGAAAGCAAAAGAACAAGGCAGAAACAAAGAGAGTGACAGAAAAGAGGAAATTTCCAGCACAGAATTTCCAGAAGGTGGGTATACTATTTGTACTGAAAGACCCACCGGCATCCCCATGGGGAAAGAGCAAGGCATCAAAGGCCACAGAATCTGGGACAATTTCAGATACTCCTACCATAACGATAACGGGAATGACGGTGGTGATGCTATGGAGTTCCGTTCCAAACTGAGAATGCTTGAACAAGGCTGTGCACTACGCTTACTTCATAAGACATCCAGGCATCAACCAGGCCCGAGAGATACAGACACCCCCGGTGCCGGTAAGAAAGATTTGGGCAAAAAAACAACTAACCAACCAACCAACCAACCAAACCAACCAAACCAAACAAAACCAAAAAAACCCTCGATGTCGTGTCTGTAAAGTGGATAAGAATCGGCAGTATTGGGTCCAGTCTTCCAAACCAGCCCATGGCACGCTCAACTCTGGATGGAAGCCGGCCGGAGTTGAAAAATCCCACAAAACGCTACCTCAGCTCCGCCCCTGCCCCGAGCCCTGGGCGTAACGCTGCTTTAAAATTACACACACAACGAGCAAAGAGTCCACGGTCTTCCGTTTAGCTAAACGAAATAAGATAAATGTTTGCCTGCTCTTTAACGAAAAAAAAGGAAAGAGAGAGAGAGAGAGAGAGAGAGAGAGAGAGAAGAGAGAGAAAAGAGAGAGAGAGACAGACAGACAGAAGAGACAGGGAGAAAGAGAGACAGAGAGAAAGACAGCCAGGCAGAGAGAGAAAGACAGAGACAGATAGACAGGCGAGCAGGCAGAGAGAGAGAGAGAGAGAAAGAAAGACAAGACAGAGAAAGAGACAGACAGACACAGACAGAAATAGAGAGAGACACACAGAAAGACCGAACAGAGAGAGAGAGAGACAGATAGAAAGAGACAGACAGATAGACAGAAGGGGGGAGAGCGAGCGAGCGAGCGAGAGAGAGGGTGAAGAGCGAGAGAGAGAAACAGAGACTGAGAGAGAGAGAGAAACAAAGAGAGACAGACAGACAGACAGACAGAGAGAGACAGAGAGACAAAGACAGAGAGAGGGGGCAGCACTGGCAGAGGGACGGG
>JAPXFY010000018.1:40502502-40515002 GCA_030674185.1 Monoplex corrugatus | reverse complement strand
CAACAACAACAACGCAGCCCTGTATTCCACACTACTACAGGTAACATGGAAGCATGCAAGAAAAAGAACATAAACAAGCAATAAAGAACGAACAAAGCAGTAGGGGATGGGGGGTGGGGGGGCATCTGAGCTGTAACGCTATGATGCAAATAAGTGAACTGTAACACATACAATAGTAAAACAAGTCATACACGGCTAAATACCTTCAAATCAAATCAATAGGAAGACAGTAAAGAAAAGAAAGACTTAGTTGCTTTGATACAGAAATATCACAGCATAAAAGTGGGACGAATATGGCTCACTAATGTTTTCAAAGAGAGCACCAGGCAGACCCGGGGAGAAAATGCTAGACGGACTTGCGGAGTGGCTGAAGACGAGGACGGTGGAGGAGATGCTTGGGGCAACAAGAGATAAGAGACAGATGGAAGTCCATGATCGCCAACGCCATGCGGCAGGGCACCTGATGACGATGAATGGTTTCAATAGCACAGTATACGTAAATCTAGAAAGGTGGTTTCAATTAAAAAATTATTTACGATATTTCAAACAGATATTCGTGAAGCTTTCGTTTACACCTGATGTTGGTGGGCAATTTTTCAAGGTATGGTTGATCTCTTGTCTTTGGTAAGGGACTGGTTTCGCTTTTTTGAATTCTGTTGGAAGATTTTCCGATCAATACATAAACTGAGTATATATATATATAATAATAAAGTTTTCAATTATGTGAGGCATGGACAATTTTAATAATTTCCTACACATTTCATCTAGCCAGAAGATTTTTTACCCTTTATATTGGAGATGTATTTTCGACTTCAGGAACGGTGATGAAAGGAATGATGAATGAATCATGTGTTTATTTCTCTTGCCAAAACTGAACGAGTTGTTTGATGTACTTATAAAGTGGTTCATCTGTTTCAGTTAATGTTACTTTTTTCAAGCACAAGTAAGAAATATTCCTTAAAGGTGTTGCCGGTCAGTTGTTGTGGGATTGGGTGCATTTGGAAGACGAGCCCTAGGTAAATACGTTTACAGCTCGCCACATTGTTGATGTGTCTCTTTGGTCTTTAATGGGTTTGTTGAAGTTAACTTTCTTTGCGTTTCCTTCCATGTTCTTTACTTTGATGAGAGAGAGACAGAGACAGAGAGAGACAGAGACAAAGAGACAGACAGACAGACAGAAATAGACATAGAGAGAAAAGAGAGAGAGAGAGTGTGTGTGTGTGTGTGTGTGTGTGTGTGTGCATGTGTGCGTGCGTGCGTGCGTGCGTGTGTGTGAGTGTGTGAGAAAGAAAGAGAGAGAGAGAGAGAGAAAGAGAAGAGACAGACAGACAGACACAGAGAGGGAAAGAGAGAGAGAGAGAGAGACAGAGTGAGAGAGAGAGAGTGTGTGTGTATACATATATATATATATGTCTCTGTGTGTGTGTGTGTGTGTGTGTGTGTGTGTGTGTGTGTGTGTGTGTGTGTGTGTGTGTGTGTGTGTTAGAGAGACAGACAGACAGACAGAAAGAGACAGACAGAGATGAGAGAGAGAGAGAGAGAGAGTGTGTGTGTGTGTGTGTGTGTGTGTGTGTGTGTGTATGTGTGTGTGTATGTGTGTGTGTGTGTGAGAGAGAGAGAGAGAGAGAGAGAGAGAGAGAGAGAGAGAGACAGAGACACCAAAAACTGAAAAGGCTCGATTGTCAAAACGCATGACAATGAAATAATACATTAAACGGAGTCAGTCATTGACAGCTTATTTTCAATCCGGAAATATTTCTTTTCTGTCAAGATTCATAACACGAAAAAAACAAGAAATGCAACGTCTATTGAACGAGTTAGCCGAAAAATTCTCTCTCTCTCTCTCTCTCTCTCTCTCTCTCTCTCTCTCTCTCTCTCTCTCTCTCTCTCTCTTCTGACTTTCCCTCTCTCTCTCCACTGTATAATCAGATCAGACAACTTTATATTCCTATCACCTCTGAGGGTCATGATTGTGAAGAAATGCTCATTAGTACACTGATTATTGTGAAGAAATGCTCATTAGTACACTGATTATTGTGAAGAAATGCTCATTAGTACACTGATTAACGACTCTACTGGAACTATAGTAAACATAGTGAAATTTCTCGTCGCTGCTTCAGGACGCCAGAAAACAGTACTGCAAAACGTAGTAACGTAAAGTATTACGTGTCTGTAATATGGAAGAGGTGAGATATTACGATTACATGTGTTAATTTCATGTAATTATTTCAGGTCAATAATTATTATCTGTCGGCGTCTTGTCATTGTTTTTTTTTATGACAAATATGTCTGTATTGATTCCTTCCATAAAAGGGGCCGTTGGTCTGTATTCGTTAAAAATTCCGAGCTCTGTCTGTCTGTCTGTCTGTCTGTCTGTCTGTCTCTCTCACTCTCTTTGTATAAGAAAAGTAAAGTATCACTGGTGTTCTCTTTGTCTCCATCTTTTTTCTGTCTGTCTCTTGTTGTTTCTGTCTGTCTGTCTGTCTGTCTGCTTGTCTGTCTCTGTCTCTGCTTGTTTGTCTGTCTTTGTCTGTCTGTCTGTCTGTCTGTCTGTCTCTCTCTCTCTTAGAAAAGTACTGGCATTGTCTTTATCTCCCTCTCCCTGTCTCTGCTCTCACTCTGTCTCTCTCCCTCTCCCTCTTCCCCCTCTCCCTCTTCCCCCCTCTCTGTCTCTCTCTCCTTCCTCCCCCCCTCTGTCTCTCCTGTTTGCAAAGAAAACTTCAGCAGCAGTTTTAAAAGGATAGCCCAAATAAAATGATGAAATCAGGGGAAGAAGGAAATGAGATAAAACATAAAAGACACCAGCTCAATGACTGTCATTGGCAACACAAAATCGCACAAAATTCATTTTGAGATCTGTGTGAATCTCGGAGAGAGAGAGAGAGAGAGAGAGAGAGAGAGAGAGAGAGAGAGAGAAGAGAGAGAGAGAGAGAGAGAGAGAGACCGAAGAGAGAGAGACCGAGAGAGACCGAGAGAGACAAAGGGAGGAAAGGGAAAAGAGGGGGGGGGAGAAGAGAGAAAAGATATATATACATATATATATAGAGAGAGAGAGAGAAAGAGAGAGAAAGAGACAGACAGACAGACAGACAGAAAGACAAACAGTCAGAAAGACAGAGAAGAAGAGAGAAGAAAAGAAGAGAAGACAGAAGAAGAAGAAGAAGAAAGAAAAGAAGAAGAAAAATGAAGAAGAAGAAGAAGAAGAAGAAGAAGAAGAAGAAGAAGAAGAAAGAAGAAGAAGAAGAAGAAGAAGAAGAAGAAGAAGAAGAAGAAGAAAGAAGAAGAAGAAGAAGAAGAAGAAGAAGAGAAGAAGAAGAAGAAGAAAATGAAGAAGATAGAGAAGAAGAAGAAGAAGAAGAAGAAGAAGAAGAAGAAGAAGAAGAAGAAGAAGATTATATGTATGATGGGAACAAAAAAAAGACGAGAACAAAGAAAAGAAAAGATGAAAAGGGCAAACGCGGATGAACATAGTAATAAAGAAAGTGAAATGTGAAACTCTATTTCTAGAAATAAAAAGGGGGAAATCAAGACCCTCTCTCTCTCTCTCTCTCTTCTCTCTCTCTCTCTTTCTCTCTCTCTCTCTCTCTCACTCACCTCTCTCTCTCTCTCTCTCTCTCTCTCTCTATTTTCGGGACATGCTTTCTAGTCTTTCAGTTTCAAAGCTTAGAGTACCAAAAAAAATTGGACACACACACTCTCTCTTTCCCCCCCCCCTCTCTCTCACCTTCTCTCCTTCCCCCTCCACTAACACAGAAGCGTAAAGAAGACTTGTAAATTTTCAGTTCGACAAAAGAAACAAAGACGTAACGCGTAAAGAAGACTTCTAAAAGTTTTAATTAGACAAAAAGGAACAAAGATAGGACGAGGGAAAGGTCTTCTACACTTTCAGTAAGACAAAAGGAACAAAGGTGTGACGCATTGAAGAGGACTCACACTTTCAGTCAGACAAAAGGAACACAGAAGTGGCGCGAGAGGAAGACTCTCACACTTTCAGTTACACAAAAGGAACAAAGATGTGGCGCGTGAAGATTCTACACTTTCAGTCAGACAAACAAAAAAGAAAAAAGAAAAAAAAAGAAAAAAAAAACCACACCACCACCACCACCACCAACAACAACAACACCAAACAAACAAACAAACAAAACAAAAATACGACGCCTAAAGAAGATTCGTACACTTTCATCATAATTATGAAAGGGACACAGATTTGATGCCTCAAGAAGATACTATATTTTTTTAGTCTGACAAAAAGGAGCAACGATATGACGCCTGAAGAAGACTCTTTCTCGTGGAAACAGAAGTCAACACAACGTACAACGTCATAAACGATGTAAGGGGAACACTCAAACATCACGGGTTATATAGCGCTGTAAACAACAGAAATAAAACAACACCAAATACACTGGCAACATGATCATCGTCATCATCATCATTATCATCACACACACACACACACACACACACACACACACACACACACACACACACACACACACACACACACACACACACACACACACACACACACACAAAATCAATAGTAAAATCTTTGCACTAAAAACAATACAAATCATTATGCTAAAAGCACTCGTTACATAACAATAATTTTTAAAAAAACACACACTGGCAACATCAACGCACTAAATATGCTGGCAAATTAACCGTTGCACTAAACCCATTGGCAACGAAACAGCAATAATAAAAACAAAATTAAAAAAAACACTTCCAATATAAACTGTAGCATTAAAAACGCTCGTAACATCCTTGTATGGCAACATATCTAGCACTAGAAACACTGACAAAAAACACCATTCAACTAAAAACACTGACATCATTGCACTAAAATAACTGGCAACGTTATTTCACTAAAACACTAACAACACCATTCAACTAAAAACACTGACATCATTGCACTAAAAAAACTGGCAACGTTATTTCACTAAAAACACTAACAACACCATTCAACTAAAAACACTGACATCATTGCACTAAAAAAACTGGCAACGTTATTTCACTAAAAACACTAACAACACCATTCAACTAAAAACACTGACATCATTGCACTAAAATAACTGGCAACGTTATTTCACTAAAAACACTAACAACACCATTCAACTAAAACACTTAAAACATCATTGCACAAAAAAACACTGAAAACATCATTGCACTAAAAACACAGAAAACATCATTGCACTAAAAACACTGAAAACATCATTGCACTAAAAACACTGGCAAAAAAAAAAAAAAATCGCAATAAAAACACTGACAACACCATTGTACTAAAACCACTGACAACATTATCTGCACTAGAAACACTGACATCAACATTGCACTAGAAACACTGACATCAACATTGCACTAAAAATACTGACAATGCAAATGCTTTCTAACTCTTGACGTTGGCTTCGGAACATCTTGGTGAGAAACGGTCACGTCTCTGAGGGCTATCACTGTCAATCTTAAATGTCTCAGTAACTTTTCTGTGACTACTTGTGTGTGTGTGTGTGTGTGTGTGTATGCGCGCGCGCGCGCCTGTGTGTGTGCGCGCGCGCGCGTATGTGCATGTGTATGGGGTGTGCATGTGTATGTGAGTGTGTGGCACACACGTATGCATCAAGATTCAAGCAAGCACACACGCCAACAATCGCGCACAAGCCCAAAGACATTGTCTTTGAGTTCCACTCTTTCTTATGCTTTCTCCTCGTACGTACGCTAAAAATATTCTCTCTCCTTCTCTCTCTCTCTCTTTCCCTCTCTTTCCCTCTCTCTCTTTCTCTCTCTCTCTCTCTCTCGAACACACACACACACACACACGCACGCACACACGCACGCACGCACGCACGCACGCACGCACGCACACTTCTCTTCTCTCTCGTCTCTCCTTCAATCTCTCCAATTGATACAAATACCTCGATTGTTCTTATGTAGTACATCATATCTTGGTGCTTTATCATTGTTGTTCTTCTTTTTCTATACTTGTAGTTCTAGGCAGATAATTATCTAAATCAGCAACAAGCAGGTTTTAAAAACTGCTAGCAGCCGATAACTTCAACTGTTGGGAAAACGAAGAGTCTTTCTCTCTCTCTCTCTCTTCTCTCTCTCTCTCTCTCTCTCTCTCTCTCTCTTCTCTCTCCTCTCTCTCTCTCATTCTCGTTCTCTAACACTCACACACATACATACCGGCACACAAACTAGTAATACAGCCTCCCTCCCTCTCTCTCTCTCTCTCTCTTCTCTTTCTCTTTCTCTCTCTCTCTTTCTCTCTCTCTCTCTCTCTCTCACTCTCGTTCTCTAACACTCACACACATACATACCAGCACACAAACTAGTAATACAGCCTCCCTCCCTCTCTCTCTCTCTCTCTCTCTCTCTCACACACACACACACACACTGATACACATACAGACATACAAAATAGTAAGAAAGCCTCTTTTTCTCTTTCTCCATCCCCCGTCTCTCTCTCTCTCTCTCTCTCTCTCTCTCTCTCTCTCTCTCTCTCCCCTTTTTTCTCACCTCTCCCTCCATCACTCACTCCTTCTCTTTTTGATGGTATTGATTTGCTTAATTCCACGCTGGATATAAAAACACAGACTAGAATGAAACAGCATATAAATTCGCAAAACTAACAGATACGGTGAGGAGTTTAAAAAAAGAAGAAAGAAGGAAAGAAAAAGAAGGAAAGAAAGAAGAAGAAAAAAGAAGAAAAAGAAGAAAGAAAAAAGAAGAAGAAAAAGAAGAAGAAAAAAGAAGAAGAAGAAGACGAAGATAAAGAAAAAAGAAGAAGAAAAAGAAGAAGAGGAAGAAGAAGAAAGAAGAAGAAGAAGAAGAAGAAGAAAGAAGAAAAGAAGAAGAAGAAGAGGAAGAAAGAAGAAGAAAAAGAAAGAGAAGAAAAAAAGAAGAAGAAAAAGAAAGAAAAAGAAGAAGAAAAAAGAAGAAGAAAAGAAAAGAAGAAGAAGAAAAAAGAAGAAAGAAGAAAAAGAAGAAGAAGAAAGAAAAAAGAAAGAAGAAAAAGAAGAAGAAAGAAGAAAAGAAGAAGAAAAAAGAAGAAGAAAGAAGAAGGAAAAAAAAGAAAGAAGAGAAAAAGAAGAAGAAAGAAGAAGAAAGAAGAAGAAAAGAAGAAAGAAGAAAAGAAGAAGAAAAAGAAGAAGAAGAAGAAAGAAAAGAAGAAGAAGAAGAAGAAGAAGAAGAAGAAAGAAGAAGAAGAAGAAAAGAAGAAGAAAAAGAAGAAGAAAAAGAAGAAAGAAAAAGAAGAAGAAGAAGAAGAAGAAAAAGAGAAAAAAGAAGAAAAAAGAAGAAGAAGAAAAGAAGAAAGAAGAAGAAGAAGAAGAAGAAAGAAGAAGAGAAGAAAAGAAGAAGAAGAAGAAGAAAAGAAGAAGAAAAAGAAGAAGAAAAAGAAGAAAAGAAGAAGAAAGAAAAAGAAGAAAGAAGAGAAAAAGAAGAAGAAGAAGAAGAAGAAAAAGAAGAAGAAGAAGAAGAAAAGAAGAAAAGAAGAAGAAAGAAGAAGAAAAAGAAAAAAAGAAGAAAAAAGAAGAAAAGAAGAAGAAAAGAAAAGAAAGAAGAAGAAGAGAAGAAAAGAAGAAGAAGAGAAGAAGAGAAAGAAAAGAAGAAAAAGAAGAAAAAGAAGAAGAAGAAGAAGAAGAAGAAGAAGAAAAAGAAGAAAGAAGAAAAGAAGAAGAAGAAAAGAAGAAAAAGAAGAAAAAAGAAAAGAAGAAAAAGAAGGAAAGAAGAAAAGAAGAAAGAAGAAGAGAAAA
Source organism: Monoplex corrugatus (assembly GCA_030674185.1). NCBI lineage: Eukaryota > Metazoa > Mollusca > Gastropoda > Littorinimorpha > Ranellidae > Monoplex > Monoplex corrugatus. The sequence goes on along the minus strand of JAPXFY010000018.1, from coordinate 40,507,251 downwards.
GAAAGAAGAAAAAGAAGAAAGAAAAGAAGAAGAAGAAGAAGAAGAAGAAAGAAAGAAAAAGAAGAAGAAAAGAAGAAGAAGAAGAAGAAGAAAGAAGAAAAAGAAAAGAAGAAAAGAAGAAAGAAGAAGAAGAAGAAAGAGAAGAAGGAAAAAGAAAAGAAGAAAGAAGAAGAGAAGAAGAAGAAGAAGAAGAGAAGAAGAAGAGAAAAAGAAGAAAAAAAGAAAAAAAGAAGAAGAGAAAGAAGAAGAAAAGAAGAAGAAGAAAAGAAGAAGAAGAAAGAAGAAGAAAGAAGAAGAAGAAGAAGAAGAAGAAGAAGAAGAAGAAGAAGAAGAAGAAAGAAGAAAAGAAGAAGAAAGAAGAAGAAGAAGAAGAAGAAAAAGAAAAAGAAGAAAAAAGAAGAAGAAGAAGAAGAAGAAGAAAAAGAAGAAGAAGAAGAAAAAGAAGAAGAAGAAGAAGAAGAAGAAGAAGAAGAGAAAAAGAAGAAGAAGAAGAAGAAGAAGAAAGAAGAAGAAGAAGAAGAAAGAAGAAGAGAAGGAAGAGAAGAAGAAAGAAGAAGAAGAAAAGAAAGAAAGAAGAAGAAAAGAAGAAGAAAGAAGAAGAAGAAAAGAAGAAGAAAAGAAGAAGAAAAAGAAGAAGAAAGAAGAAGAAAAAGAAGAAAAGAAGAAAGAAGAAAAAGAAAGAAGAAGAAGAAGAAGAAAGAAAGAAGAGAAGAGAAGAAGAAGAAGAAGAAGAGAAGAAGAAGAGAAGAAAAGAAAGAAGAAGAAGAAGAAGAAGAAGAAGAAGAGAAGAAAAGAAGAAGAAAAAGAAGAAGAAAAAGAAGAAGAAGACGAAGAAAGAAGAAGAAGAAGAAGATCACAGCAAAAGCACAACAACAACAAAGCAAAAAAAAAAAAAGGAAAAAAGAAAATCACAAGAAGAGCACACAACATCCAGTTGAACATAAGGGCCACACACTTTGCCACAACATAACTGTACCAGTACAAATGGTGCACGTCATTAGCTGCGTACTTACATATTTGCCGATACTCCACTGCCACGATTAGTGAGCGATGAGAAGAAAGAAAAGCACAAGAGAATAAAAGTGTGTCATTGGGGGAAAGTGGTGAGAAAAATGAAAAGGTCCTAGACAGACAGACAGACAGACCGACAGACCGACAGGCAGACAGACAGTTCGATAGTTTACACGCACATGGCACGACACACACACACACACACACACACACACACACACACACACACACACACACACACACACACACACACTGTACACACATACACACACATATATACACGAACCCAAACACTCATACAAATGTCTCATTACAGAGGACGCACACACGTGTGCACACAGATTAATGAACTGTGTGTATGTGAGTGAGAGAGGGAGAGTATGAGAGACAGAGAGAGAAGGAGAGGGATGGAGAGAGAGAGGGAGGGACAGAGAGGGAGGAGAGAGAGAGAAAGAAAAGAGAAAGAGAGAGAGAGAGAACGACATAAAATGAAAGACAAACACACAAACAAACTGACAGACAGACAGACAAGGGTATACAATTAACTCACACGTACAGACCCCATCCTCCAATACACCCATCGTGAAGAATCAACAGCAGCACTCGATCAACAACAGAAAAACACTTCAGTCACCGTTCACACCAAGCAAAACAGCTAATCACTGTACTCACTTGTTTTCCAAAGAGCACCAGCCACAGTAAGGATCCCGGGCCCCCAGGCATTGAGAACACGTCTTGTAGCGACTGCAGTCCTGGACTCGAACCTTAGACACCTGCAACACACACACACACACACACACATGAACAATGTGGTCAGGATAGGACGGTTGTGGGAGAAACAACATTTCGTTTATTTTGAATTTTCGCTCTTTCGCTAGTTTACGTTACAAATACAACGCACAGCACTCGTTTGTATGTCCATTCATGCATTCACCCATTCGATTGCCATCCAGGGTGGATCAGAGAACCGAATAAAGCATCGGTTTCTCACAATGCTTTAAAATTATTGAAGGCTTCTTCTAAAAAAATTTTCGCTAGTCCTCGTATACTCTAAGAGTGGTAGGACTTTAAAACTCATCAACTAACTAACGTTTGTATGTGACGAATGGTTATAGAAAAAAAAAACAGGAACAAGAACAAATTTTCATTTTCGAGGTTAGTGGCATACAGAGAATAATTCCTCTGTTTCACACACCGCCACCGCCACTGCCACACGCACACTATATAATTATGTCGATCAACTGACAAACCTGGAAGACTCGCTAGTTTACGTACAAATACCAACGCACAGCACCCATTTTGTATGAAACAAAAATAGTTACAGAGAGAACAAGAACAAAGAACAGATGTTTATTTTCGAGGTAAGTGGCATACACAGAACAGTCCTTTTTTCATATACAGCCATCTCAACGACGGGTCAACACTACTAGTACGGAAACACTATATAATGCATGTCAACTGACAACCCTGGAAGAAGCCAGTAAACAGTTCTTTAGTTCGCGCCCCTGTGACTCTTCACGCAGTTACTTCAAGGGAGAAGGAAGAGGAGGAGGAGTTGAAAAAGAAGTTGAAGAAGAAGAAGAAGAGGAAGAAGAAGAAGAAGAAGAAGAAGAAAAGAAGAAGAAGAAGAAGAAGAAGAAGAAGAAGAAGAAGAAGAAGCAGAAGAAGAAGAAAGAAGAAGAAGAAGAAGAAGAAGAAACATGAAGAAGAAGAAGACGACGAAGAAGAAGAAGAAGAAGAAAAGAAGAAGAAGAAGAACAAAAGAAGAAGAAGAAGAAGAAGAAAAATGAAGAACAAGAAGAAGAAGAAGAAGACGAAGAAGAAGAAGAACAAGAAGAAGAAGAAGAAAAAGAAGAAGAAGAAGCAGAACAAGAAGAAGAAGAAGCAGAACAAGAAGAAGAAGAAGAAGAAAAATGAAGAAGAAGACGAAGAAGAAGAAGACGACGAAGAAGAAGATTGTCCATAATGGGTCTTATTAATACTAAGGACTTACATTAACATAATGACATCAAAATAATGTAAAAACGGAATATCAGCAATACTGAACGAGAGAGAGAGAGAGAGAGAGAGAGTGTGTGTGTGTATGTATGTGTGTGTTGTGTGTGTGTGTGTGTGTGTGTGTGTGGTGTGTGTGTGTGTGTGTGTGTGACAGATAGACAGACAGACAGACAGAGAGACAGAGAGACAGAGACAGAGACAGACTTGAGATTCAAAGGACTAGTGAGACAAGAGACTCAGACGCAAGGAACAAGACAGACCGAGAGAATGTGAGAGCTGTAAACAACAGCACTATTAATATGATTAACCCTAACCCAAACAAAACCGAAAACGGATACACTCCAACGCAGGCAGAGCAAATGAGGAGGAAATAAAAGGAAAACGTACGACAATGGGCGGTGTAGCTTCCCAATTGTAGCCACTTCAAATTGGCTCCCGGTCAAAGCACGAGGGGGATAAAAGCCAGGCGTGCCGCTAGCTATAGTTCCGGGAATGGTTTATTTAAATTAAACGGGTCAGGACAACCTGACCTTTGGCGATGAGTCATTTTGACTTTTTCTTTAAATGTGTTATTATGAAATGAAAAGGTAGTCTTGATCTTTTCTGAGCGAAAAGCTGGCATCGCTTGATCAACGATTAATTAAAACGAGATTCTCAAAGTGACATGACATCGTTCCTACTTTTTCGAGTGAAATGGGGAAATTCTTTTTATTCTTATCTGTCATTATCAATATGCTATGAATGAAGAGCAAAACCAAAAATTGCTCTCTTTCTTGTCTGTCTGTCTGTCTCTCTCCCTCTGTGTGTGTGTGTGTGTGTGTGTGTGTGTGTGTGTGTGTGTGTGTGTGTGTGTGTGTGTGTGTGTGTGTGTGTGTGATGTGTGTGTATGCCTCTGTGTGTGTGTGTGTGCGCGCGTGTGCTGTGTGTGTGTGTGTGTGTGTGTGTGTGTGTGTGTGTCGTGTGTGTGTGTGCGTGTGTGTGTGTGCGTGTGCTGTGCGTGTGTGTGTATGAGAGAGTTAGAGAGAGAGACAAAGAGAGAGAAAGTGTGCGTGTGCATGTGCTTTGTGTGTGTTCTCTTTGCGTGCGTCCGTGTGTGTGTGTGTGTGTGTGTGTGTGTGTGTGTGTGTGTGTGTGTGTGTGTGTATGTGTGTGTGTGTGTGCGTGCGTGCGTGTGTAAGTGTGTGAGTGCATGTGCTGAGTTGTGTGTATGTGTGCGTGCGTGTGTAAGAGAAACCAAAAATGAAAAAAAAAACAAAAAAAACTAGCTGTCATTACTGATATGAAATGTAATTAATTGAAACGGCTTTGGAGCACGCCATAACCTCTTAGTTTGTTGTTGCTCAAAGCTTGCATTGAAAAGGTTATCCTCCAACAAAGACATGTTCTAACAGAGTCAGCCCAAGCTTAAAAGCAGGCATTACCTGATTAATGATTAATTAAAAGGCAGAAAATTAAAAACACACATTGTATTCATTCATGTCTGAAGGACGACAAGAAACCGGATTCTCCTCGTACAAATGGACAGTGAGAATACTGATTTTGATTTTTCGTCTTCTTCTTTTCTTCTCCCCACTGTTCTACAACGAAATCAAATGGACTGAGAATACGGACTTTTAATTTTTCTTCTTTTTTTTTCCCTGTTCTACAATGAAATCAAATGGACAATGAGAATACTGACTGTCAGTTTTCTTTCTTTTTTTTTTTTCTGTCATACTCTGCAACGCTCTTCTTGTGTCACAC
>JAPXFY010000018.1:40480002-40482502 GCA_030674185.1 Monoplex corrugatus | reverse complement strand
GGACTTACATGATCGATGAAGTCGCGTGACTGAACCGCCGCCACTTGACTGAATAAACGACTGCGACCAGACTTTAGAGCGGGGAATACATCTCCATTTCAAACCCCCCCCACCCCACCCCCATTTTTTTTTTTTGGAGGGGGGGGGGGGGAACAAGACCTGCCAGCTGTTTGCCCGAAACCTTAGAGCGTCTTGCTCAGTAGAAATACACTTGTCATGCAATTTCCCTGGTCAGGTTTCCCCCACTTTCCAGTGCGCTGACCCCTATCCTAGACACCACCAATGTCGCCAGGACAATCGCGAAAGGCAGACACTGAGCGGAAATGACGTCAAGATGATGGCCTGTCCTTTGCCAGACGCATGTATTATGGTAGAGCACCGGATGGATGTATGCACTCGCACGCGCACATTCCTGCCTGCTGAAACCCGAAATCACGCTATACATGTACCATCTGTCTGTACTAGAAAGGAAACGACAATACTCTCCATCCTGACACACTGAAATTATGTTATCAATACTCTCTCTCTCTCTCTCTCTCTCTCTCTGTCTGTCTGTCTCTCTCTCGGTTTTCATCCAATGGGGCAATTACAACAACAACAACAACAATAATATGCATCCTCTGCTGAATTATTTTGTAATTAGATCAGTGAGTAAACCCCTGGAAAGAGACAGATTACAATAATGCCATCACGATTCACGTTCTTCTTTTCTATCTAATCGATCAATCAATCCATCAATCAATCAATCCATCCCAATCAATCAGTCAATCCATCATCATCAATCAGTCAATCACTCTATCTATCTATCTAGCTATGTAGCTATCTATCAATCTATTTATTTATCTATCAATTTAACTATCCCTATCCCTCTCTCTCTCTCTCTCTCCATTCCTACCTACTTATCTATCTATCTATCTATCTATTTATCTATCTATCTATCTATCTATCTGTCTGTCTGTCTGTCTATCTATCTATCTATCTATCTATCTATCTGTCTGTCTGTCTGTCTGTCTATGCGTCTGTTTGTCGAGCTATCAATCGTCTACATTCCTTCATTCTTTCTGTCACTCTTTTTTTTTTTTTTTTTTTTCTCCTTCTTTATTCTGCACTTCCGCTGTTCTTCTACAATCCCAGAGAAAAAGAAACTGAGACAGAAACTTGACCAGTTTTGATCAATTTCTAGACATTTACTTCCCCGATCACTCGCACGGTGTGACATGCAACTGCACGGAAACCAGTGACACTAAAAACTACCACTCCCTCCGTCAGGAGAGCGGAAAGTGGAAATGACCCCCTCGTACTCCAAACACCTTCTCCGTTTTCTCCGGCAGAGGAAGACGAGACGAGAAGAGAGAGAAGAGAAGAGAATGAGGGGCAGCAGCAGATGTGCAGGTTACGGAAGCCGGTTGTCGGCTGATTGGGCAAAGAACACCAGACCCTGAAACCGGAGATATTTCAGTCCGTCCATCCCAGGGCTTTTAGGTTTGCAAACTTCGTTAAAAGCCTGATTAGTCCCAGGCCCCACCATCATGGCCCCTTGAACCAGTGAGGCGTGAGTGCTAATAGGTCAAGGTGACTCGTTTTATATATTAATACACACACATGCATTTGTCTGTCTGTCTATCTGTCTGTCTATTTTTCTATCTATCTGTCTGTCTGTCTGTACCTATATCTGTCTGTCTATCTATCTATATGTATATATATTAATGTATACATATACAGGCTATAAAATATACATAGGCTCTATGTAATATATCTGAGAAATAGATAGAGGGAGGGGGGAGATGGGAGCGAGCGAGAGACATGGAGAGAGAGAGAGAGAGAGAGAGAGAGAGAGAGAGAGAGAGAGAGATGGGGCTGGAAAGAAAGACGGAGAGTGAGAGAAACGGGGGGGAGAGAGAGAGAGAGAGAGAGAGAGAGAGAGAGAGAGAGAGAGAGAGAGAGAGAGAGAGATGGTGGGGGGGGGGGCAATAAAGAAACAGAGAGAAACTTGAAAACACTTTATTACTCAAAGATAGTAGCATTTGGTCCTACTTGACCTTTCTTACAGATAACCCTAGCCACTGTACATATTTTAGCATAAAAAAATATGAGAGAGACAGAAAAAGCTTTCAAATGCTGTTTCTGTCTTGTAACAACTGTCAGCACGTCTCAAAGTTATTCTTTTCTTTTCTTTTTCTTTTTTTTTTTTTCCTCCTTTCTCTATTACATTCTCTCCATTCCCACTCCCCACTTTCATGCCATTCTCACTCTTTTTCTCTTCTTTTTCTCCTTCGTCTTCTTTCTCTCACAACGCTCAAACGACTGACAAAATGTTCCCCCCCACCCCCATCCCCCACTCCCGCTTCCATCCTACCATCATTTACATACTCGTTCCCCCCTTTACCACCGTCATCTTGCTAGAGTGGAAGGCATCCACACGCATGTCAAACAGAGAAGTTGTGTTATGCATACCACAGTACAAAAAATGCTGAGCAAAGAAGAGTTCAGAACCAGACAT
>JAPXFY010000018.1:40470002-40472502 GCA_030674185.1 Monoplex corrugatus | reverse complement strand
AATAAAATAACGCAAATAAAATTAAATAAAGAAAAAAAGATAATAGGACATTGCAAGCAAGACAGTTTGACAGATTGTTGTGCATTTTTTGTCCTAAGCATGATTTCCAAATGGGCCCCATATGGGGAGAGAAATGGCACACAAGGGGAATGATAACTGTGCAGCTTCTCTCTTATCTGTTTGCGTGTGCGCTGGCCACAAATCTTCATTGAGGTGTGCCCATAATGATGGTCGGCGATAATTTGTTTTGTTCTCTTTTGTTTTCTGTGTGTAGATTAACTTCTCTCTGTGTGTCTGTCTGTCTGTCTGTCTGTGTGCCTGTCTGTCTGTCTGTCTATCTGTCTGTCTCTCTCTCTCTCTCTTTTCCCATACTCTATCTGCTTTGCTTACCTATCTTTCGCAATACTACTAATTTCCCTGTATCATCATTTTGATATCTCTCTCTCTCTCCTTCTCTCTCTCTCTCTCTCTCTCCTCCTCCCTCTCTTTCTCTCCTTCTTTCTATGCACCTGCCTACTTGTCTTTCTCAGTACTGTTATTATTTCAGTTGTATACCATTTTGGTGTTTCTATGATGTTACAGTTCATTTGCACTGATACAGATTATGAGTACTACAGTGTACATGTACTGGCGTATTGGTGCTGCCTTCCGAGGACACGTGTTGGGTGTAAAAAAGCGTTAACATGCTCATTCCGTTACCCTTGACAATATAAAAAAATGTGTTCTTGTTATGCTCTCTCTCTCTTCTGTCTCTCTCTCTCTCTCTCTCTCTCTCTCTCTCTTTACCTCTCTCGTTACTTTTGTATTGTAGGTGGTGACCTTCTCTGGGCGAGTGCTGGATGTAAAAAGCTTTAATACGTTTATTCTGTGACCCTCGACAATACAAACTGTGCTTGTTATATTCTCTCTCTCTCTCTCTCTCTCTCTCTCTCTCTCTCTCTGCTCTCTCTCTCTTCTCTCTCTCCTCTCTCTCTCTCTCTTTCTCCCTCTCCTCTCTCTCTCTCTGTGTCTCTTCCCTATCTCTCTTCTCTCCCTGTAACTCCCCCCTTGTCTGCCCCTGTGTTCTCTCTCTGTCTGTCTCTACCCCCCCCCCTCTCTCTCTCTCTCATTCTCAAGCACTCTCTTCTCTCTTTCTATATATTTGTCTCTTTCGGTATGCCACCCTCGCCCCTTTCTTATGAACTAATGCCGTCATTAACAGAATTTCTGGGAGAAAACAATAATGACCATAACTGACGGACATAACCGATCGGTAAAACCCTCCACGTGGCCCTCTTTGTAAAGGCACGTGTGAAAACTGATTAGTGTGCAGGGATCTCTCTCTATGAAGACCTTGCGTGTATTCTGACCACAAATCCCCTTTGTCCAATGTGACAACAATTACCGAATCTGAGCCTTCCCTTCCGGTTTTTTTTGTGTGTGGACTTATTATCAGATAGAGAAAGAGAGGGAGGGAGGGAGGGAGAGCGAGAGAAAGAGAGGCAGACGGACAGACAGAAACACAAAGAGACTAAGACAGACAGAGACAGAGAGAGAGAGGAAGAAGAGACACAAGAGTACAGAGACAGAACAAGAAGCAGAGAGAGAAACTGACAGACATAGTGACAGAAAACCTCCAATAGGTCAGAATCATTTCTTGCACACACATTCCCCACCTCAATCTCCAATGCTTCATTGTTTAAAAGACTAAACAGAGACTAAAAAATGGAATATAAGAAAGAAACGAAGAAACAGCGTGCGTGCATGAATAAATGAACGTCCCTGTTCCACATGTTTGTGCTTCCACAAGTGTCCACTATTGTGGCAGGTTGATGCTGCTGCTGCTGCTGTGTGCTGCTTTCTGGCGATGTGATGACAGTTCTACCACTACCACCATCACCATTATCATCATCGTCATCATCATCTACTTCTTCTTTCTTTCTTTCTTTTATCATCATCATCATCATCATCATCATCGTCGTCTCATTATCATCATCATCATCATCATCATCATCATCATCATCTATCATTTATCACTTATGTTTCTTTCTGTCTTTCTTTCTTCTTTTGCTTCTCTGTCTTCCCATTCTTCTTCTTCTTCATCATCAAATTTTCATCACATTACTATATCAGCAGCAACATAAAAAAAAAAAAACCAGTAGCGTAAACAACAATAGCGAAACAGCTGGAGATTGAGGTGGAGGAGGTTGTGAAAAAAATGCTATGACTGTGACCATAGTTGTCCTTGATGTTGTTGTTGATATTGCCTATACGTTGATGTAATAGTTCTTGCTGTTGTCGTTGCTGCTGCTGTGTTTTTCCACTGTTCTTATCATTATCACCCATGTTGTTGTTTGTTGTTATTACCGTTACTCCTTTTTTACGAAGACTTGGAATACTTTTTAGTTTAATCGTTATTACTGCTATTATTCCTGATATTACTGACATTATCATCGTCGTCGTTATCATCACGGTGGTCGTCATCATCATCAGCATCGTCGTTGTCGTCGTCACTATTACC
>JAPXFY010000018.1:40432502-40457502 GCA_030674185.1 Monoplex corrugatus | reverse complement strand
CAAAGCAAAAACGTTAACGCTTTGACCCCCATCACCCTTCCTGCAGGAAGCTGGTGGTTAGCTTGAGGGTGTCAAAGGGTTAAGGTTTTGCAGTTGATGGATGGGGCGCGGGAGTCAAAGGGTTTTAAACGAAGTTTTGCAGCACGTGTCATGTTTGAAACGTACCACGTTTACGTCGGTCGAGTTTTTTTGAATGACTGACGGCTTTGGTGCAGCTCATACAGAGAACTCACTGGGTGAGGAAGTCAAAGGGGGTTAAGTTTTTGCAGTTGTTGGATATGGTACGGGAGTCAAAGGGTTAATTAAAAAGCTGATGCGATCTAGGAAACAACTCACAGCATTTTCCACCAAACCCCCACTACATATATAATTATAAAAGAAAAAAGTTTGGATTTTGGAGTATGTTCAAGAGGGGATTCATCGTATCCTGGCTATTCCATGCGCGCACTACCCCAAATCTAACAGCAAATTATTTGGCAGTTTCTGTGAGCCTGCACCAAAATTCTATGCGCTACGCTCATACAGGCGTGGTGGTGGTAGTGTTCTGCTTGTCGTTTTCAACAGAATGGGCAGAATGTGCACGTGGTTTGATAGCTTGCTACATTTTTCTGCCTTCTGCTCCCTTCACATTCCTGTCACAATTCCAGGCAGGGCTGCTGCAAGTGCAGAGAGCTGCAAGTATGTGCATGTGATTTTGTAAGATAGAGAGAAGGGGAGAGGGGGAGGGAGGGAAAGAAACAGAGAAGGAGGGAGGGAAAGAGAGAGACACAAAGATAGAGAGAGAGAGAGAGAGAGAGAGAGAGAGAGCGACAGAGACAGAGAGAAAGAGACAGACAGATCCACACACACACTCACTCACACACACACACACACACACACACACAACACCACACACACACACACACACACACCGAGACAAAGAGAGAGAGAGAGTCAGAAGAGAGAAAAGAAGTTGAGGGAGAGAGAGAGAGAGAGAGAGAGAGAGAGAGAGAGAGAGAGAGAGAGAGAGAATTTCACATAAATTAAAAGGTAGTGTGTGTTTTAAGTGTATTCGCGCTTGCGCAGGCACGTAAATGCAGGTAAGCGCATAATTTATGTCCTTGCGTCTGTCCGTATGTTTTCACCAAGATCTATCACAAAATACGACCCAACCTGGCTCATACTTGCAGGGGCAAAATATCAAACACCACCAACAACAAAAAGAAACAAACAAACAACAACAACAACCTGGAAGAGCTAGAGAGACACAAAACAAAAGGGAAGTAACTCTACTTCGTGCATGTCGTCATTACTTTCCTTGTCTGGCTAGCTACGTTCATGAAGGTACGTTAACTTAAGCGTTTTGCTCGCCGTTTTATCAGAAAAAAAGGGGAGAATATATGTGTGGTTTGACAGCGTGCTCGCTTTTTTCCTCCATGCCTCTCCCCCCCCCCCCCCCTCTCTCTCTCTCTCTCTCATTCCCTTCGCAATTCTAAGCAGTTGCTGTTGTTGGAAACGCAGAAAGCCGAAAAGTATATAATATACACGTGACTTCGTGCAACGATATAAAACTTATTTTTCTCCATGTAAGTAAAAAACGAAAAACAAAAGATGCAAAAAGATGCATGTATATGTATGTGGTTTCGTGCAATCAAATAAAACATGTTTTTCTTCGTGCATAAAAAAAAAAAAAACATACACAGAAAGCTGCATGTTATATGTATGCGTTTTCGTGCGATCGAATAAAACTGTTTTCTTCGTGCATGAAAAAAAGAGAGAGAGAAAAAAAAAAAGAAACACACAGACAGCTGCGTGTATTTGTATGTGATTTCGTGCAATGGTATAAAATATATTTTTCTCCGAGCATGGGAAAAATAACAGACGCAGAAGACTGTAAGTATCTGAAATAGATTTTGTGCAACCGTAAAATGTACATTTTTCCCATGCATAAACCCCACATGGGTACACACAGACACATACATACACACAACCCTCCCCCCTCCCCTACAGAAAGAGAGAGAGAGAGACAGACAGACAGAGACAGAGAAAGACAGAGAGACACATATATACAGACACACAAACACCACAGAGAGAGAGAGAGAGAGAGAGAGAGAGAGAAGAGACAGAGAAGAGACAGAGCAGAGAGAGACTCACACAAACACACGGATACACACGGACACACACATACACACACACACTCTCACGCACACACACACACACACACACACACACACACACACACACACACACACACACACACACAACACAACACAACGCAACGCAACGCAACACAACACAACACAACACAACACAACACAACACAACACAACACAACACAACACAACACAACAAAACACACAAACAGCTGCAAGCATCTGCATGTGATTTCGTGAAACCTTACGACGATAAAGCATATTTTTCTCCATGCATGAAAACACAGCAAAAGTGTTCCTTTCTTTATGTCTCTGTTTGTCAAAGCTCCTCCCCCCCTCCACCCCCACCCCCTCCCCTCCCTTCCAAGTCTGAGTACATTCCTTCGCCCCTTCAAGCTGAAGTATGCGAGTAAATCCAAAAGATTGATATAATCTTGCCTCTGAGGAAAGTTTACGATAACTTCTTATTTTCTTCTTCTTAACGTCTTTTTTTCTTCTTCTTATCTTCTGTTTTCTTCTTCTTCTTCTTCTCGACAAGAAACGACTCGGCGTCATTTTCCTTCCATGTTTATTACAAGAAGTTTATTTTGATACAATCCTGCCTCGAGGCCAGTTCTTTATTGGAATGCACCGTCTCTGTGGTTTCTTCTTTCTTCTTTCTTCTTGTTCTACGTGTATTTACGGGGTTATTATTATTTTTATTTTTATTTTTTTTATTCTCCTGTGCATATTCTCCTCGCAGCTGCTCCCTATTTTCCGTTAAACACACACACACACACACACACACACACACACACACACACACACACATACACACACACGCATGCACGCACGCACACACACACACATACAGACGCACACACCACACACACACAACCACACACATACGCAGAGAGAGAGAGAGAGTGGGGTGGGTGGAGAGAGAGAGAGAGAGGAGAGAGAGAGAGAGAAAGAGAGAGAGAGAGAAGAGATAGACAGATAAACTGGTTCAAGAGGGATTCACCGCGCTCAGAAACTCCATATGCGCTCCACGCAAAATCTGCCAGCGGTTTATCTGACAAGACTTCCTCCTGAACTGCGCAAAACCCAGGGCCGACAGAGTGATGATATGATTTTATCGCTGTGTGACAGTATTTTCACCTTTTTTTTTAACATATCTCAAGCACGGTTTCCTACATCTGCTTCACTGGATGGTTGTCAATAGATAATTATTTCTCTACATCGAGGGCCAGCCCACCCTGGTTGTGGGTTCGAATCCCGGGGTGCGCTATATTAAAACTGGCCATCTCACTGTCCCATCTTAACATCATCGTTGTTCTGGTGGTGTCAGTATAGGATTAGATAAGCCCCCCCCTCCCTTTCCCCACTTCCCTAGGATGGTTATCCCCGTCGGCCATATCACTTGAGGTTGGTGTCGACGTAAAAACTGAACTAAACCAAACCAACCAGCCCACCCACTACCCATTCTATATGGCGATCACATCTCACGCACTCATCAAGAACTAAAGACAGTTATCGGAGTTATTTCAAGAGGGATTCATCGCGCTTGGATAGCTCCATATGCGCTCCACCCAAATCCTCCAGCAAATTATCCGACAGATTTCCTGAACCTGCCACAAAACCCTATGCGCTGGCAAGGTCTTGAAACGGGGGAAAAGGGAGAAAGGATCTATCAAAAACACTAAGCTGACACTACCACCAGAATGATGGAAACATTACGATGGTCAGCGGAAAAGGCCAGTTTTGTTTTTTGTTTTTTAATGTTTCGGGCTGAGATTGAACTCAAGATATCAGATCTTGAGTCCATGGTTCTACCCCAACCAGCCCGAGTCGACTAAGACAACATCGTCTGTGGCGGCAGTGGGGGGGGGGGGGGGTGGCTATGTGCAGGTAATAATGTCGCGTCCCCCCCCTCCCCCAATCTTCACTCGCACCTCACCACCACCACAACCACATCACATCACATCCGCTAGGCTACTGAATATTATATATATATATACAATACTAGTACACGATAAAGAAAAAAACTCCCATCACCACCACATCACATCCGCTAGGCTACATAAACTTTTTTTCTATATACAATATTAGTAATAAGATAAAGTGGACCACGCATGCTCATCAGGAGAATAGGCTCAATACCTTCCACCTGAGAAGCCTACGGCGAATACTCGGCATTTCCTGTCAAGACAAGGTGACCAACACCGAAGTCCTGACCCGCGCTGGCCTCCCAACCATGCATACCATGCTGAGACAGCGTCGGCTGCGCTGGTTGGGCCACGTTCGCCGCATGGAAGATGGTCGCATCCCAAAAGACATCCTTTATGGTGAGCTTGCCACAGGGCAGAGAAACATTGGCCGCCCACAGCTGAGATACAAAGACGTTTGCAAACGTGACATGAAGGCGCTGGAGGTCAACACTGAGTCCTGGGAGAGCCTCGCAGACGACCACAACAGCTGGAGAACCACTCTCAAGAAACAGCTGCGGACTGGTGAGGACAAACTGTCAGCTGCTGCTGCAGAAAAGCGAGTTCGCAGAAAAGGGATGACAGCCAACAGATCAGCATCAGCATACACATGCGACCGCTGCGACAGAGACTGCCTCTCTCGCATTGGTCTCTACAGTCACAGGCGACGCTGCTTGGACCAAGCAGACAGCCCATCTACACATTAGAACGGATGTACTTTGTCCATGGTCAGCCATGACCGAGGGAGGCCTACACTACATAAGATAAAGAAAACACTCTGACTACCACCACATCACATCCGCTAGGCTACATGAACTGTTTGTTTTTTGTTTTTGTTTTTTTTATATATACAATACTAGTATAAGATAAAGAAAACTTCAAGCACCACCACATCACATCCGCTAAGCTGCATGTACCCTGTCTTTTTTGATATAATACTAGTATAAAGATCAAGGGGGAAAAAACCACTAAAACTATATGTTCGGTGATTAGGTACACGCACGCCTTGACGATGGCAATGATCTACGTACGGGTTGCACCTAAATTATGAGGAATAGTATCCTCTCCAGGGTAATAGCATTCTCTTTGAATACTTTTTGAGAGACACGAACTGGAGAACCATTTCTATAAACGACCGTGCAGATTTATCGCAAGATATACATTTATAAGGTAGGAAATACACGCCCAAGACTACTCGTTTCATAGGGTCAAGGGAGATAACGGGTGTCTTGAAATGTCGCTTAGTGAAGGTTCTTTGGTGTAACTGAAATATTCACGTGATACAAACAAGAAGTTTATAGTATACCTCTCTCTCTCTCTCTCTCTCTCTCTCTCTCTCCTCTCTCTCTCTCCCTCTTTCTTTCTCTCTCTCTCTCTAAAAATATATATATTATATATATATATTATTATAATGTGTGTGGTGTGTTTATACACATTTAAGTGTTCTTTTCGGAGAAAATGGACATAATCATTCTTGTGCATTATGGAACAACAAAAAACTCTTGTTGTGTTGGAGAAAACGGACGTTCGGCTGACATGCAACACTGTTAGAAACTATTTTTTTGCAAACTTAAACAGAATGCGGACATTAATGGAGGAAGTGAAAAGAATGCTAGCCCGCGTACCAGGTTTTGTTTTCCTTTTAGCGTTCATAGTTTTCTCCGATATGTGTGTGTACGTGCTCACTGTTTTACACCATGCTGTGCAGGCGGATTGTTGCTGCACAGTCTGCATATTCCGTCTTCAGTGGGCGTGCTTGCTGGGGTGCTTTCATCTTGCCTGATAGATCTATTTTTATACCAGGCATAGACACAAGTTACGGGATTTTCAACCTGCACATTTGATGTTGTGTGGGCGTATACACGCGAAGCGAGTTTAGGCATTTAACAGGTCTGCACACAGGTTGACATGGGAGACAACAACAAACAAACAAATGTGACCCATTCTCACAAAAGGCACAATAAGTCTCCATCAGGCAGGAGGCATCCGAGCAGGATCAAATCCAAACCTTCTCAATGGAAGTCTAATAATGTCTTGCCCACTTGATATCACACACGTCGTACGGGAAATGATTAATATGACTTAACAGCACCAAACACCGATAATTCGATAATCGTTAACTTCCGAAACAGTACTTTGACTCCTTGACTCGCTAAGATCCAGAAAGAAGCACTCGACAATCGCAAGCATCGTACGCGAAATGATAAACATGACTTACAGCACCAAATACTGATAATAGGATCATCTTTTCACTGTTGTAACAACGCTCTACGATCCAGAAACTCCGATCAATCGATTCATACTGAGATAATCATGTCTGTGTATTTCCCCCTTTAATAAATACGAGAAAGCCTGTGGCAGCGTGGTTGTGCCAAAAAGGTAAAACCGCGTTTGTCCCTGCAATTTTCAAATTTTCTTTACAAAAATTGTCGATTAATCAGACAATCAATGACGCAATCTGACATCTGAAGAATCGCTAATGGGCTATATGTAAGTATAGAAACAAACCCCCTTAATCGCATTTCTAGCACTGATATGGCTCTAGCAGTCGGCTGGGCTATAAGCAATATGAACCTGAATCGCATTTCCTTTAACCCTTTGATTCCGGCACCCTATCCACCACCAGCAAAAATTCAACCCTTTTCACTCCCTCACCCTATTCACCAGCTTCCTGCAGGCCTGCAGGAAGCTGGTGAATAAAGTGAGGGAGTGAAAGAGTTAAATTTCTGTTTTGCTGTCATGGTTGACACAGCAGGATGCCAGTGGACAGGCTGAAGGAGTCAAGGGTTAATCAAATAACTGAATAAGTTCCTGGGAAAGGTTACCTCCAATCTGGTTAGTTACGAAAGAAGCCAGGCTTGCTTGCATGAATACACAGTGCCGGACCATCTGGCGAGGGTCACAATCAGGAAGGGGTGGGGTAGTAAGCACCTGGCAACGCTGCACCCAAAAATACTGTACACATCCTACGCACGGAGCCACCAGGTGGATGATGGCCACCTAAAATAGATCTAGCCCCCTGCGCTCACAGGCTGGTCTTTTGGCCATGACCAAAAGGGGAAGAGTGGCAAGAATGTTTCAGACGTTTGCCTGACAATAACTAAAGGTTCCAGGTTTCTTTTCCGTTGAGACCTCAGTTTAATCGGAAAATCGAACTGAGCGTCTTGTCCTTCGAAAGGAACGAAAAACGAGTCGGACCCACATGCCTTGTGGCCTGCGTACGCTGAAGATCCCACAGCAGTTGAAAATCGTAAAGAGCATGACTTTCGCCCGGCTGCCCCGGTATAACACATTGCAGAGATAGATTGATTTCCCAGGTCCCTCCACTTATAGGCCAATGAGCCTTCTTGCCTTTCTAAAGTCTTGGCAAAAAAAAATGGGTGGCGCTGCACTGCGGCGAAGCGTTTTCAAAGGGGAGAGCAGCCCGAATTTCACATGGTAAATCCACTGACAAAAAAAAAAAAAAGAAATGAAAAGATTGGGGGGAGAAGGGAGGTAACCCATACCGAAAACCTAGAGGGTGGAAGTCAGAGGTACCAGGCCCACAGAAGCCTTCCAACAAACCATGGTACCATGCAATAAAAACAGCCAGTAATGGCTTTAAGAGAGTTGAGCGTTATCAGATAACTAACAAAGCAAACTCTCTGAAAACAGGGCGTCACTAATAACTGCAATGGACTGATAAATCTCAAAAGTATCAACAGAAGCCAACCTCCTTCCTTACTCGTATTTTCTTCGCAGAAAAAAGTTCTTTCGATTTATCCGACACTGCATCAAGAAGTCTGCCACAGCTTCCCTTCAAACGATCGAACGTCTGAAGAATCGCTGATGCACCTTACAGCCCTGTACAGACGCTTAACTTTCCCCAATCGCCGGCGGCTCCTCCAGCATTTATCGCTAGCTGTATCTTTTATTTGTGATGTGTTTCCTGGGCCTGCCAGCCGGGCAGGGGGGGCCTTCATTAAACGTGTGTGTGCCTTGTCACAGCAGGAGATCTCTCTCTCTCTCTCTCATCTCTCTCTCTCTCTCTCTCTCTCTCTCTGTCGCTCGCTCTCTCTCCTCTTGCTGAATGTGCTTTTTATCAGTCTCATCGCTACATTGCTACGCTTGCACCTGATAATCACTTTCACCTCCCGTTTTCTCCGCTGGCCCTTATCGTAAACTAAGCACGGATGGAATAAAATTACTCGAAAAAAATATAATGATGATAATGCACATACACACATATACGCATGTCGCTCAGTCTCCGCGCGCGCGCGCACACCACACACACACACACACACACACACACCACACACACACACACACACACACTTACAAAACACACCACTCAGAAAACACAGAGCGAGAGAGAGAGAGGAGAGAGAAAAATGGAGGGAGGGGGAGAGAGAGACAGAAGAGATAGAGAGAGAGGGAGAGAGACAGGAGAGAGACAGGAGAGACAAACAGAGACAGAGAGGAGGGAGAGAGAGAGACATGACAGAGAGAGGGAGAGAGAGAGGAGACAGACAGACAGACAGACAAGGAGAGAGAGGGAGAGAAAGACAGACAAACAGACAGAGACAGACAGCAAAACAGTTCTATTGCATATGGCCAAGCTGCTCTTTCTCCGTCAACGCCCAAGATCCGGGTCTATAAATCAACAACAACAACAACAACAACAACAGCGACGACGACGACGAAGGAGAACAGAGGCTGGAACATCGTAAACAACAGACGCACAAAGAGAGCAGAGCGGTCGGAACAGCATAAACAACACAGGCAAAACAAAAAGCGGAACAACCGGCGAACAATAAACAAGGATGACGCCAGACGAACCCAACATAGCAAAGGGAGGGAATAAGCCAAGTGGTGCGTGGGAGTCGAGTTGTCCCCTCCTGCTCATGTGGCCTGTATAGTTGTCATAAACTATAGTAGAGGGCGGGCGGACCATAGACGCACTAAAAGGGGGTCTGGCTACTGACTGCCTATTATATCGCCACAAATCATAAAAAGGTAAGCAATAGCTTACCGCAGACTTGACACTTTTGTGACGTTTCATTTCAAGGGAGACAAAAACTCGCGTTCCTCTGCCATACTACTACACGCGTTTTAAGTTACAAAAACTACACAGATGTTGCACATTTGTTGCTCTACTCCCCTTCCGCTCCTCGTCTTTCTCCGAGTGCTGAATGAAAAAAAAAAACACAAAAAACAAAAAACAAACAACAACAACAACAACAAAACCATGCCAAATTAATGTTCTCTCTCTCTCTCTCTCTCTCTCTCTCTCTCTCTCTCTCTACATATATATATATATATATATATATATATATATATATATATATATATATATATATATATATATATCTTTCTCTTCTTTTTCTTGTGTAAAGGATATGATTTTATAATTTCATTCATTCATTACACATGTAGGCGTAGACTGTTGCTAAGTATGTTGGTAGGCAAATGATATTTGGTTGGAACTAAACAGCAGGAAGACTGAAGTCATGGTGATCAGTAAAAAACATGAAATCCCCTCATGCAAAATAACAGCAAATGGCACAACCTTGACACAGGTTAATAAGTTCAAATACCTGGGAACGGTCATTTCATCAGACAGCAGATGCACATCGGAAATAGCCGGCAGAATCGGCCAAGCCAAAACAGCATTCAAGAAGATGACAAGCATTCTTACCAACAAATGCCTATCAATTAATATCAGGAAAATCTTTTTTTTTTAATGTTATATACATGCAGAACCAATACTGTTGTACGGATGTGAGGCGTGGACAGTCAACAAGCAAAGCCAGAACAAGATTGAGGCAGCCGAGATGTGATTTCTAAGAAGAATGTTGAGAGTTCATGGACAGCAAAGAAAACAAACGAGACAGTCTTGGTAGAGGCAGACACAAGTAGATCACTTATAAGGAAGATTAGGAAAAGACAGGCAACATTTATAGGCCATTTTATGAGGAAGGGGATTTGGAGCACCTGGTCAGAACGGGAAAGCTGGAGGGAAAGAGAGCACCAGGGAGGAAAATGCTAGACGGACTTGCGGAGTGGCTGAAGACGAGGAGGGTGGAGGAGATGCTTGGGGCAACAAGAGATAGAGACAGATGGAAGTCCATGATGGCCAACGCCATGCGGCAGGGCATCTGATGACGACGACGACGATGATGATGATGATGATGATGATGATGATGATGATGATGATGATGATGATATAAATGTAGGCCTGCATGTGTCAAGATTGTGGACATCTGTCAACAGTGAATTTGGATTGACTCGAGGGTTAATTTCAGATTATTACATGTACCTACACATTTTGATGAAGTACATATTGAACAGCTTGAGTGCAATGTATTCTACGGAATAAACCTTAAAATTTAAAGTTCTCGTATACTGAACACTTCTGCGTAAGTGTTGCATCTTTTTAGTGGAATCGCATATATATGCTAGTTTGGATTTGGATTTGGTGTTAGCTCAAGAGGGATTCGTCTTACTCGGACAATTCCACATGCGCTTTGCCCAGGTCTGCCGGCAATTATCTGGCAGATTCTATGAGCCTGTACAAAACCCTATGCGCTGGCAAGATCTTGATAACGGGACGGGAAGGGGGGGGGGGGGGGGCGGTAGGCCCAATGAAATAGCATGCAGACACCACTAGAATGATAGAAACATTCAGATGGAAAACGAACAGCGGGCTAAGGTTGAACTCGATTTATCAGATCCTGAGTCCACGACTCTGTCATAAGAACTAGATCTAACCATCCACGTAAAAAAAGGTTTACTATCACGACACGCCTGTCACAAACAAACAAACAAACAAACAAACAAACAAACAAACAAACAAATAATGCACTTATGCCAAGATAAAAGTGCTCTCTCTCTCTCTCTCTCTCTCTCTCTCTCTCTCTCTCTCTTATTCATTTTATATATATATATATATATATATATATATATATATATATATATGTGTGTGTGTGTGTGTGTTGGTACAACGTAAACCGATACTCGGAGATAATGCAGGTAATGGGCATATCTTGAAGGGCACAGCCCACTGCGCGATAGTTTCCCAATTGATGTCACACACATGTCGTTTACCCACGTTGGATAAGAAGCGGCCAAGTCTCAATGGCCTTAACCCTTTGACTCTTGCATCCTGTCCTCCAGTATCCTCCATTATCAACCACGCTAGCAAAGCAAAAACTTAACCCTTTGACTCCCTCACCCTATCCACCAGCTTCCTGTAGAAAGCTGATGGATAGGGTGAGGTAGTCAAAGGGTTAAATTTTTGCAGTTGGTAAACAGGGTGTAGGAGTCAAAGGGTTAAAAATGTATGGCGTCAGTGACAGCCAGCCACTAAACAGACTCACAGTCAGGAGGTTCTCAGTTACAATTGGGGTCGCTGATCTCTCGTTAGCATAATATGACCTCAGAACTGACTGCCACAGTTGGATTGAACTCAGTGGAAAAGTTAGAATAATAATATATTGCTGAAAATAAATTCCAGAATACACTGCCAAAAATAAATTCCAGAATACACGATTTTAACCCTTAGAGGCTCATTGGGTCACCTGTGACCCAAACAAATGAATTACAAACTGTCCTGTTATTTAACCCTCAGAGGGGGGTTTGCCCTTTGGGCCCCCATCTCATTGGGCCCCCGTCTCATTGGGCCCCCACACTTTTCTGTAGTAATAAGAAAACGTGTCATTGGGCCCCCGTCTCTTTGGGCCCCCGTCCCTTTGAGCCCCCATCTCTTTGAGCCCCCGTCCCTTTGAGCCCCATCTCTTTGAGCCCCCGTATCATTGGGTCCCCGTCTCATTGGGCCCCCGTCTCATTGGGCCCCCGTCTCATTGGGCCCCCACACTTTTCTGTAGTAATAAGAAAACGTGTCATTGGGCCCCCGTCTCTTTGGGCCCCCAGCATAATAAACAAGATAATTATGTTCCCTGCTGCTGCAAATATGTGTGTGTGTGTGTGTGTTTGATTGATTAAAAATGTGTGGAATAGCACCCAGAGAAAACTGCTAGGCAATTTTATTAAAACTTATTATGTTTAGTAGAGGCCCAAAATGTCGCATCGACCCAAAATGTCGCATCGACCCAAAATGACCACATTTGTGCATTCCAGTCTGTCAGTATGTATGAATGTAGATGTATGTATGTATGTATGTATGCATTGATCATTTTGGCCTATTTAGCTGTCAAACAGTGAAATAGACCTAACTGACCACTGGTCGGGCATATACATCAATACATTTTGGACCGGCCCGGTGCGACATTTTCGGCCTTGTAACAATGAGACGGGGGCCCAATGAGACGGGGGCCCAAAGAGACGGGGGCTCAAAGACACGGGGACCCAAAGAGACGGGGGCCCAACGAGACGGGGGCTCAAAGACACGGGGACCCAAAGAGACGGGGGCCCAATGAGACGGGGGCTCAAAGACATCATCCCCGAGGCCCAAGGAGTCTTTTTCAACTGAAAGACTCCTTGGGCCTCTGAGGGTTAGATAACAGGACAGTTTTTCAACTGAAAGACTCCTTGGGCCTCTGAGGGTTAATCAACAAAAAACACATTGCCGAGAAAAATTTCCAGAATGCATGATTTTAATCAATAATTGGTTACGTCCTCACATTCCATGTTGGCTGAGGACAGAGAGGGTGGAAGATGTGCTTGCGGCAACATGGCATCGATAGATACATATGGACGGCCATGATCGCCAATGCCATGTGGCAAGGCACTTGATGACGATGAATGGGTTACGTATGAAAACCTTGTAAATAAGGATGATTCATTCTGAAATGCACAAAGGATATCTTGTCTTGTGACTGCATATATCTCGTATTATGTACGTATGTCTGTTGTTATAGTTTGTCAAAAAGATTAAAACGAAATTCATTAAGGAGGAAAAAAGCTCAATGGAAGGTCAGTGACCCAAGTGCAAACTTGACGACATTTTGTTAAAAAATATGTACATATGCAGAGCCGGCAGCACTCCTTTTTGTGTAAGTGTACAGTAAAGATACGAGTTTGTCCACAGACACCGTGTCTGGCCAGCCAGGCCTATAGGTCTTGATTTATATGACATAACCCCAGTCAGAGTTCTCTGCCCCTTCCCAAAAGCACTTCATGCACTGTATGCACAAGGCTTGGCCCAGTATGCACTGCATTTGATCGATAAAACATGTCCTCCTTTCACTTTTCCAAACTCCTCCAGAGGTAATGTATTAGGCATAAATACAATACTTACGTCAACAAAAAACAAAAGGGGAGAGACAGGGAGAGAGCGGGGACACAGAGAGAAAGAGAGACGGGAGAGACAGAGAGAGAGAGAGAGAGAGAGAGAGAAGAGAGAGAGACAGAGACAAAGAAAGAGACAGAGAGGCAGAGAAAGACAGAGAAAAAGAGACACACATACAGACAGATAGACAAACAAAAAGACAGAAAGAGAGAGAGAGAGCAGAGAGAGAGAGTGAGGCAGACAGACAGACAGACAGACAGACAGACAGACAGACAGAAATGAAATATCATTCGTAGTAACAAGTCAGCCGAAAATTCGTAGCCATTCTTTTCATCTTTGAAATTTACGATTCTATGCATGAACTAACATTACCGATCCTCATAATTCGAATTTGGACTCTAGTTCAAAACATGGCCCCTGGACGATTCCACAGAAATTCCGAATTCTTTAATAGTCTGCCAAGAAAGTGATGGAGCGTAAAATAATACACCAAACGTGAACTCGACAGCTTACAATTCCTTTTTCATGTTAGCACACAGATTTTTCCGCACAGTCGAGGAGTCTGCCAAATTATCGATGACAAATTTGAGAGGAGCGCATATGGAAATGAACTGTCTCAACGGTATGAATCCCTCTTGAATAAATTTCACGTCTGAATTCTGAAATTCTGAAATCTGAATTCTCCGCTGCGTTCTCCTTTCTGTCTTTTTACAGAAATCTCAATTTTCTGGGAGAGGAAAGAAGAAGAAGAAGAAGAAGCAGGCGGAAGAAGAGGGGGGCTAATTGGTTATTTTTGTTTAAAGCCCAGCCGACTGCGTAGAGCCATATCAGGGCTATAACAGTTTCAAAACATACACAATACTTCAACAGGGAAAAAAAGGAACAGAAAATTAAGTACACATATCAATGCATTCGCGCACATAATCTAAGGAGATGCCCTGGCGTTGACCACTCCGTCCAATTTATCGTACAGGAGATTAAAAAGAAAACCACCTGAATATAAATTTAAACATAATTAAGGACACTAAAGCGTGTATAAATAACCTTAAATTGATTTCGTATATCCATTTACCTAAAACCAAAAATGCACTTAATACATGTACCCAATTATCAATACTAAGATAAAGTAGGTAAGACTATCGAACACATACAGGTGAATGCACCAGCAAGGCAGAAAATGTTAGGAAGAAATGACGGAAAGCAAAGGAGGAAGAAAGAAACAAAGAGAGTGACAGAAAAGAGAAAATTTCTAGCACAGAATTTCCAGAAGGTGGGGATATTATTTATACTGAAAGAGCCCCCAGCATCCTCATGGGGGGGTGGGGGGGGGGGGGGCAAGGGCTGGCATGGTGATGGTGGTGATGAAAGCATGACAGTAACCGTTGGGCCAGGTGTGTAGACACGATTACCCAGTGAATCAGACATAATGCGTGCTTTCAGATTCTGCACTAGATTCCTGGCAGACAGCTCACAACAACAGATGCGGCTTGATGATATCATTTAGGAAAAAAAATGTGACGTGCTTCAAAAATAACATTCAAAATATCATATCGCTGAAATAATCATTTAAACTTAGATAATAACATGTAAAATATGACATCGTTAAAATCATTATTCAAATTTAGATAACAACGTTTAAAATATGACATCGTTAAAATAATAATCCAAATTTAGGTAACAACATTTGAAATATGACATCGTTAATATAATATTCAAACTTAGATAATAAGACTAAAAATGTTATATCGTCAAAATCATATTCAAACTTAGACTATAAGACTAAAATATTACATCGTTAAAATAACATTCAAACATAGATAACAAGACTAAAATAATACATCGTTAAAATAATATTCAAACTCACACCACACACACACACACACACACACACACACACACACACACACACACACACACACACACACACACACACACCACGACACCACGCACGCACACACACACGCACACACACACACACCACACACACACACACACACACACACACACACACCCCACCACACACACACACAAAAATGTATTCAAACTCAGATCATATGAACCCGAAAACCAAAAGAATTCAACCGAAGGGAAAAACGTAAACGCGGTTACAAGCTTATGCATTCTAGAGAACAGAATATATGTCACCTTGGGAGGCAGGTTATTGGTCTCAACAGGAGATTGGACTTTGCATAATTATCATCATTTTAAAGTCAAACTAGTTTTATATAACGCTGGTCTGCCAGCCAAATGGCCCCTGGTGGCCCATTCCCTTCATCCAGCGGCCTGGTTGAGCTGGAATAGCGGTCATAGGGAGAGGAGACAGTCCACTCCACACACTCGGTACTCCTCCGTACGTTCACAGAAACTGGAGTAGCTTTCCGCATCAAACAAAGGCGACCACCCGCACAGACAGCTCATATTATCGGCTTTGTGGGGAGACCTCTTCTGACTGTCAAACACATTGAAGATAAGGTCGATAATTCGGTACCTGCCTGTGGACTTTATTTTTTTTACTGCTTGCAGTCTTCAAACCACTTAAAACTTTCAAGCGTAATTTGCAGTTTCTATCGATTGGGATTAGAGCGCGTATCCCCTGACCTTTCTCAAATCACCAACGACAGTTCACGGTAAAGTTATGGTCACAGCTGTTTGGTGAGAAAAGCGTACACCGCTTTGACTGGATATATGGAGGTGGCAGAATGGTTCAAACGTTCGCCTGCCAATATCTAAACTCGAGGTTCCAGGGTTCGTTTCTCGTTAAAGCTTCCACTTTTCTCCTCAGTTCGACCAAACAAATCAAACGGAACGTCTAGTCCTTTGAAAAGGGATGGGGAAAAAAAAAGAGTTGGACCCGTATGTCTTCTGGCCTGCGCACGCTAAAAGATCCCTTGGCAGCTGAAAATCGTGAAGAACAGGGCTTTCGCCCGACTGCACTGCCCTGGCATATAAAATATTGGAGAGATAAGTAATTTCCCATGTCATTCCCCGCGAAGCCCAATTAGTCTTCTTGCTTTGAAAAAAGAAACGAGATGGGATGAGAGAAAGCAAGACAGAGTGAATGTAAGAGAAAGTGAGTAACAGAAGAAAATGGAAAGAGAAGAGAAAAAAATATGTTGAAACAGTGCGTGCGTGCGTGCGTGCGTGCGTGCGTGCGTGTGTGTGTGCGTGCGTGTGTGGTGTGTGTGTGTGTGTGTGTGTGTGTGTGTGTGTGTGTGTGTGTGTGAGTGAGTGTGTGTGTCTGTATGTGTGTGTCTGTGTGTGAGAGGGAGAGAGAGAGAAAGAGAGAGAGAGAGAGACAGAGTGAGAGAAAGAGGAGAGAAAGAGTGAAAAGAGGACAGAGTGAGAGAAAGAGAGAAAGAGACAGAGACAGAGACAGAGCGACAGAGAGCATAAACTTGTAACTGGTGGAGAGGCTCAGGCAGTCAATACTGATAGCTGGTGGATAGATAGAGATAACCCAAGAGCAAGTTTACGGATGGGCTGAGAGAATCCAAGAAAACAAAAGCTGTTGGACAGGATGAAAGAATCATAACAGGAAGGTGGTAGAAAATGGTGGACAACTGAGAAAATCAGGAAGTTGGGAGTCAGTGTCCACGCCAAGCCCACCAACACCATCAGAAGCCAGTTAGTCCATCTCAAAGACAAGACAGACAAATTGGACACATTAGGGGTGATATACAAGATAGACTGCCAGGACTGTGACAAGAGTGAAAATCTGAAAAAACGGAAAATCAGGCTAACTGGAAAACATTTTCGCTTGAAGGCACTAGCAGCACAATGGCGCGACGTAAGTGATGTCTGTAGTCTAACAAAGATCGCTGGACCTGTGTTGTCTTCAACGATAGAGAGCGCTTCCTCATTTCCGGTCGTCTGTTACAGTGCTGCTTCGGTCATAAAACCACCGATTCAACTGGTTTTTTCCCCCAAACATTTTTTTGTTGGAATAACGAAAATGAAAAAAACGGAATTTCTGTCTGGGGCCTTGCCGAGAAAACGGATTTCCGTCACCCAGACGGAAGAGCGGCACCCGTGCTGTGACCAAAGTTACATTGGCGAAACTGAGCACAGCTTGCACAAAAGACTAAAAGAACACCAACATCCTCTCCAGTGGGGGAATATCTGACCCACACCCAACATCACTTTGAAAAGGACGATGTGCAAGTTCTCAACAAACAAGCAGGATGGTTCCAGAGGGGAGTAAAGGAGGCAGTCTACATCGCCGCAAGGAACCCCACCCTCAACCGTGACAGGGGCCGACACAATCTGCCTTCGGTGGACTCCTCACTCGTTCAGTCGCGCTGTCATGAGTTCGCTCACGGCGGCGCGCACTGTAGCCAGATCTCTACCCAGCAGTTGCGCTGAAGAAGTCGGCCGGATCGCCGATGAAAGCTACGCAAGTGAGTAGCCACTTTACTGAGAGATGAGTTAAGTCTGGTAGTCATTATGAGAGAATCAGAGTAAACAGTCTAGTGGAAAACGTTGGATATGTTGATTGAATTAAAAGCAGCAAGCAAGACAGAGCTGATGGAAGCTGGTGGATAGGCTGAGTGAGTCAAAGGATTAATGAAGAATGAAAAGAAAAAGAAACAGACGACAAAGAAAATGAACAAGAGGGAGTGGATTACGTGTGTTAAACATCCATGAAGCCGGCCTGGCAGCTGAGGTTTGCTCGCTTAATTAGTTTGAGACTCGAGGGGAATGTGTTAAATTAAAAAAAACACCCTTACAGCCATCTGTCTTTGGGTGATAATTTCTCTCTCTCTCTCTCTTTGTGTGTGGTGTGTGTGTGCGTGTGCGTTGGTGTGCGGTGGTGCGTTGCGTGTGCGTGTGCGTGTGCGTGTGCGTGTGTGGTGTGTGTGTGTGTGCTACAAGCCCAACGGCAGCTTCGCATCAGCTAAAACAAAAGATACAAATTTTCTTTTTCAGCACGACAGAACTGCGAAACATTTTAAAATCCCCCCCCCATCTCTCTCTCTCTCTCTCTCTCTCTCTCTCTCTCCCTCACACACACACACACACACACACACACACACACACACACAACACACACCACACAGAAGCCAATTACACTAACAACAATAATAAAATAACGAAAAAATCCCATCAGCAAATTATAACAACCTACATATGTGGAAAATAACGAACAGATGGTTAAAAAAAAGAAGACGGAAGAGACCAGATTTGTTCTTTCGGCATGGGTCATACTCTGATTCAGCAGGAGACAGTGAGTGAATAGGGGAGAGAGAGAGAGAGAGGAGAGAGAGAGAGAGAGACAGACAGACACAGACAGACAGACAGACCAGACAGACAGACAGAAAAGCAGGCAGGCAGGCAGGCTGACAGCCAGAAACAGATAGAGAGGCAGGCAAACAGGCAGGTAGGCAGATAGACGGACAAAGAAAGACACAGACACACAGACAGAGACGGACAGACAGACAGAAGGCGTGGTGGAGAAAAACAGGGACTAGTTTGAATAAAAAAAAAACAGCAGCTCTACTTTTTAGCCGTCCAGGCCTTACGACCTGTACTAACATTACCATTACCTTCATTTCCTTATTTCCTTTGTGCATGTTACTATCTGTCAATGTGACCCTTTCGAAAGCTTTCCCAGCATCATCAAGATCATTCCTTGGAACCAGTCGCCGTGGTGTTGTGGTTAACGCAACTGACTAGTGACTGGAAGGTTGCGGGTTTCAATCCCTATCAGTCCCTTCAAAACTATATCATTGTGCGATTTTTCGGCTCTAACCGGCTCCTACCCAGAGAAGAAGATGAAGAAGAAGGAGGAGAGGAGGAGGAGGAGGAGGAGGAGAAGAAGAAGAAAGAAGAGAAGAAAGAAGAAGAAGAAGAAAGAAGCGAAGAAGAAGAAGAAGAATCGAAGAAGAAGAAGAAGAAGAAGAAGAATCCGAAGAAGAAGAATGCGAAGAAGAAGAATGCGAAGAAGAAGAAGAAGAAGAATGCGAAGAAGAATGCGAAGAAGAATGCGAAGAAGAATCGAAGAAGAAGAATCCGAAGAAGAAGAATCCGAAGAAGAATCCGAAGAAGAAGAATCCGAGAAGAATGCGAAGAAGAAGAATCCGAAGAAGAAGAATCCGAAGAAGAAGAATCCGAAGAAGAAGAATCCGAAGAAGAATCGAAGAAGAAGAACAAGAAAATCAAGAAAAAAGAACAAGAACAAGAACAAGAAGAACAAGAGAAGAAGAAGAAGAACAAGAAGAAGAAGAAGAAGAAGAAGAAGAAGAAGAAGAAAAAGAAGAAGAAGAGAAGAAGAATCCGAAGAAGGACGAGGAGGAGGAGGAGGAGGAGGAAAACGCTTTCCCAGTAATACACTGGGATCTTTCTGTTCCGAATTCTTCCCTTGTTGTTCTGCAATTCATCAACATGAAATGGTCTGCAAGCCAAATACATACTCCATGCAGATGAAAGCGCTAGACGAAAGCACTGCAATATGAATGTGTTCTTTAAGAATGCTCACGAGTCAGCTCATCTGTTTTCTTTCTACGCTAGCAGAAGAAGGACTTACCAACGCTACAGAGGACCAGCAGCGGTAACTGGTTCCCAGATCTGTCGTATCAATCCCAGTCCTTGCTTCATTATCTTGTCACTAATATCTATCACTAGCTTCAGACGTCCACTTCTCTCTGAAGATGCAGTGAGTGCACGAGTGCAGACACAAGCTCTAGTCTCTTGATAAGTACACAACAAAATTTATGTGTTCTTCGAGCATGGTCATCCGCTGGCTCTTTTTCTTTCAACCATCATTCCATCAAGTAAGTCTGCTACTATTAAACTAGAAAGATGACTAATATTAAGGCAAAGACTATTTATATTAAGACGGAAAGACTGTTTACACGCAAAGAAAGACTATTAATACTGGGACAGAAAGACGGTTAATACTGAAACAGAAAGGCTATTACTATTGAGACAGAACAGCAATTAGTATTGAGACAGAAAGGCTATTACTATTGAGACAGAACAGCAATTAGTATTGAGACAGAAAGGCTATTACTATTGAGACAGAACAGCAATTATATTGGAGACAGAAAGGCTAGTACTACTGAGCCAGAAAAGCAATTAGTATTGAGACAGAATGGCTGTTACTATTGAAACAAAAAAGCAATTGTGCAATAGTATTGAGACAGAAAAGCCATTACCACTGAGACAGAACAGCAATTATATTGGAGACAGAAAGGCTATTACTATTGAGACAAAAAAGCAATTAGTATTCAGACAGAATGGCTGTTACTGAGACAAAAAAGCAATAGCATTGAGACAGAAAACCTATTACCATTGAGACAGAACAGCAATTATATTGGAGACAGAAAAGCTATTACTATTGAGACAGAACAGCAATTATATTGGAGACAGAAAGGCTGTTACTATTGAGACAAAAAAGCAATTAATACAGAGACAGAAAGGCTATTACTATAGAGACAAAAATAAACAATATTAGACATAAAGGCTGTTACTATTGAGACAGAAAAGCAATTAAGGACCAACAACATCGTGTGGTTCCCAAGATGTGTCCTACAACTTCAAACGCTTGCCACTTCTGTCTATCACCAACATGAGACGTCTGTGATTCTCTGAAGATGCAGTTACTGCAGGGGCACAGATACAAGCAAGCTCTTGTGTCCTGACAAGCGCCTAGTAAAATTAATGTGTTCTTCGATAATGGTCATCCGCTGAGCTCATCTGTTTCCTCTCTCTGGCTCCAATAGCCAAAACTCATCTAGGTGTCGTGTCGTTCTGCCATTACACTTCACGAAGACAGAGCTTTCCATGAATTATGGATATCAAAGAACTACATTTCAACGAATCGATCGACGGGCCTTCTTTAAATTCATCGTTGTTTTCTTTCTTTCTTTCTTTTTCTTTCCTTCTTTCTTTCTTTCTGTCTTTTTCTTCTTTTCAGATTCTTTCTTTCTTTCTTTCTTCTTTTCAGATTAACATGCACGCTCACGCCTCCAGCTTTTCATAGTGAAAACGCGAGTCATCGTCTCCAAAAACTGCTCACCAACAGGAGTTTTCTTACTTTGCCTTTTGAGAAGCAAGTGGTTACGCTTCGCAAAACTGCATACAACACGGTTCGACAAAACCAATCTCACTTACCACTACAAATAAATCAAAGACGTCCAGAGCTCATTATGCTGTAACACACCCTAACTCAGTGATACATCTTCGGCGCTGGACATTGTGCAGACTTCTCTATCCTGTCCGACCCTGCACAACCCATTCGTCACCAAGACCGCCGCCAGCTTTTGGGGAAAGCTCTCTTCCTCCTTTCTTTCTTTACAAGCCTTCACGATTCTCTTTCTCCTGCCGTTCCAACCGGAGCTAATCGTTTCCTTGATGAACTCAAAGCTTTTAACGGCAGCAAAGGAGAGAAGAGACAGAGAGATAGCGGACTCATCATGCTGCAAGAAGACTCAGACACCGCCATCCATCAGAAGGGGAAGAGAGCATCAAATGGCCATCATGTGGCGCGCACTTCTGTTCTCTTCATATCCTAGTGCCTGTCGTTTGGCTTTTAGTTCCTTAGTCCGTCCGTCGTTGGCGCTTTAACGTCCACATTTTCACAACAATGGTAATTTCACACACAACCCTTGGCTGTCTTTGTTTCGCAAAACAAAGGAAGATCCCAACTTCGTGACTTTTACACGGGCATCAACAATGGAAGCTGTTTGAAATTTATTCAAAAAGGATTCGTCATACTAGGTCAATAACCATGTGTGTGTTCCACGCAAATCTACCAGCAGTTATATCTGGCAGACTCCCTGAGCCTGCGCAAAACCCTATACGTTGCATCAACAAGAATACGCAAAATGTTTTAACAATATGTGAGTTGAAAATTTTCACGGTTAAAATCATCACACTGACATAAAGTTTCACCTAATCTTGACGACAAAATGACAAGCATTAATTATACAAAAAGTTTTGTTCTTTAGACCAATACAAATAAAAAGAAACCTCAAACTACATTCAGCCGATCAATTCAATTCTGTGAAGACAAAATCGCAATACAAACCGACGTTTCAAAAGAATCAATTCCTCATTACCATAAACATAAAATCTCATACACTAAACTTCTGTATTTCCTGTCTTTCTGGACATCGTGTTTTTGCAGGAGAAAAAAAAAAAACAGTGGCAGCTTTGCCATTGAATTATCCACACCATCACATTCACGGCTAAGAGGCCCAGCAACAAAAAACGGCTTCTCTCAAGGATCGCTTGATTAGATTATAATTCGCCAACGGAATCGGGGGCTCTAAAGATGACTATTTTTCCCCTCTTGCCTTGAGATTAAGTTAAGAAAGATTACATCCTTCCTGGCGGAGAAAAACACGATGAAATGTGATCCCCCTTGAAATCCATCTGTAAAGCTTCATTAATGAGGAAACAGCATAATAAGAGAATATCATTAGGGCGTTATCTGTTGTTAATTTCCTTTTACGGAGATGGGGGAGCCTGAACACGAGAGAGACCCGTGTTGGATGTTGGGCAGCACAAATCACACATTAGGGCAATTCATCTCCTGTCCACAATGACAGCGCCGCTCAAGCCCTAATAGCGCAACTGAAAAACTCTCTCTGGCCTCTCTCGTATGTCTGTCTGTCTGTCTGTGTGTCTGTCTGTCTGTCTGTTTGCATGCATGCCTCCCC
This sequence comes from Monoplex corrugatus, assembly GCA_030674185.1. NCBI lineage: Eukaryota > Metazoa > Mollusca > Gastropoda > Littorinimorpha > Ranellidae > Monoplex > Monoplex corrugatus. The sequence goes on along the minus strand of JAPXFY010000018.1, from coordinate 40,434,512 downwards.
CTTCTGAATCTCTCTTAGTCATGCTTGTACGCAAGAGAGAGAGAGAGAGAGAGAGAGAGAGTGTGTGTGTGTGTGTGTGTGTGTGTGTGTGTGTGTGTGAGTGAGTGTTTGTGTGTGTGTGTGTGAGTGAGTGAGAGAGAGAGTGTGTGTGTGTGTGTGTGTGTGTGTGTGTGTGTGTGTGTGTGTGTGTGTGTGTGTGTGTGTGTGTGAGTGATTGTTTGTGTGTGTGCGTGTGTGTGAATGAAAGAGAGAGAGGCACAAAGGAGAGAGAGAGAGAGGGAGAGAGACAGACAGACAGAGAAGGAGAGAGAGAGAGAGAGAGAGACAGAGAGAGACAGAGAAAGATAGATTCTGTGCGAGCGTAGTTAGATATACACGCAGAAACAGAGAGACAGAAATAGATAAAGGGGAGAGAGAATGGGGAGAGAGAGAGAGAGGTACAGAGAGAGAGGTACAGAGAGAGAGATACAGAGAGAAGAGAGGTACAGAGAGAGAGGTACAGAGAGAGAGGTACAGAGAGAGAGGTACAGAGAGAGATACAGAGAGAGAGGTACAGAGAGAGATACAGAGAGGTATAGAGAGAGAGGTACAGAGAGAGAGGTACAGAGAGAGATACAGAGAGAGAGGTACAGAGAGAGATACAGAGAGGTACAGAGAGAGAGGTACAGAGAGAGAGGTACAAAAAAAGAGAGAGAGATACAGAGAGGTATAGAGAGAGAGGTACAGAGAGAGATACAGAGAGGTACAGAGAGAGAGGTACAGAGAGAGAGGTACAGAGAGAGATACAGAGAGCTACAGAGAGAGAGGTACAGAGAGAGATACAGAGAGCTACAGAGAGAGAGGTACAGAGAGAGATACAGAGAGAGAGAGAGATACAGAGAGGTTCAGAGAGAGAGATACAGAGAGAGAGATACAGACAGAGAGGTTCTGACAGAGAGAGAGGTACAGAGAAAGAAGAGAGATACACAGAGATAGAGAAAAGAGAGACAGACAGACAGAGACACAGACAGAGAGAAAGAGAAGACAGAGACAGACAAGGACAGAAACAGAGAGAAAGGGCAAAAAGGGTGGACATAATACACAACAAAAGAGGAAAACGAGGAAGAAAAGACAACTATACGCAGCCAGGGATCAAGATGCCTGAAAGAGAGAAAAAAAAGAAAGACACAGATACGGACAGACAGACACAAAGATGCAGACACACACAAACGGAAAGAGAAAAGCTCGGAAACATTTATGCTGACACTGGAAGATGTCGCATGGACCTTGACGTCACAGCGAAACCTAAAGAGATAAGAAACACAATACAGCTGTATGGTAAGGAAGCCAACAACGTGATCATATTGACGGCCAAATTCATCATCCTATCCATGTCCTCATCTTACGGGGCCGCCTTTCTATTTCAGTACAGGTCCTCAATTAATCCTCGTGTGCTTTCTGAAGAAACAAGAGATGTTGACATTTTCGGTGTGTGTGGGTGTGTGGGTGGTGTGTGTGTGTGTGTCAGCACTAGCACTCTTTGTATGTTTTTACATCTTACGTTTTCTTTTGTTTTTGTTTTCGGGTCAAAGTGATATTAGACGGTCCGTGTGCTTGTTTGCTTCTTTGTGTATACACATATATAAATACATGTGTCTATATATATATGAATGGACTCAATCACTCATCATCCCCCTGCCCAAAAAGGGAAATATGCGCCAATGCCAGAACTACAGAACAATAAGTCTCATTAGCCACACCAGCAAGATCATGCTCAGAGTCATATTGAATCGACTGAAGAAAGAAGCGGAAGAACACCTTGCAGAAGAACAAGCTGGATTTAGGGCGGGCAGAAGCACAGTAGAACAGATCTTCACCTGCCGGATAATGATGGAGAAACATCTGCAGCATCAGAGAGACCTGTTCCACAACTTCATAGACTTTAAAAAAGCATTCGACAGGGTGTGGCATAAGGGTTTGTGGCAGGTGCTAAGAAAGTTTGGCATAGAGGAAGGTCTCGTCCAAACCATC
>JAPXFY010000018.1:40425002-40427502 GCA_030674185.1 Monoplex corrugatus | reverse complement strand
CTGCCACCAGAAAACTACTAGCAGACATCAAAAGAGAACAACTAAAATACATTGGCCATGTGTCACGCAACAAGAACACGGACCTCATGGCAACCATCTTTCAAGGAAAAACAATGGCAAAAAGGAAGAGAGGCAGACGTCCAAACTCAAACATCGAGAAAATAACCAACATCAGTGGCCTAAATAGTCAAGAAATTGTCCACAAAAGTCAAGACGGAGCGGCCTGGAGGAGATGGTGGCATCCAGATGTGCAGCGGCCAACACCGAACCCGGTGACACCGATAGGTGAGACAGGTGAGACGCTAAGCCATCATGCATCAAAGACACAGACTGTGCAACAACGTAGTGGAGTGTAGCCAGTGCCCAAAACAGTTTTGAGTTCTCCGTGCTCCACTGACAAGTCTGCTTATGCGTAATGCTCAACGAGTCCACTTGAGTTTGGAAAATAGCACTGAGTAAGAACAATTTACAACATAATTTATACTCTCTCTCTCTCTCTCTCTCTCTCTCTTTTCCTCTATATTATATATATATATATATATATATATATATATATTGTGTGTGTGTGTGTGTGTGTGTGTGTGTGTGTGTGTGTGTGTGTGTGTGTGTGTGTTGTGTGTGTGTGTTGTGTGTGTGTGTTGTGTTGTTGTTTGTTTGTTTTTTGTTTTGGCGGTTTTTTGTGTTGTGTGTGTGTTTGTTTTGTTTTTTTTTTGCGTTTTTTGTTGTGTGTTTTTTTGTTGTTTTTTTTTTTTGGGGGGGGTCACTATGGTCTGAACTGTGAGCCATGTCCAGCAATACTTCAACATAAAAGCGTTCCTATAAGTTGCAAATATGGTTATACATCTGATTAAGGTCTGCCCTTAATGGCATTGTGCCAAGGTAACTTCACCTGTTTGGTCATTGTAACATAAACATAACTGAGGCCAAACAAATGTTGTGTGTTTATAACTACTCGTGGAAAGGGAGCGGTGACTCAACTTTGATAAAAAGTATAAATAAAATGTATTTACAAACATCCCAGCAATCTTTGCTCCAACGGTTTACAGAAGACAGACACACATACAAACACACACTCTCTGTCCCCACCCCCCCCACCCCCACCCCCAGCCGCTCTAAGATAAACTCCTTTAAAAAGAGGAGTTTAGATAAAATGGGATGGAAAGAAGAAGAAAGAGAAAGAGAAGAAGAAGAAAACAGTAATCTGTACACTGTATGGATGAAAACATTTCCCTTCAGAACTCATGTGGTTCTGGTGTTTCTACCTGCCTGCCTGCCTGCCTGCCTGCCTGCCTGCCTGCCTGCCTGCCTTCCTTCCTTCCTTCCTTCCTTCTTCCTTCTTCCTTCTTCCTTCTTTCCCTCCTCTGTCTCTGTCTCTGTCTCTCTCTCCGTAGCACGTCTTACTTTTAATATCTATTTAATGTTCTTTCAGTACTGTTTGTGTGTAATAAGACGTGCACAGATAGTGTATTTTAATATTCAGTCATCTTAGGTAAGACATTTCAATCCCTTATGGGACAGGGGTGGATGAATAAACCCTTAAAATGCTTCTTTATTGTCCACGGAAATACAATTGATCTCTCTGGGCTAGGTATAAAAAAAAGCATTACTCTGTTTATGCCACTACTCTCAACAATAAAAAAATTCTTTTCGTTCTTGCTTTAGTTACTGCTTCCCCTCTCTCTCTCCTCTCTCTCTCTCTCTATCTCATACTCTCATCACTTCACACACACACACACACACACACACACACACACACACACACACACACACACACACAACACACACACACACACACACACACACTAAACCAACACAAGACGTCACTGATCCCACCAAAACCCCGTGACTCATGTTTCCCCAAAAACTGTGCTGTGCATGTACATGTATTCTCGCCACGCGATACCATCCATCTACTGCGCTGATAGTAAAAGAGAGGGGTGGAGAAGCAGAAAAAGAACATGATCAGCAAAAACATACGTTCTTAATCAGTGTGAGACTGTGGGTGTAGGTGGAGCCTTAACGACTACACAAGAGACAGGGGAAATGTACACTATCTGATAGTAGTGACTAAACTCATTAGTCTGTCTGTTGACATACGTGAGAATTTCGGAGCTCGCAGGGGGTCCACAAGAGTAATGTACAACCCAGTAAATCGACAGTAGATAGTACAGATTTCTCTTTCTCTGTCCAGTTTTGGCATCTCTCTCTCTCTCTCTCTCCTCTCTCTCTCTCTCTCTCTCTCTCTCTTTCTTTCTCTCTTCTCTCTCTCTCTCTCTCTCTCTCTCTCTTTCTCTCTCTCTCTCTCTGTCTGTTCTTCTCTCTCTGTCTCTCTCTCCCTCCCTCCTCTCTCTCTCTCTCTCTCTTTGTCTGTTTCTCTCTCCCTCTCTTCTCTGTCCAGTTTGGCATATATATCTCCCTCTCCTGTTTTCTGTCTGTCTCTGTCTACCTCCCTCTCTCTCTTTCTCTGTCTGTCTGTCTCCCCCCCCCCCAAACCTTCTCT
>JAPXFY010000018.1:40417502-40422502 GCA_030674185.1 Monoplex corrugatus | reverse complement strand
CCCTCAATGACGCACCAGTGAAATGGTTGAGGCTCGACCACAACTCCAATATTCCAATATCTAACAAGTAACAGCGACATACCACCTCTAGAGGACAAGAGAAAGGACGTCTTAACACCTGAACCAGTTAACCTTTAGAGAATAAGAGAAAGGACGTCCTAACACCTGACCCAGAGACCTTTAGAGGACAGGGAAAGGACGTCTTAACACCTGAACCAGAGAACCTATACAAGAGAAGAGAAAGGACGTCTTAAAACCTGTACCAGAGAACCTATACAAGAGAAGAGAAAGGACGTCTTAAAACCTGAACCAGAGAACCTATACAAGAGAAGAGAAAGGACGTCTTAAAACCTGAACCAGAGAACCTATACAAGACAAGAGAAAGGGCGTCTTAAAACCTGAACCAGAGAACCTTCAGAGGACAGGAGAAAGGACGTCTTAACACCTGAACCAGAGAACCTTCAGAGGACAAGACACCTGAACCAGAGAACCTTCAGAGGACAGGAGAAAGGACGTCTTAACACCTGAACCAGAGGACCCTTAGATGACAGGAGAAAGGACGTCTTAACACCTGAACCAGAGGACCCTTAGAGGACAGGAGAAAGGACGTCTTAACACCTGAACCAGACATCAGTCCCAACAGATAGGAAGAGTAAAAGCCAGTCAACGGCTGTGTCGGGGTGAAACTATTGATGACGGCACTGAAGACCTCCCCTGGGTATCGTTAAGCTATGGCCATGTGCTACTATTTTATCGCTCCGCTCTCACCTTCATGATCCTACAGAAGCCTTCGGAAAGATTTGCGTGTTTCAATGGGAGTCTTTAACCCGCTGACTCCCGCACCCTAACCACCAACTACAAAAACTTAACCCTTTGACTCTCCCACCCTATCCACCAGCTTCCTGCAGGATGCTGGTTGACAGGGTGCAGGAGTCAAAGGGTTAAAGCTGCCTGGGACACATTCAACAAAAAATCTGTCTTGAGGGTCTTTCACTATTTCAATCATGGTCATGCTTCTGACTGCACCGTAATCAAAATGTGTTTTAAATACACTAGTCCAATCTGAAATGAAATATGTCTTTAAGTTAAGTTGTTGCAACTTCCTGAAGAAGGAAAAGGAGGAAGAAGATGGTAAGCCTTACGATCTGCTGGACGAACAAAAATAACAGGAAAGTAAATGTAGAACTTCCATGTTTACGTTACATATCGACTGACATTACCTTCTCATCCTAGTTGCTGGGAATAAAACTTATGCACTATTTCAACCTAGGATCCCCAGAAAAATCAATGTGTTAGCTTAAAACAAATTTCTACAACTGCTTCTCACAACTCTTATACTTGACAAAACCAACGAAAGAGAATCCCCATAACGCTCTTGCTATCGACTCCTTGACATTACCAAAAAAGAAAAAAAACTCCTTCAACAACAAATGTTGACAAGACATAAAATTTTATCATCATGATTCCCGTTCCAGCCATCAGGACTCTCTCCCAGGGGATGCACACGGTCATTGCCACAACCTTGGGGTGTCTGAGTTGTGAAACTGTCACTGGCTGGATCTCCAGGGTATCGTCATGCTGTGACCACAAAGCTAGGCTGCCATACTCAACACACTCCTCGTTGACCATTATGATATTGCAGAAAGCCGTGTTCTTAGCTGTCTGCGCCCTGAAGGGCAACGTCAGACACAGCAAAGGCCATAGAGAAAGACCTTCAGCACATCATCAGAAAGTAACAAAGCGGACATCAGCCCCAGATGAAATCACAAAAATCCTACTTCAAAATATCTTTTTTAGTCCTCTTCTGCCACTGGACGAAGCAGCAGGGAAGTTTCAGTCTTTTTCTCCTAATTTTGTATTTGGTGTTTGTTTGTGATCTTACATTCACGCTTGATAAAGGCCAGTTGGCCGAAAATTTGCGCCTGTCTTGTCTTGTTGTACTAAATACGCGTTCGGATTCTATTTTCGTGTTTTTCTGGTTCCTTTTCAAAATATCTTATTAAGATTTCTGAATGTTGCAGGATTTAGTGGAAAAGGTCTGAGCGTCACTGAGCTTTCCTTTTATCGCTTCCCTCTATCAGCTTCTTGCAGGAGCCATCCTGTTGGCAGTGATGGAAGTTTTTAGTGTTCTTTTATGGTCAGTAGGGCGCCGATAAAAGGCGGACTGATGGACAGGTTGTGAGGTTCATCTCCGACGTTATGACCGCTCAAACATTATGGCTGCTCTCTGGCCGTCCTGATTGAGGAGATCGTGTTCGGACGTTGAAGTAGCTGAATCCTTACATGCTTATTCATAACAACAACAACAATAACAGCAGCAACAACAACAACAATAATGATGATAATAATAATAATAATAATGATAATAATAATAATAATAATGACGACGATGATGGTGATGATGATGATGAGGAGGAGGAGGAGAATAATAATAATAATAACAATAATAACAACAATGATAATAATAATAATAATAATAATAATAATAATAATACAATAATAATAATAATGATAATTTCACAATATCTTTTCGTATTGCCCGTCGATAGGCTGTGCAGTTAAAACGACGAGAATCGCATTTCAATCAAAATTTGTTTCATGCAAGAAACGAAATCAGCAGGGCAGCTTCAAAACTGTTTATCAAGCAGTGCTACAGTTTAAAACCCGTTCATCAATCGGCGTGCTCCTCACAATTCCATAACTTCACAATTCGAAAGATCATCCAGAAGTTTCTACTACAGTCAAAGAGAACAGTGCTTACGGAAGTAGGAGGTACTGGTCTCTTTGCTATAGTGGCATATGATGTCTCTACCATAGTACATTTCATCAGGAATCTCCCCCCTCGTGGGTACATGTACACAGGGTCACTGACACTGGCTGCCTGTCTACATTGTAAAACTGCCACTGAAGATCCCAGGGGGCTGTAACGCTGTGACGGTAGTCTGGCATTTTCACACCCCTCTTTGACCATTGTCATGCTGTAGAAAACCGTGTTCGGCGCTGTCCTTGTCCTAAACAGGCTACACCGGGCATGCAAAATGCCCAAATTAAAGCTATTGTGCAAATCATTATATTAAGATTCCAAGTAGTTTCCTGTCCAAAGTGGATTATCATTATTACACGAAACTTACTTTTGTTATTAGCGTTGTGTTGGGAGAAAGAAACAGTAAACCTTAATAACACCGTCAGAATCACATCTCAACCACTTTTATTTCATTATCTACGATGTAATTCTAAAAACACCAAAACTTTAATTAAGCTTCGGCATTTCTGGCAGAAGTTCGTTACAACTGGTTCGTTATAACTCAAACTGTAATACTACAAAATAACCACAGACAATATTCGCGGACCCTGTGTGTTGACAACATATGCAGGAAATGATGATTCCTATATCAGCCACCAGCGAGCCGTCCCAGTGGGCCACACTGGTCATTGCCACTGACTGGCCTGTCTGGGTTGTGAAACTGTCATTGACGGTTCTCTGGGTATGGTTACCGGTGGCCATGGGCTGCTATTTCCACACTCCTCTTTGACCGTACTGATCATGCACAAAGCCGTCTGGATGGTTGTGTGGGAAGCTTTTAGTGATCCCCTAGGGTCAGTATTGTTATTGTTATTGTTGTTGCTTAAAGCCCAGCCGACTGAGTAGAGCCATATCAGGGCTACAACCACTTCAAAACATACAAAACATCAATAGGAGAAAAAAAAATGAAAAGAAAATTTAGTACACATATCAATGTGTTCGCGCAAGTAATCTAAGGACATGCTCCTGGCACTGACCACTCCGTCCAATTTATCGCACAGGGGATTTAAAAAACACACCTGAATACAAATTCAAGCATATACGTAAGGACACCAAAACATATATAAAAACATGCATAATTTACTTAAAATTGCTTCCGCGTATCTCACCTCCCTAGAGCCAAAAATGCACTTAATACATGTACCCAATTATCAATCCTAAGAAAAAGTACGTAACACTATATTGAACACATACAGGTACGTAAATGAACCAGCAAGGCAGAAAATGATAAGAAGAAATGACAGAAAGCAAAGGAGCCGCTGGCTAGAGTGAAGGAGTGAAAGGGTTAAAAAAAATTTGGATTCACTGTCATGGCTGAGAGTGCAGGATGCTAGTGGACAAGCTGAGGGAGTCAAAGGGTTACAAGCTGAGGGAGTCAAAGGGTTAACTGTTTGTTGCTCACAAACTCCAAAGCTTCACAAAAAGGCAATCCATGGAGACCGTGCTGACGACAAGACGCAGGGCCTCGCTGTTCTGCGCCAACTACCGGGGGATCGTCCCAGAGACCGCGCGCACACGCACGCTGGCTATCGGACATAACATGCCCTGTCTTTGGTTCGTGCTCTGCTCTCGTCTGCATTTTGTCCGCCTCCTCATTACCACAGTGTGAGGGGATCCCACAGCATTGCCTGCCTATCTTGTACACCTGATGCCCGTGTCTGCTAAAATATCCGGGATGTGGAAGTCCCATGAGCATCGTCAGGTGCGATCACAAGTTGCCATTTTGTCACTCCTGTCTGACCATCCTTGCTCACGTACAGGCAGTCATGCAGGTTATCCTGGATGCTTTCAGAGTTCACTTAATGGTTAGCAGCAGGCTCATAAAAGGTAGATGCAGGGAAACAAATCTTTAGATGTTTCACTTAACCCTTTGACTCCCACACCGTGTCCACCAGTATCCTGCATTGTCAACCATGCTAGTAAAGCAAACACTTAACCCTTTGACTCCCTCCCCCTATCCACAAGCTTCCTGAAGGAAGCTGGTGGATAGGGCGAGAGTCAAAGGGTTGAGTTTTTGCAGTTGGTAGATAGAGTGCATGAGTCAAAGGGTTAAAATACTGTTTTAATCAACTGCTTGTTCCTCACTACGCCAATATTTCAATATTTATCAATGACAACAAACATCTATGACTGGCGCGAAAGTCGGGTGGTCAACTCACACTGGACCTTCAGATGGAAGGTCTGAGTTTGAACCTAC
>JAPXFY010000018.1:40405002-40407502 GCA_030674185.1 Monoplex corrugatus | reverse complement strand
CTTCTTCTTCTTCTTTTCTTCTTCTCCCCCGTTTTATTTTTTTCTTCTTCTAAATTTCTAGCGTCAGCGAATCAGTAGTAGCCAAGAATGCATCCAAAGCAAAGGGAGACAAAAAAAGCACCTCCCCCCCCCCAAAGAAAAAGACAAAAGCAACAACAACAACAACAACAAACATAGAAAAGGGTTTTGTGAGACAAAGCTCGCTCTTAGTGTGTTCTTGGCTTTTCTGGGGTTTTTTTCTTGAATCTTTGCTGTGTTCCCATCACCCTGATGTTAATTTACTGGGGATTGGCAATTACTGTGAGGTTTTTGTTGTTTGTTTGTTTGTTAATTTGCTACTTTGTTTTGTTTTTTGTTTTGGGGGGATCTTCTATTCTTTAGTTTGTTTGGAATCTTCTTCTTCTTTTTCTTTTGTTGTTTTGTTTGATTTTCTGTTTTTGGTTTTTTTTGGTCGGTTGGTTTGTTTCTGTGTCTATTTGTTTGCTATATTTCTCAGTGCCGGATTGGGTTGTAATGTGGTTGGTTGGTTGGTTGCTTGTTTCTGTTTGTTTTTGTTTCTTTGTTTGCTTGCTTTTTTTGTTTTTGTTTTTGAGGGGTTTTTTTGTTTTGTTTATTTGTTTTGATCACAAAGGATTTTTTCAGGTTACTCCTCCAGGAAAATGCACGTCGACATTATTTATTACGGCGCCACTCTTCCCTCCCCTTCCCCTCGTTTTTTTTTTTAAACTCCGATATGTATTTTCGTTAACTACCAAGTGGATATTTTTACCAAAAAAATCTACCAGAACAACTGTTATTATTTTTTTGTTGCCTGGGGGGGGGGGGGGGGGGGTTAACATGAGCTAAATATATATGCTGCACACGAGGACCTCAGCAGCGAGGCACCCACAACAGTACCACTTGAAATCTATAGATGGGGGGAGAGGGGTTAGGAAGATAGAAAGTCCTCACCAATCCATGATTCGAACCCTGCTTTTCTCACGTTCTTGGCTGATGCTTTAAACCTTTCGGCCACGCGTTCCACTCCATTTGTTATTGTTGTTGTGCTTCTTCTTCTCATCGCAGTTGTAGATGTCGACAATGCGGTTATATCAGGTAGTTTTTTTTTTCTTTTTCTATTTTTTCTTGGTTTTTTTCCTTTCTTTCTTTCTTTCTTCCGTCTGCTTGTCTTTTATTCTACAGGTTTTAATAAATAAACATAAACAATGAAAGTAAAAGGAATTTTTTATTGATCCTTTTTATAGTCTATTTTTTTTACAGGCTTACTCGTTGGATCGTATTTCTTACCAGTTTAGCTAATCGAGGGGATTGCAGCTGTAAGATCATTATCGTTACAGTTTTAGAGACCCCAACAACAAAATAAGAGAGTACCATTTTAAGCGGTTGTTGCTCCTGGTAGCAAGGTGACCCTTATGCAGGATGGTGCTGTATTGCTCGGAGCTATGTTGTTTTCCCTTGCTTAGTTTTGACTTGTCGATGTTTTTACTGTTAGTTGTGTGTATCGGGGGGGGGGGGGGGATGGGGGGAGGGGGAGGGGAGGGAGAATGTGTGTGTGTGTGTGCATTGGGATGGGGGTGGAGTGGGTTGACTACTTGCGCCCTGTTGGTTTTTGGACTGGTTTCTTGGTATGTAGTTTGAATTGTGCTCCTGTGTTTTTCAGCACGTGTATATGACACATGTATGCGTTTGTGAGCGCGTAAAGGGCATATAACGTCTTGTCAGTTGAGATGGAATCATATAGATGGTACGTCCATGAAGTTCACGTGTATTGATATCGTTGTTCAAGCTCTTGTGCACAAAAAGCTCTGTGTGTGTGTGTGTGGTGTGTGTGTGTGTGTGTGTGTGTGTGTGTGTGTGTGTGTGTGTGTGTGTGTGTGTGTGTTGTGTGTGTGTGTTCGTGTGTTGTGTGTGTGTGTGTGTGTGTGTGTGTGGTGTGTGTGTGTGTGTACGTCTTTGTGTCTGTATTCATGCCTCACGTGATTGTACGCGATGAATTAGGGAAGTGAGAGAGGAATTCTGCAAGAGAGAGAGACTGAGAGAGAGCAGAGAGACAGAGAGACAGAGAGACAGACAGACAGAGAGACAGAGAGAGAGAGAAGAGAGAAACACACAATCACAGAGCGAGAGACAGAGACACAGGGAGAGAGATGATTTATTGCTTGTGTCAAGACGACAAGCGTGCCCTAGGGGACTGCATTCTGTTGTGACCAGGACCGGCAGAGTTCCTGTTCCTGCTGAACACACTTCTTCTGCGACTTCCTATGCTGTGTAGGATGACATTTTTAGCTGGGAGAAATCAATAATCAGGATAAACTGCTGAGATAAAACAACAATAACGACAACAACAAAACCCAGCAAGCTTCATTCAACAAGATGTATATACAAGAGCAAGTTTGAAGGTAGGAGCAATAGGAAGAGTTGTATGTAGCAGCACTGTAGTGATGTAATAGCAGAAGTAGTAGTAGTAGTAATAATAGAAGTAATAAATAAATGTAGAAGT
>JAPXFY010000018.1:40385002-40400002 GCA_030674185.1 Monoplex corrugatus | reverse complement strand
ACACATACGCAGATGGAAAGAAAACTACAAGACTGAGCAGCAATGACCCTAAATATACAGAGAGGGCAAACGAAATCCCGCCACTCTTCCCAGTCTTTCCCCACAAAATATGCATGGTTTGTGTGTCCTTTACCGGAAGGTCCTCTCTAGTTATGATTCATATGAGTTCTCCCCCTTGTTTCCTGTCTTTCTGGCTACTGTCATCAGCCATCTGTAGGCCACTGGACTTTCCTCAGCACACTGTTCTGAATTAATGCATCTGCATTTTTCCCCACGCTGACATAATCTTTTTCTTTTTTTTTGTTCCACGTGCCTGACTGACTTTTCTGAGGGCTTCTTCTCCGAAACTGGAACTGGAAAAAATCATTCTCTGCATCCAGCATAATCATCCCGTAACACCGATCTGCAATTCCGTATCAGTGCATTTTTCATTTCCTCGTCTGGCTGACCTGATATGCCTGCGCAACTGCTGATAACCGAAACAGATTATCTTTATCGCGAGAGGTTCAGGTTCAGGTTCAGGATTCAGGTTCATATTGCTTATAGCCCAGCAGACTACTAAAGGGGCTAACACCACGTTAAAGGCGACGCGTAAGTTTAAGTAAAAAGACAACAGTGTTAAAAACCAAGCTCACAATTATTCTTGCAAGTCTAAAATGCACTTAAAAACAAACATACTCATACATAAAATTCATATCAGACGAAATTTTATTGAGAGATCATTTGGGCCTATTGTTCCCTATACTATCAAACTCTTCGTCACCACAGCTTCCACATAGCCTCTTCTTTGAACTGAAAGAAAACTGAGCAGAGATATTTACTGTTTAATGTCATGTAATTTTACTTTATTTCAATTTATTTATTCATTTCCTTATTCGTTATTCATTTATTTTTCAATTCATTTATTCGTTTCTTCTATTTGTTTTGTTTATTACAATGTTTTTGGCTGACTAACACTATGCCCTATTCTATTTCCTATCTCTCTGTCGAACAGGGAGAAAGAGAGAAGCAATATGTGAAGCTATATTTGGCAACTTATTTTCATTTCGCTTCCTGTCTCACACTCCCACGCGAGTCAAAGGAAAAAAAGACAATTAGGTTGAATCTCTCTCTCTCTCTCTCTTTCTCTCTCTGATTTTGTCCCTGACTCTCTCTGTCTGTCTGTCTGTCTGTCTGTCTCTGATTCTCTCTCTCTCTCGTGTCTTTCTCTATGTCTGTCTGTCTGTGTGTGTGTGTCTCTCTCTGTCTGTCTGTCTCTTTCTCTCTTCTCTCTCTCTCTCTCTCTCTCTCTCTCTGACTGTCTGTCTTTCCCTCTGTCTCTGTCTCTCTGTGTGTCTCTCTCTCCCTCTGTCTCTGTTTCTCGCTCGCTCTCTTTGTCTTTCGCTTGCTCGTTCGCTCTTTAGCACATTAATTCTCACTCATTCTTTCTTCCACCTCCACGCCCCTCAACACAAACGATGACAACCACAAGAACAGGCAGGAAAAGACAACTCAAACTCTTACAGACTAGTCAAAAGAAAACCCGCTGTGTCTGATCTATGACATTTCGTGGAATTTCTTCTGTAAAGGAATGATTCATTTCATTTCTCTCACGACTACTTTTTTTGTCTTTTGCGCCTATCACCATCAGAGCCATATAGACGCTTGTGTTTCCCCAGCAGAATATTACCTTTCTGAATTAATGTGCCTTCATTTTCCCTACTCTGATATATCTTGTCTTTCTTCCCCCTCACTGACTTCTTCAATAATCACGGCTTTGTTCTCCCAAGCTGGTTGGAATTGGAAAATAATTCCCTGCATCCCGGATTGACCATACCGCAACAGGGGTGGGGGTGGAGGTGCGGGGGGGGGGGGGGGCTGCAATTCGGTATAGGTATCGGTGCATCTTTCATTGCTTCAACTGGTTGACCTAATCTGCCAGTGCCAAGGACTGATAACTGACTTATCTTTGTCATGAAATCATTATGGCGCATTGTTCACCCTGCATCACCACATACACACAAGCACATTCTCCTTCACTCCACCACCAACATCCCCTCTGCCAATCTCCTGGACAGATGAAAACGAAAAGAAAAACATTTATTTTTTGTTATTTCTCTTTGTTTGTTGTCCAAAAAAGACCTCTCCATCACTATCATCGCTCACCGATGACAGAACGGAGCACGGTATAAAACCATGCTGACAGGCTTATTTACATTTGACAGGCATTCTATCCAACACAAGAGACAGACCAAGGAAGGCCTGGATCGATGGTGGGAAAGAGACGTTGACATCACACGGCATTTCTCCATTTCAGGCCTTCCAGATCGCTGTTGACTGTAAACTCTTTCTCCCTGTGACGCCCATGATAGTACAAGCAAACAGATGAAAGAATAAGAAGAAGAAGAAGAAGAAGAATCCAAAATAAACCACGAAACAAAAAAGAAAGAAAGAAACGGGAGTGAAACTGGTATTTTCTCTTCCTCTACATGTCGTACGTGCACACATATACATTTATACACACACATGCGACTACACACATATTTTATACACAAGCTCACATCATCATCATCATCATCATCATCATCATCATCATCATCATGTGCCCTTGCCGCATGGCGTTGGCGATCATGGCCCTCCACATGCATCTATCCCTCATCGTCGCAAGCACATCTTCTGTCCTCAGCCACCCTGCAAGTCCGTCCAATATTTTCTCCCTGGGCCTACCTAGTGTTCTCTTTCCTTCCAGCTTTCCTGTTGTGACCAGGAGCTCTAATTCCCGTTTCCTCATTAAAATGGCCTATAAAATGTTCCTTGTTTTTTCCTAATCTTCTTTATCAATGATCTTCTTGTGTCTGTCTCCATCAAGACTGTATTTTTTTGTTGTTGTTTATTTTCTTTGCTGTCCATGGAACTCTCAACAAGCTCACAACAGTAACAAAACAAGCAGGATTCAATGGCAATGAGTCTGAATCATTCTGAATCCTGCAGACAGGGACAAAAAAACAAATCCTACAAGACTTATGGCTCCCAGTCATATGTATGACGTCCTCCGTCATTCTCCGGAATTTTCTTTCAGCCGTACGGTACGATTCATATCAATTCTCCCTGACAACTTTCTCTTTTACAGCCCATGATCAGCAGCCATCTGTAGGAGACCGTTTGTGTTTCTTCAGCATACCTTTTCTGAATTAATGCATCTTCATTTCCCCCGTACTCTGATATACGTAGTATAGTAGCTTTTGTTCCGTGTGGCTGGCTAAATAAATCTGGTGGACCGCTCGTTCTGCAAAGCTGCCTGGAATGGGAAAATAATTCCCCGGATCTGGCGTGACCACACCAGCAACAGCGGCTCCAATTCCGTATCGGCGCATCTTTCATTTCCTCGTCTGGCTGACGTAATCTGCCTGTGCAACGCCTGATACCCCCCGAAACAGATTTGTCTACGTCATGAGATCGTTTGGGCCTATTGTTCTCTAACCACACCATCCCACATCTTCCAAGAAAACGAGAAAAGACAAAAACAAAACAAAAAAACCCTTAGGAACGTAACACGCGTGGTATTTATTTCTTTTTTTTTTTGTTTACTGCCAATATCCCATTCCATTCCCTATCTCCTGCACCCGTGCCAGAGAAAGAGAGAGGGGGAGAGAGAGACACAGAGAGAGAGAGAGGGGGAGAGAGAGACAGACAGAGACAGAGAGAAAGACAGAGAGAGAAACAGACAGATAAAGAGAGACAGAGACAGAGAGAGACAAAGACAGAGAGAAACAGAGACAGAGAGAGACAAAGAGACAGAGAGACAGACAAAGAGAGAGACAGAGAGAGACAGAGAGAGACAGAGAGACAAAACAGAGAGAAACAGAGACAGAGAGAGGAAGAGAAGGAGGATGGGAAGATGGGAAAGAGAGAGAGGGAGGGTGATGCATGAAAGCCGCAAACTGCCAGTTTTCTTTCTCATTTGATTTAGTAACTTAAAAATAAAAGGCACCACGGGAAAAACAAAAGCAAGGTGGAACCTTCTTTGACTGTCTGTCTCATGTCAGACACAGAGAGAGAGAGAGAGAGAGAGAGGAGAGAGAGGAGATGAGAGAGAGAAGAGAAGAGAAACAGAGAGAAGAGACAGAGACAGAGAGACACAGACAGAGAGACAGAGACAGACAGATGCCCATAATACCTAAAATCAAAATATAACTAAACAGAACAAAACACAAGAGCAAAAATGTAGGACAGTGTTTTTCACCACCACCAACAACAACAACAGCAATAGAAAAACCAACAGTAAGAAATCCTCTATCTAGCAAGGAAGCGTCCTGTTATTTTCCTGGCAAAAAAAAAAAAAAAAAAAAATCAGAGGAAGAGACGTGCCAAAGAAGAAGACGAAAAAGAAGAAGAAAAACTCTGAGAGCAATAAACAATCGCACGCACACACAAACAAACATACAAAACACACACGAACAAAACGAACGATAATCACAAAACAAAAACAAAAAAGACTAAAAAACATCAAAAGTGGGGACGCTGAGAAAATGGGTGAAACAGAAAATGTATGCGGTGTGTGTATGCGTACGTGTGCGTGTGTGTGTGTGTGCGTGCGTGCGTTCGTTCGTTCGTTATTTCTTTTTCACGTCTATTCACATATGTGCTGTTAGACGATGTGTGTGTGCGCGCCTCTGTGTGTGTGCGGTTGAGTGGATGTGAGGGTGCGTTTGGGCGTTTGTACGTGAGTATGCTTGTGCGTGCGTGCGTGTATGTGCGTGTCTGTGTTGTGTGTGCGTGCGTGCATGCATGCATGCGTGTGTGTCTGTGTGTGTGTGGTGTGCGTCCGTGCGTGTGTGTGTGTGTGTGTGCGCGCGTGTGTGCGTGCGTGCATGTGTGTGTGGGGTGGTGGTGGTGCGCGCGCGCGTGCGTGCGTGCGCATGCAAATGTGCGAGTGTGTAGACGGGCAGAGATTGAAAGAGAGATGGAGAGACACAAAGATAACGAATGTTCTACTTGAAGTTCCAGCTGGCTCAAGTCGTTATGTGACGAGGATGATGCTAACTGCGTAATATCATATAATTAATGCCATATGATGGGGGGGGGGGGGGGGGACAGCATGGTGTGCTTTGTAAGTTTGGCCAGAACCACTGGCAAACTCTTGAGATTTTATCTAATTTACGAACACAGCTGACGACAATGGCATACATAATGACAAGGACAACAACTTTTACACTTATTACTGCCAACTGGGTTGCTCTTTTCATAGAGCCATGTACATAAAATCTGACTGCTATTGTTATTGTTATTGATGTTTAAAGCCCAGCCGACAACGTAGAGCCATATCAGGGCTATAACCGCTTCAAAGCAAACACAACACTTCAATAGGAAAGAAAAAAGAAAAAGTAAATTAGGTACACATATCAACGCATTCGCGCACACAATCTAAGGAGATGCCCCTCGCGTTGACCATTCCGTCCGATTTATCGCACAAGGGATTTGAAAACGTACCTGAATACAAATTTAAACATGACTAAGGACACAAAAAGATATAAAATTGCTTTCGCATATCTCAGCTCCCTTGAGACAAAAATGCACTTTACACATGTACCTCTTTATCAATCCTAAGAGAAAATATGTAAGACATACAGGTGAATGGACCAGCAAGGTCAGAAAATGACAGGAAAATATGACAGAGCGCAAAGGAGGAAGAAAGAAACAAAGAGAGTGACAGAAAAGAAGAAACTTCTAGCACAGAATTTCCAGAAGGTGGGGATTCTATTTATACTGAAAGAGCCCCCGGCATCCCCACGGGGGGGACAAAATCTGATATCTCGAGTTCAATCCTAGTTTGTAACTTAAAAACTGGCCTGTTCGCTGCCCTTCTTTGAGTTCCAACCTAACTAGCGATGTCAGCATACTGTTTCGTTTCAAGACTTTGCCAGGACACTGGCTGGGTTAAGGATTTGAGTGGAGCTCATGTGGAATTATCCAAGGGCCAAAGAATCCCTCTTGGAATAATTGATATTCCACTTGTAAACTCATCAAGACACGTTTCAGTCCTCTGATTCCTACTTGTAAAAATCATCAAGATACACTTCAGTCCTCTGATTCCATCTGAAGGATGCTGCTACCTTTCGCTTCGGATTTTTCTCACAGTCCTCTCCTTGCCAAGTACGAGTGCACAATAAGATAACACACAGATGGGAGAAGGGTGGTGGTGGTGGGTGGGGTGGTTTGGGGTAAAAGCCACCTAACAGGCCCAATAACTTTCTGCCAGAGTTCTGGAAACCTTCCTGATATGCTCTCCACACTTTGCTGAAGATAGCATCTGCTTGGGGAAAAGGAAAACAAACCAAATAAACACCGAGCAGAAAGCCAAAACACTAAGCAGAAAGCAATGACGAGATACAGAAACTACAGGGATAAAAAGAGAAAAAAGAAAACGAAATAAGAAAATAAACATGCAGTGGCGAAAATTGTGAGATTCTCAAAATGAAACAAGATTGGTAACAATGTAAAAACTAACATAAAAATAAAGATGTGGATTTGTCCTTCGTCTGTTTACAAAAAGAAGAGAATAACTGAGGATAGTGTGTGTGTGTGTTGTGTGTGTGTGTGTGTGTGTGTGTGTGTGTGTGTGTGTGTGTGTGTGTGGGTGTGTGTGCGTGTGTGTAGTGTGTGTGGGTGTGTGTTTGTGTTTGTGTGTGTATGTGGTGCATTGCGTGCTTGTGTGTTTGGGAGAGAGAGAGAGAGAGAGAGAGAGAGAGAGAGAGAGGAGAGAGAGAGAGAGAGAGAGAGAGAGAGAGAGAGAGAAAAAAAAAACAAACAGAAAAACAGCTCCGAACTGTGGATGGACAATGCTGAGGTTTCAACATAAAATAAAACAAACATGCATACACCTTCAGAAATAATCATCCATCGTGTCAATTTATCATGCTAACCCCAACAACCACAATAACCTCCAACAACCACAATGACCACAAGACAGATAGATGACAACATCAACGTTAAACTGACGTCTCTAGTCCATTATCGATCAGGAACACACACCAGAAATCCTCTCAAGGGCAGCAAAGACAACACCAGCACTGTCCAGGCTGAAACCTGTATGGAAGGACAAGAACATCCCCATGAAACACAAGACCAGGATCTTACGTGCGCTGATATATTCCATCTTTTTCATGTACTGACATGGTGAGGATATGGATCCAAGCCAAGGATATGATATGTTATCAGCGAGGCACCAAACATGATACAGTAATCATATCACAGTGATCAAGTACGCCAAACCATTAAGCAACACAGTGGACCATATGAAGTTCTGCTGACATCAGTTAATAAAAGAGAAAACTGCGTTGGCATTCACATGTAACAAGATCCAATAGCCTTGCTAAATCAATCCCACAGGAGACAGAGGGGAAGGCAGCAAAAAATAAATAAATAAATAATAAAAGATAAATAATTTAAAAAAAATTAACAAAAAAACACAAAACAAACAACAACAACAACAAAACAAATACTATGAATTGACAACACTGCAGAATGGACAGAGACACCACTAGCCGAGAGACCCAGGCGTTAACACACAACCGACATAGCTGAAGAAAACAGGTGAACAGATCTTTAGTGCGGCGCCTACATGACTCTTCAAGGAGTTAAGAGAGAAGAAGACCATTCTAAAAATAAAATCAAAGACCATGGAATCAATTGTTATAGTTATGGTTGTTTAAAGCCAAACCGACTGCGTAGAGCCATATCAGGACTAATGGGATCAATTACGAAAACGGGAAATTGTAAAACTCTCCCAGATACGAACCACGCACAGCAACAGAAGCAGAACTAAATCACGCCTGAGATCAAATTAATACGCTTCGTCTCTCTTGAAAAAAAAACCCCACAAACAATCCGTGAATTCTATACACAGCTCTTTCATCACAATGATACCCCCCACCCACCCTCCGCCTTACAATTGTATCCCCTCCACCCTTCTTTCCCATCGAATGCTTTAGCTCGCAAGATTATGACGGAAAATAATTGGCACCATTACAAAAGAGACTGTGTTTTTCTGCAGCTCAGCCCTCTAAATCTTATTTCCTGCCTAATATGCAGTGAAAATAGCTAATTTCTGCCAATCTTCCTTGGCCTTTTTTCCGCTGATATAATAGCCCCCCCCCCCCCCCCTCAGCCACCCACCCCTGTAAAAGGTGTTTTCTCCCTCAAGCTGGAAAATGCAGTGTGCATATTTGGTTTGTTCTTCTTGTTTCTGTATTGCTTGGGTGGCAAATGAATTATCTGTGCCAAGTCGGTCATCAATCTAAATGGTAATACAAAAGGTCAGGCTTCTCTCTCTCTCTCTCTCTCTCTCTCTATATATATATATATATATATATATATATATATATATATATATATATATAATTCAAGCAGCATGTGCACAGAAAAGGCAACAAATCAATGTAAAAATTTCCCTTTTCGGCGGTACACCCGCCTTCCTCAAGGGGACTTTAGTCACTGACTACGATATGCTACACAAACACATCAGAATATTTTACGTAGGCTACATTACGTAGTTTTGACTCGATATTGTTGTGACGTCAATTGACAGAGTTCAGGCCCAGAGGAAATATGGTTTTCATTTTGTTCATCCAAAAAGACTCCCTCCTCAGTCTGGTGTCCAGGTTCTCAGAGTGCACCTTTTCCATTGCGATACACTTCAAGTTTTGAAGCGAATGGCCAGTTTGGTTGAAGTGTTTGGTGACCTGAGTGCCTGTATTGTTTTGGATGTTTGACCGGTGTTGGTAGAATCTGGTTTTGAGAGGATTCTTCGTTTGTCCTATATATTGAGTTTTAGGGCAGATATCGCAGTGGAGGAGATACACTATGTTGGTAGATGTACATGACAGTTTGTGCCTTATTTGGAAAGTTTCACTCGTGTTGAAACTGCTGAAAGTTACACCTTCAATCAAGTGTTGTTCGCAAATGATGCACTGTTTAGCTGAACACTTGAAACAGCCGGCATCAGGGTCAGGAGGGATTGGAAGGCAGGATGGCATGAGGAGGTTATGCAGGGAGCGACAACATCTCTCCCCTAGGATGGGTGGGTCCGGAACAGCCTTCTGCATTTTGCTGCTGGTATGAAGGATTGTGGAGTGGAGTTCCCTGAGCCACTGACGGAGGGGTGGGTTAGATGGATGGTGGGTGACGATGAAGGGGGTTCTGGTGGCTGTTTGTTTGGGTTTGTATTGAAGGATCTGTGATCTGGGGATGAGGCCAGCACGATGTTTGGCATTCTGTACAAGCCTGGAATTGTATCCTCGGCGGGCAAAATAGCGTGTCATTTCTGCACAGCGTCGACTGAAGGTGGTAGGGTTAGAACACAGGCGGCGAAGTCTCAGAAACTGGCTGTATGGAATGTTTTTGATCAAGTGTTGAGGATGACAGGACAGGCTATGTAGATAAGAGTGGGAATCTGTAGGTTTGGTGTACACATCAGTCACTAGATAGCCATTGTCAATGCTGACCTGAACATCAAGGAAGGGTAACTGGTTGGTGGATGAATTCAATGTAAACTTAATGGTAGGGTGGAAGGAGTTGATGTAGGTTGAGAACTGTTCTAACTCAGAAACAGGGCCTGTCCATAGTAAGAAAATGTCATCAATAAAGCGTTTCCAGAACTGGTCAGAAATGGTGACAGGGCTGTTGGCCAAAAGTTGAGATTCTAAGCAACCCATAAATAGGTTGGCAACAGAAGGGGCCATGGGTGTTCCCATTGCAGTGCCAAAGATTTGTTGGTAGTAGTTTTTTTCAAACTGGAAAACATTGTTAAAGAGAACATGAGAGACTAATTCTATGACTCGGTCTGTTGGTGGTGCGGTGGACTGCTGGTTGTCATCTCTGAGATAGTATTTGAGCGCAGTGATGAGTTCGTCATGTGGAATGTTTGAATACAAACCCACAACGTCTATGGTGACCAGAGTGGTGTTTTGAAAAGGGCCATGGTTTTGGTTCCAGTCTTGTAAGGTGCGGAGAAAATGAGTACTGTCTCTGATATAGCTCGGTAGATTCACTACATATTCTTGTAACCAGTGATCGACCAGTTTGGATATTTTTTCAGTGGATCCGTTAGTTCCGGAAATGATAGGCCTACCTGGCGGGTTGGACAATGTCTTGTGTATTTTAGGTAGTGTGTAGAAGCGGTGACATCTGACTTGTTGGGGTTCCACTATTGCCCATTTATATGTATTGTTGTCTATGAGGTTGTCTCTGTGCAGTCTGTTGACCAGATCGTTGGAAACTTTGGCGATCTGAATTGTTGGATCTTTATCTGTGTGTGTGTGTGTGTGTGTTTGTCTCTCTCTCTCTCTCTTTCTCTCTCTCTCTCTCTCTCTCTCTCCTCTCTCTCTCCTCTCTATCTCCTCTCTCTCTAGCTCCCTTTCTCCGCCTCTTTCTCCCTCTCTCTCCCCCTCTCCTCTTTCCCTCCTTCTCTCTCTCTCACTCTCCCTCCCCCCCGCCTCTCTGTCTTAGTCTCTCTCTCTCTCTCTCTGATTAATAACATTCTACATAAACACACGATAATGTCAAGTTGTAACCTGAAATAAAACATTTACTTGTTCATTGCGACATAAAGAAGCCCAAGATACTACTATGCCAGTCGGTTTCATTTTCACTTTCAAGCTGTTTTCTTAAATGTGTAGATCTAACTCTTCCTCGCTGATTATTCTCCAGACGCTTCATATCATCATCGTGAAACGTATGAAAACCATATTAACCGTGGCAAACACATCACCCTCCGCTCCTCTCTCTCCCCCTCAGGCTTTCCAGTTTCGCATCATTTTGATAATCACACAAGTGGTATATGTCTGCCATATACTACTCACACATACTTATAGAGTATCTGTAATACTGTACACCCTCCCTCTACAGGCGATGACAGAATGCACACACACACACACACACACACACACACACACACACACACACACACACACACACACACCCATACTGTTTAAACTATACCACCTTCTTCGAAAACAAAAGACATGTTCTTGTTCTCTCTGAAAATTAAAAATGGAAATTTACCCCGCGAAATAATAAAATACAAATAATCTAACAATTACAATGCGAAATAACGACTATAACAGTTGCAGAGAGTTTATTCGCAAACAAGACATTTAAACGAAATTCTAAGTCATGAGAGCTAAAACATGCTTGCTGCACGTTTTACTCGCCACATTTCGTCTCCCTAAACCTGGCATATTAACAACGCTGACTTTTTGTTTGTTTGTTTGCTTGCTAGTGTGTTTGCTTCCCCCTTTTATTTAAACCAGCCTTTCAAACCGTCCCCATAATAGCCCTCGAAATTACAGCAGGAACGTCTTCAATGACGGGAATCTGTCGATAATGGGAGCGATTATGTTGCAAGGTTGAGTCATTAGCAAGATGGCTTCTTAACCGCGCCGGTAAAAAGACGAGTCTTTGCGGTAAACAGGCAAGCCTCACTACACGCGTCTAAAAGCCGTGTTAGCGCCAATCAGCCAATAAATTGAATGTGAAATAGAATGCTGATGCCCCTTGCTTGAAATGTTGCAGGCCTAGAGCAAAATGCGGAGGTTGAGGTTTGGGTGTTTTGTTTTTTGGCAGCTATAACAAACAATTCAACGAGCAAAGAAATGAAAAAAAATAAAGGAAAGACACAAAAAAGAACAGAATAAAAAAATTTAAACTTATCTTATCCTCTCTCTCTCTCCTCTTCACACACACACACACACACACACCACATATGCGCGCGCGCGCGCACACACACACACACACACACACCACACACACACACACACACACAATGCCAGTCATGCATACAAACACCCAGGTGACTAAAACTGTGTGGCAAAAGTAAACAGAAATACACAAACCAACATCTTGCCATAATCATAATCTGCACTAAACCAAAAACATGCACTGCTGATTCTTCTACTAAAATGTACAGTAACATAAATAAAAACCACTGGAATTAATACGAACAGCATAAAAGCATTGAATCAACAGACAGATTTTCTGCATGCTTGAGCGCACATCAAAATCTATCCGCTACATTAGTGGCTCACTTTCAAACTGACCAAATCGGGAGAATGCCACGTGACACAGAGCTATTTATCCAAATCGCAATCCATCGAAAACCAAGTTCTACAGAAACAATACTACCATGTTCTCTTGCCAAGTCGTGCTACACAACAGAGGCGCGGCTTACTAGTAGGGTAACTAGTTCTAGCAACAAACAACACTACAGAACAAGTTTTACAGAAAGCAAGAGACCACTTCCATTTGCTACAAGGTAAAGGCATAAATACACGGTGGGGGCCTAAAAACAACACTACAAAGAAGTCTATAGGAAGCATATAGAGCTGTTCGCTTCGGGACAAAATCTCTGTTACAAGGCGAGTAGTACACAAAAACCCGCCACAAAGCCGGTTCTACAGAAAGCACCTACCCCTTTGCCACAGGGCAAACGTCTTTGCTACAGCGAGAGTTCTAAAGACAACAAGCGACTCTGCCTCCTCATCAACAGACCTGGGGCAAGGGACAGACAGGCAGGCAGGCAGTCAGGCAGGTAGCTAGGTAGGTAGGTAAGGTATCGGCAAGAGAGAAAGGAAAGGTACCGCTAGGTATTCAGACGGCGGTGCCTGTTGATACACGGCAGGGGAGGTCTTGGCTGGAGCCTTCACTGTGTGTCTGGGAGACGGGGGGCAGGGGGAGGGGGCAGAAAGCGCTTGGTGGATGTGGACAGAAAAGCTGGCTGGAGGTATTCGACACGTCCTGGGAATCTTGATGATGAGGTGAAAATGTGGAGGGAGACGAAGAAGAAGAAGAAGAAAAAAAAGAGGGATAGGGGAGGGAGAGTGGGAGCGAGGAGGGAAGAGTTCATCCGGTGAATAACACCAGAGGTTGTGTGGTTGGGGAATGCTCTTTGGTCTTAGATACTGAGCAACAACACTAACAAGTCACTGCCTCGGGTTGCACTTTGTTCCTACACACTGAGCAACAACACCCCAGGTCGCTGTTTCTATTCCCTGTGCTGAGACATACCCCTTCTCAATGTTCAAAGCACGTGACCAGGCTAAACTAGCACGTGCTTGCTATAGACACTACAAACATACGTACCAAAGAAAGAAAAAAGACGTGTATTTACTTACCAAAACAAGACAGTCCCAATGTCCAAAGCACGTAACCAGGCTTAACTAAACCGTGCTTGCTAGATACTAAAAAAAACATACACGCCAAGAAAACAAAAACAATAAAGACGTGTCTTTAATTGCCGAAACAAGACAGTCTCTTAATACACAAGTTTTTTTTTTGATTAGTTGTTTCTGCTTTCTGTTCTCTTTGAGCGCTGGCAATGCCTATAATTCAGATTCCATTCGGTATTTACATACAGTATAAGAATTACAAAAGCCAGGCTTAACCAGATCAAAATTTAAACACAACGATGAACACCAAGAGACCATGTATGAGTCAGGATCAATTTCGGCAAGAAGATACTAGAAAAACAGACAACAAAAAGGCAAAGAACAGGAGAAAATGAATACGAAGACACATACAAAAAAATACAAAAAAAACAAGAAGAACCAACCACACATGGACTGCTTTTTTGTTTCATGTTTTTACGCACGGGTACAACTGAACAAAATGTAGAGCAAACTTTCATCATAGCGAAGAAGAAGAAGAAGAAGAAGAAGAAGGAGGAGGAGGAGAAGGAGGAGGAGGAGGAGGAAGAGGAGGAGGAGAAAATGCAACAACTGATCTAGTATTGTGTAACTGACGTTTGCGTATCCAACAGAGAACTTGGGTCAACCAATCCAACTATATCATCGTCTTCTCACCTAACATAACTGCCACCGCTTTATGTTTTTTGGCTTCTTCGCTCTGTCAGTCTGTCTGTCTGTCTGTCTTGTTTGTTCTGCTTGCTTTCGTGCCACAGAGAAGCGCGATACGTGACAGAGATACACTACTGTGTAGTTTCTACCCGTCTAAAAAAACAAATGAAAAGTTTCAGGGAAGGGGGAAAAAAAAACGATGTCAACGAAATATCCATATAGAACCGCTCTATCGTACCCGAACAAACACATCTCAGCAAGTGACAGAAATATTAAAATAAGATGGTTAGACTATACCAACAGTGGGTTTTTTTTCTTTTAGATGCCAGAAAACAAGAATAAAAATACGACTGTAAACAGATACAACTATACAACTGGTTTGCAAGATTGCTTCCCAGGACGTGTTAAGGAGATTTTACATACCTTAACCCTACCCATGTTTTCATTTTTTTATATATTTTTTTACTTTTGGATATTGGCCGATGTTATTCGATCTCGTAAAGTCATGACACGAATTTATCCTTAACATTACATACCTTAAGTTAATACGCCAGATAAACGAGAATTACGTCCCTTGTCCCCACATATATTTTCAACGTCATTAACTCTGAAAATTGGCCGATTTTACTCGATCTTACAAAGCCTCGACATGTATTTATCCATATGTCATGTAAAATCTGCATAGGCAGGCCAAGAGGCCTGATACAGTGATAGGATGAAATAGAAGGACACTTTCTTTGCTTTTAATGTATCTAACGACTAACGAAATTCAATTTTTTTTTTCAGATTGGATAATGTTTGGACGATAGTGAAGTAGAAAACTCCATATAAGTGCTTACCATTCATAGATGTGACTCGAACTTGGTAAAGACCCGTTGACAAACTCGGCACCTGTCCGTTCACAGAGTTTTACATCTGGGATCCCCAATAACCTGAAATGGCCTGAGCTCGTTTATACTCATACATTCGTCACTTTTCCCCCATATCATACCTGGCATCCGATTTTGTGAAATACCCCCCCCCCCCCCCCCCCCCCCCTTCATTCAATATAACAGAAAAATCTTTACCGAAACCTGTCCCTCTCTCTTTCATTCACAAACACACACGCCACATACACACGCGCGCACACACACACACACACACACACACACACACACACACACACACACAC
>JAPXFY010000018.1:40377502-40380002 GCA_030674185.1 Monoplex corrugatus | reverse complement strand
TTTTTTATCGGTTTCGACTTTTGGGGGTCTTCAACAAAGTACAAAAACAACTTTTCTCTTGTATCAACTTTCTCCACACCACTATCTGCCAATCTACCAACCACCTTTGCTCGTGCATTGTTTTCTCTTTGCCCTGCTTTGTTTTGTTTCATCACGACAGGCAGGGTAAGTGGCAGTGGCATATGGCCAATCTGATCACAGGAAACTTACAGACACTTTCACGCCCAGCACAGCCACAAGTTGCTGCACGTCACTAACACTTACTTTTTGTTGATGCGGAGAATAGGTAGCTGTGGTAGAGGGAGGGAGGAGGAAGGAGAATGAGGGCAGGGTGAGGAACGGGGAGTGAGGGAGGGAAGGAGAGAAAGAGAGAGAGTGAGAGAGGCAGAGAGACAGAGAGCGAGAGAGAGATACAAAGACAGAGACAGACAAAAAGAGAGAAAGACAGAGAGAGAGAGAAAGAGAAAAACAGAGACAGAGACAGACAGACAGAGAGGGGGGTGGGGATGCCGTCTTACGGACAGATTTCTGTCATACCCAATACGGTTGATCTCCAATACAGAAACCGAGGAAGGCGACATTGCAACAGTACCACGCAATGCACTCCCCCTTTTTCTATTTTCATCTTCTTTTCAGTTCCATAGCAGAAACACACAAATATCCATCTCTTGCAAGAAAGTCATGACCAAAGTTTACAAATATTCTTTACGTGAAATCTTCAGAAAAAAGATTATTGCCAATCTTGTCTTGCTTGCAAGACTAACTGTTGTAAACCAGAGGTATCGTGAGCTGTACTGATAATCACAATAATCAGACAAATCCAACACTCAGAATAATGACGAATGTGGGGTTCTGCTCTTACCAACAAATGCCTATCAATTCACATCAGAAAGAGAGCTCGTGAATGTTATATAGAACCGATAATATAATACGGCTGTGAGGCGTGGAACAGTCAACAAGCAAAGCCAGAACAAGATTAAGGCAGCCGAGAAGTGGTTTCTAAGAAGAGTGTTGAGAGTTCCATGGACAGCAAAGAAAACAAATGAGACAGTCTTGATGGAGGCAGACACAAGAATAGCATTGATAAGGAAGATTAGGGAAAGACAAGCAACATTTATAGGAAAGGGGAATTAGAACACCTAGTCACAACAGGAAAGCTGGAGGGAAAGAGAACACCAGGTAGACCCAGGGAGAAAATATTGGACGGACTCTCAGGGTTGCTGAGGACAGAGAGGGTGGAAGGTGTGCATGCGACGACAAGGGATAGATGCATATGGAGGGCCATGCTCGCCAACGCCATGTAGCAGGTCACATGATGATGATGATGATGATGATGATGATGATGATGATGATGATGATGATGGGGTTCTGACGACCAAAGAGAGAGAAAGAGAGAAGGAAAGAGACTGACGTAAGGAGAGACAAACAGATACAAAAAAGGAGAAGACAGACAGACAGCAGAAGCAGGGATACATTCCCCCTGCGACTCATCCCACGTTCTATATGAAATATGACAAGCTCAACGAGAGGGCAACAAAGAAAAAAACTTCGCGAGGGGAGAAATAAAAATTTTTTTAAAAAAACACACATGCAAAATCAATACCAAACAGAATCTGTCATCCAAAACCTACATTGATTCACAACGTCCACGAACCAGCATTCCATTGTTCATCACCGCTTCCAATAATTCTTTTTGGGGGAGAGGGTGGTGGGAGTGGGACGTGGGGGCCAGTAGCCCTCAATCTGAATTGGCTAGCCAATCTCCCTCCATGTCAATGCTCCTATCCAGCAACAAAAGAAAAAAAAAAAAAAAAAAATCAACGGCAAACAATAAGAAATAAATAATACCCATCCCATCTCAAACAAGATAGAGAAACTGGAGACTTTGATAGGCTTGCTTTATTTGCTGCCACGTTCCTCGGTGATTATCTATAGCCGAGAGAAAGAAACACAGATCTAAAAACAGCGAGGGACGAGGACAAGATGGTGTAACGCTTGCAAAAGACTTGCATGTGTAAAGACGGGTTTGGGGGAGGGGAGGGAAACGAGCACAAACGCGTGCTTGAGTACATGCCTCACGCACGTTCTCTCTCTCTCTCTCTCTCTCTCTCTCTCTCTCTCTCTCTCTCTCTCTCTCTCTCTCTCTCTCTCCTCACTCACTCACTCACACACATACACATGTATGTACGCGCATGTGAACGCACAAAACGCAGATTGGCGAGTCACACACACACACACACACAAACACACACACACACACACACACACAAACACACACACACACAAACTCTCTCTTTCTCTCGCCCACCCACACACACACACACACACACACACCACACACACACACACACACACACACACACACACACACACACACATAAACGTGCATGCGAGCGCACAAAAACGCAGCGATTGGCGAATCATGTTACAGAGAAACGAATGGCTTGGAGCCAGAAGAGGAAAGCAATAAATAGGTTGTTGTCCTAGAAATACTCGCGGA
>JAPXFY010000018.1:40317502-40350002 GCA_030674185.1 Monoplex corrugatus | reverse complement strand
AATCTGCGCATCCCAGATGGTCAGGCATCTCAAGGCTAAGTCACTGCGCATCCCAGATGGTCAGACATCTCAAGGCTAAGTCACTGCGCATCCCAGATGGTTAGACATCTCAAGGCTAAGTCACTGCGCATCCCAGATGGTCAGACATCTCAAGGCTAAGTCACTATGCATCCCAGATGGTCAGACATCTCAAGGCTAAGTCACTGCGCATCCCAGATGGTCAGACATCTCAAGGCTAAATCACTGCGCATCCCAGATGGTCAGACATCTCAAGGCTAAGTCACTGCGCATCCCAGATGGTCAGACATCTCAAGGCTAAGTCACTGCGCATCCCAGATGGTCAGACATCTCAAGGCTAAGTCACTGCGCATCCCAGATGGTCAGACATCTCAAGGCTAAGTCACTGCGCATCCCAGATGGTCAGACATCTCAAGGCTAAGTCACTGCGCATCCCAGATGGTCAGACATCTCAAGGCTAAGTCACTGCGCATCCCAGATGGTCAGACATCTCAAGGCTAAGTCACTGCGCATCCCAGATGGTCAGACATCTCAAGGCTAAGTCACTGCGCATCCCAGATGGTCAGACATCTCAAGGCTAAGTCACTGCGCATCCCAGATGGTCAGACATCTCAAGGCTAAGTCACTGCGCATCCCAGATGGTCAGACATCTCAAGGCTAAGTCACTGCGCATCCCAGATGGTCAGGACATCTCAAGGCTAATCACTGCGCATCCCAGATGGTCAGACATCTCAAGGCTAAGTCACTGCGCATCCCAGATGGTCAGACATCTCAAGGCTAAATCACTGCGCATCCCAGATGGTCAGACATCTCAAGGCTAAGTCACTGCGCATCCCAGATGGTCAGACATCTCAAGGCTAAGTCACTGCGCATCCCAGATGGTCAGGCATCTCAAGGCTAAGTCACCCATCAAACGGATGTCTTCACCACTCAGCTATCGAACTGAGGTACACGTATTGGGAAATTTTAAGTCTTATGAAATTCACTTTTGTTCCTCCTTGATTCAACTGGAACTCTTTTCAGCTGCTTCTGCCATTGCCTTTAGGACTCTGGTCCACTCTCTCTCTCTCGGAAATTTAGAGCTGTTTCATGAGGTCACAGGGTGATGTGTTTATCAACCTCTTTCTTCAACCTCTTCTATGTGGAGGACTTTGACTTGAGAAGCCACATTTCCTCAAGTTGCTGGCTACGTGGCATATTTCTTCAGTCTTGCAGATATACCAGAAGCATACAACCGCAACCAACCACAGACGACAGACACCATCACACACACACACACACACACACACACACACACAACACACACACGCACACAACACAAACACACACACACACATACACACACATACACACACACAGACATACACAGAGACAAACAAACAGACAGACATAGGTAAGGGTGGGCTCAGTAAACGAACAAAAGCGACCCAGCAGAGACAGAGATACAGAGAGACAAACAGACACAGACAGACAGACAGACAGAGCAAACAGACACACACAGAGACAGCTGATCAAATGAACACAAAGACACAGAGACAGAGACAACAGTTAGGACCACTCACCCTGTTCTTTGTCAGGACGTATATATGCTCACGGTCCTCATCGAAGTGCAGGTCCTTCTTCACTGCCTTTGTCTCCTGCACCGTCACACGCTCGTATATGTTGGCCTTGGACAAAGACTCCAGAGAAATCTGCACACACCAAGTATATGGTTTGACTTACTGTGTTTGTACTATTTCTGTATGTATCACTTGTTTTTTGTCACGATGCCACCGTAGAGGGCTTACACGTACGCAGTTACGACTTATGTTTTAAGATCCAAAACAAGTGCGACTGCCCGCGTTCAAGCAAAAACAAGAACCAGAAAAAACAAAAAACAAACACGAAAACAGAATCAGAAAGCGTATTTCATACAACCAGACAAGACACACGCAAATTTTCGGTCAACTGGCCTTTGTCAAGAGTGGATGTAAGATCACCAACAAACAAACAAACACCAAATACAAAAATTTAGGAGGAAAAGACTGAATCTTCCCTGCTAATTCGTCCAGTGGGAGAAGAGGACAAATTTATTAGTTTTGTTAGTTAGTTAGTTAGTTAGTTAGTTGTTAGTGAGTTAGTGAGTTAGTGAGTTGGTTAGTTGGTTGATTGGTTGGTTGGTTGGTTGGTTGGCTGGTTGGTTGGTTGGTTGGCTGGTTGGTTGGTTGGTTAGTTGGTTAGTTTTATTAGTCAGTCAGTCAGTCAGTTAGTTAAATAGTTAGTTAGTCCGTCCGTCCGTCAGTCAGTCAGTCAGTTAGTCAGTTAGTTAGTTAGTTAGTCAGTCAGTTAGTTAGTTATAGAAAAAAAGGGATTCATCAACTCAAACACTTCTATGTGCATTCTATCCAAATCTGCCAGTAGCTTCTTTTTTTTCTTCAAACTTTCCTTTTTCAGTTCATTTTAACCCTCTGACTCCCGCATCCTGCCCATAAGCATCATGCATTGCCAGCTATACTAACAATGCAAAAACTCAACCCTCTGATTCCCTCAACCTACCTACCTACCAGCCTTTCTACAGGAAGCTGGTGGATAGCGTGAGGGAGTCAAAAGGTTAAAATTTTGCACCTGATAGATAGGGTGCGGAAGTCAAAGTGTTAAACAAGTGATAGAGACAAACGTAGAACAAAACAGCAAAGATTTCTTGCAGTTACATCGCAAAAATATGTCAATACATGCAAAGATCCATAGGCTTATAAAGTACAAGTACTAATACATACATATATACATATACATACATACAATACTACACATATATACATACACACACACACACATATATGATATGTAGTGTATATATACATATATATATATCATATGTATGTGTTTTTGTGATGTGTGTGTGTTTGTGTGTGTGTGTGTGTGTGTGTGTGTGTGTGTGTGTGTGTGTGTGTACGTGGAGCACATTTATCAATAAAAAAAATATAGATAATATGAAGAAGACAAAATTACCAGCATACACAACAATTTGCCGTCAGTTGTTTGTTTCTTTTTTGTTTTATTTTGTTTGTTTGTTTGTTTTGTGTTGTTGTTGTTTTGGGGGGGCAGACTCCTTGGACCTGTGCAAGATCCTATGTGGTGTCAAGGTAAAGGGGAATGGGACCTATCAAACACCGACACTACAGAGGACACATAGGGTATTATTATGGGCAGCCAACGAGTCAAAATTTGGTCTTAAGGGTGGGACTTAACTGAAGACATGAG
Organism: Monoplex corrugatus; assembly: GCA_030674185.1. Lineage (NCBI taxonomy): Eukaryota > Metazoa > Mollusca > Gastropoda > Littorinimorpha > Ranellidae > Monoplex > Monoplex corrugatus. The sequence continues at coordinate 40,346,744 of JAPXFY010000018.1, read as the reverse complement.
ATATTGTTCCCATGGCTTTATTATAAGAAAGATCTAGCCAGCCGGCAGATTTTTTTTCTTTATTACTTTACAACATGTGCTAAAACCCAAATCACGACAAAACATTACTGCCAAAGCATTACAATAAAAGAAAGATGAAATATAATACACTGCGATTCTGGACAGATTTATTTTCATTTTCATTTTTTTTCTTTTTTCTTTTTTGGTTTAATTAATCTATTTTATTTAATTCAGGTCATGTACTAAAACCCCAGGTACGACAAAAAATATTTACTGCCAACGCATTAAAACAAAACAATGTTATGAAATACAATACACTGCAATGCGGTACATCTCACGTATACAGAAAAGACAAACGAGAAAAAAAAAAACGATTGCGTCAAAAGAGGAAAACTAATTACTGTCAAAGCATTACAACGAAACAATGGTATGAAATACAATACACTGCAATACGGTAACTGCATGTATACAGAAAAGACAAGCGAAAAAGAAAACGATTGCGTCAAAAGAGGAAAACTGCAAAGAAATTAAGTGACAGCTGCCTTGCCCTCTCTTCTTTCTAAAACGTCAAAGCTTTAACCCTTTGCCTCCCGCACCGTATCCACCAACAGCACAAACTTAACCATTTGATTCCTTCACCCTGTCCACCAGCAGCTTCCTGCAGAAAGCTGGTGGATAGAGTGAGGAAAATAAAAGTTAAACTTTTGCTTTGCTAGCATGGTTGACAGCGCAGGATGCTAGTCGTTAGGGTGCAGGAGTCAAGGGGTTAAGACTCCTTAAAAAAAAAAGCTCAAATGTTAAAAAAAAACAACAGAAACATATTTCACTGTCGGCGGTACTTCGACGACAGCAGGCAATAATAGACAATCAATGAGAACAATAAAGATAGCTTACAAAAACCGTGCTCTTTCGACTCTGTGCATGTGATCATATTCAAAGACTTGTACATACTCTGACACACCCAAACAGGAAGACAAATGTCAAGGCACCAATGTCTATTATAGGGCGGGGAGGGGGAGGGGGAGGGGGAACCACGTTTGTTTGAACAATGCAATACAAAAAAATGATCTGAGACTTTGCTCGATTCGAGACAAAGGTCAGTCCCAACAATAACAATCTTATTTTTTAGTTTTTTAGTTTATTGGTTGTCTACGCAAACTAAGGTGCATTCTGCATATTGCATCATTCTTGTTATTCTAACAATCTGCTGGCATTTCTCACAGTAATCCTGAACTTGATTGGAAATCGGATTAGATATACTATCATATTTCAACTCAAACTGTGTGGCCTCCTTTTGTTTGTTTATTTCTTGGACAGTCAGCAAGCAAAGCCAGAGCAGGATCGAGGCAGCCGAGATGTGGTTTCTCAGAAGAATGTTGAAAGTTCCATGGACAGCAAAAAAAAAACAAAAACAAACGAGACAGTCTTGATGGAGGCAGACACAAGTAGATCACTCATAAAGAAGATTAGGAAAAGACAAGCAACATTTATAGGCCATTTTATGAGGAAGGGAGATTTGGAGCACCTGGTCACAACGGGAAAGCTGGAGGGAAAGAGAGCACCAGGTAGACTTAGGGAGAGTATGCTGGACGGACTTGCAGAGTGGCTGGGGATGAGGAGGGTGGGGGAGATGCTGGGGCCAACGAGAGATAGAGATGGTTGGAAGTCCATGGTCGCCAACGCCATGCGGCAGGGCACCTGATGATGATGATGATGATTTCTTGGTTGGTTGGTTGGTCGGCCGGTTGGTTGGTTGGTTGGTTTCTTTGTCGACTTTTCCTGACATCCCCAAATAAAAATCAAAAGTAGGGAAAGTTTCAACCAAAATGTAAATGCTGATAAGGACAAAAACGGTTCTTGAACCGAATTTCGAATTCGAAGGTCGAAAAAATGGAGATCAACCTATTTTCTTTTTAAGAAATAACAAGCAAAAATGAAACAAACAGAAAAGAGGTGGGAGAGGACATTTTTTTTCACACCGTGCTTTTTTACTTTCAAAGAAAACTTTCTTTCTCTATCATTAACGCAAAAGCAAAGAAAAAAGAAAAAAAAAACAACACACACACACTCGCAATGCCAACATTTTTAACCATTTTAGTTCAAAAGCTCTTTCTCCAACAAAAGAAGACAACTAAAAGCAGTACACAACTGCAAGTACTTCCCAACTCCACACACATTTCAACACATGAAAAAAAAAAAAAACCCAACAACACAACAACAACAACAACAATAATTACAACAACAAAACAAAAACGAAAACAAAAACCAGCTGTACACCCAAAACAACATAAGCCCACCCACCACCCTCCAAAACGGGACCACAAACTGGGATGCAAGAGACTCGCAATCCTCTCACAGTAACCCTCTTACCTCTGCAATTCGCGAGGGCGCCCACACTGGGAGAAAGAACAGAACAGAAAAAGGGCAAAAAGAAAGAAACAGAGAGAGAGAGACAGACAGACAGACAGAGATAGAGAGAGAGAAAGAGACAGAGAGAAAGGTGGCTGTGGTGGAGAGAAAGAGACAGACAGACAGAGAGAGAAAGAGAGAGAGAGAGAGAGAAAGAAAGAAAGAGAGAGAGGGAAAGAGAGAGAGACACACACACAGAGACAGAGAGAGAGAAAGACGGGGAGAGAGAGAGAGAGCGAGAGAGAGACAGAGACAGAGAGAGACAGAGAGAGAAAGAGAGAAAGACGGAGAGAGAGAGAGAGACAGACAGACAGACAGAGACAGACAGAGACAGAGAGAGAAAAAGAGAGAGAGAGAGAACAGAGAAAGAGATAGAGAGAGAAAAGAAAGAGAGAGACAGAGAGACACAGACATAGAAAGAGAGAGACAGACAGACAGAGCGAGACAAAGAAAGAGACAGAGAGAGAAAAGAAAGAGAGAGACAGAGAGACACAGACATAGAAAGAGACAGACAGACAGACAGAGCGAGACAAAGAAAGAGACAGAGAGAGAAAATAGAAAGAGAGAGAGACAGAGACAGAATACAAAGAGACACAGGGAGTCAGACACAGAGACAGAGAGAAGGGGGTGGGTGGTGGTGGTGGTGGTGGCGGCGAAGAAGAGCAGGGCAACAGAAAAACCCTCGGCACCAATTTCCGCCCGGGACGGGTCGATAGAAAATCAATCGCAGAGAGATGGCCGCCGATCCAAATTGGAGCTTGCGGAACGAGAGAAGCAGTGTGGCAATCAATGGCTAACTCTTTGGGACCATTCCGGTAAAAAGCTTTTAAACGTCCGGAACAGCCAGACGATTAACTCGCCAGCCTTCGCTTTACACGACCTTATGAATCTCATTACCTTGTCTGTCTGTACATCTGTCCTGAGGTCGGTCTGCTTTTCTCCTTGTGTTTGTTTATCGTATCGGTCTATGATTTACCTTGTGACCTCATTAACTTGAATGAAACTTTACTCTCGCAAAAAGACATCTTACACATACAGACAGAGTGTGTGGGGGGAGGGAGGGAGAGAGAAAGAAAGAGAGAGAGAGAGAGAGAGAGAGAAACAGAGAGAGACAGAGGGAGGGAGAGAGAGAGACACAGAGAGAGAGAGAGAGAGAGAGAGAGATCTGAGAGACAGACTGATGGACAGACAGACACACAGATACAAAAACAGACAGACAAACTGAGAGACAGAGATAAAGTGAGAACAAGAACAAGAAGACGTATGAGCGTAGTGGCATTAGCAATAGAATGCATTTTGTTACTTGTTTTTTATGTCCAGCACTCGCCCACAGAGGGTCTATACTAATACAAACACGTACACACTATAAGTGCATGGACATATTATACCGATTCCAAAGTCCAATAACGAGAACTACAGAGAGAGAGAGAGAGAGAGAGAGAAAGAGAGAGACAAAGACAGGGAGACAGAGACACAGAGAGAGACAGAGAGACAAGCAGACAGAGACAGAGAGCGACAGAGACAGAGACAGACAAACAGATGAAGACAGAGAATGACACAGAGAGAAAGAGAAAGAGAGAGAGACGGGGGGGGAGAGAGAGAGGGGAGAGAGACAGAGAAGAGACAGAGAGAGACAGAGAGACAGAGACCGTACAAGGCCGTGGTCCGTGGTGCAGTGGGGGTGGGGGGTGGGGGGTGGGGGGGGTGATTAATTGATTAACTGACGTTTTTACGTCGACACCCAGCTCAGGTGATAGGGCCGACGGAAATAACCACACGGCGGGGGCGAGAGAGGAGCTTATCTAACACGACACCGACACCCACCTGAAACGGCCATAAGTTTAACAGCGCATCCGGACACACACCACTTACAGGCCCTACATGAGAATGGCCCTCAGTAAATCTGGTTATCATGGCCCTCAGTAAAATTGATTATCATCATCATTATTAGTATCATTATTACTGTTTAAGGCCTAACCCACTGCGCAGAATTGTATCAGGGCTATAACCACCTCAAAACATACACAATTATCTCGTTGACAAGGGAAAAAAACCTGAACACCTGGAAAAAAATGACGTACTTACGTCGATGCATTCGCACACATCCATCATCAGTATGCATCTGGTGTTGACCATTCCACCAAATTTTTCGCCAAAGGTGGGAGGAGGGGGGGGGGGGTTAAAAAACGAACCTGACTACAAATGTAAACATAATTAAGGACACTAGAACATGATTATATCATCATCATCATCATCAGTCCTGTAGTCTGGTTGACCGTTGGGGCACCACTGAAGATTTTGCAACCAACTTCCTCCACTCCTCACGGTCCTCAGCTTTCCGCAGAATGATATTCCATTCAAGGCCAGTCCACTCTCTGATATTGTCTTCCCATCTTTTTCTCTGTCTGCCTCTTCGTCTCCCTCCCTGAACTGTTCCCTGCAAGACGGTCTTGGCCAGTCCAGATGATCGTGTGACGTGCCCGTACCACCTCAGTTTGCGTCTTTTCACTGAGGTCAGGAGGTCTTCATACGGCCCGATGGCGTTTTCGATTCGGGTTTTCACTTCCTTATTGGTTATATGATCTTTGTACGAGATACCAAGGAGTTTGCGGAAGCATCTCATCTCCATTGCCTGTATCCTTCTTTCAATGTCTGCTGTTATGGTCCATGTTTCGCATGCATACAAAAATATTGACATGACCAGGGAACGCATCAGTCTGATCTTGGAGCCGATTGCGATATTCTTGTCGTTCCAGATGACTTTTAGCTTGGTCATTGCAGCTGTGGTCTGGGCAATCCTGGAAAGTACCTCGGGCTTTGATCCTTCATCTGATACTATAGCTCCCAGATATTTAAATCTATGGACGGTCTCAAGTTTCTTGTTGTCTATGGTAATGTCAGTGCTGATGCCATTGGTATTATTTGTCATCAACTGGGTTTTCTCTGCACTGATCTGCATGCCATATGCTGTGGAGGCCTCATCAAGATGTTTTATCAAGCTGACTAGCTCTTGCTCTTGCCCAGCTAGTCCGTCAATGTCGTCGGCAAAACGCAAGTTTGTGATTGTTCTACTCCGTTTTTATGATTATATAAAAACTGGCATAAAATACATATGACTGCTTCTGTACATCACGTTTCCTTTTAGCACAAAAAATAAATAAATAAATAATAATAATAATAATAAAAATAGAAACAATGATTACATTACCCATTCATCAATCTTAACTGAAAGTATGTAAGGCTTTACAGAACATGCACAGGTGAATGGGTCAGCAAGGCAGAAAATGATAGGAAGAGACGACAGAAAGCAAAGGAGCAAGGCAGAAACAAAGAGAGTGACAGAAAAGAAGAAAATTTCAGCACAAAATTCCCAAAAGGTGGGGGATAGTGTCTATACTGAAAGAGTCCCAGGCATCCCCATGGGGATTAAAAAAAACTGGTGTTCAATGAAACACCAGACACACAAGCACACACACACACACACACACACACACACACACAACACACACACACACACACACACCACACCCAACACCCACACAGATTGATGATTTATTTTCCCAGGCTAAAGTTGCTGAATAAACACACTTTTAAAAGCTGCCCTTCAATAGGATGTGTAGATGTCCTTGAAATATGAATACAAAACACGATAAAAAAATTGACACCATCACAATAGTACTGTCTACTCCATCACACAGCGCCTATGGCCTCAGTGCAATGGAAATTATTATGAGCAGGGAGAGGGTTTTTTTTGGAAACTACACTCTCAAATCCCCTCACAAATTACACATACATGCATAAACACAGACACACACACACACAAACAAGCAAACAAACACACACATAAACATACACAAACACAAAATCAACACACACAGATCACACACACAACCACACAGACACACACATACACACACACACACACACACACACACACACACACACACACACAGACACACAGCAATTCTCACCATGACAACGTGACCGTTAGTCGTACACACACACACACACACACACACCTTCCCACTCACAAACACACACACACACACACACACACACACACACACACACACACACCACCCACCACCACTACACCACACCACACACCACACACACACACCACACCACACACACAAAACCACTCACCCCCTCACCCACACCCACCCACCCCACACACACACATCAAACACCAATTCTCACCTTGATAACGTGACCGTTAGTCGTACCCACAAAAAGCGACCGTGTACTCCTCAGTGATAGAGACAGCGATGGCCGACACGTTGGTATTAGGGGGAAACACCAAGGCAGCTTCACTACGGATAGGGTCTGTACCCCCGATCGGCTGGTTTACCTCAGACTCCCCACAGTAGTCGTCCGTGATTCGTGTTTGCTGCAAGACCATAAGAAGACAAACTCACGTTACTGTTACTGTTATTTTTCTGGCATAAGAAGAGATACTCACATCACTGGTATTGTTATTTTTGTCCTAAAGCCCAGCTGACTGCGTAGAGCTATATCAGGGCTATAACCTATTTCAAAACATGCACACTACTTCATCTGGGGGGAAAAAAAATAAAAGAAAGTCAAGCACGTACATAATTATGTACATCCTAAGGAGATGCCCCGGCGTTGACCATTCCGTCTAATTTATCACGCAGAGGATTTTACAAAACTAGAACTGAATACAAATTTAAACATAAGTAAAGACACCGAAACATATACAAAAACGGGCCTAAATTGCCTAAATTTGCTTGGTTGGCTGGTGGGCTTGTTGGTTTGTTTTCAGATGTATTAAAACAGAGAGAGAGGACAGAAGAGAGAGAGAGAGAGAGAGAGAGAGAGAAGAGAGAGACAGACAGAGAGAGACAGAGAGAGACAGAGAGAGAGAGAAACAGACAACAGACAGACAGAGAAAGACAGGCAGGTAGACAGATGAGCAGAGACAAAGAGACAGCAAGGGACAGACAAACAGAGACAGAGAAACAGAGAGACACCCTCGAAAATAAACGAATTCAAAGAGTTTATACGACAGGATAAAAGAATAACGTTAACTCTCTCTCTCTCTCTCTCTCTCTCTCTCTCTCTCTCTCTCTCTCTCTCTCTCTCTCTCTCTCTCTTCCCCCTCTCTCTATTTTCTCTCGCTCTCTCTATTCCCCTCAATCCCTCCCTTTCTCTTCCACTCTCCCCTCTCTCTCCCTCGCTTCCTCCTCCTTTCCTGCACCCCCACTCTGTGTACCTGATCTAAGCTGGCGAAATCAAACGGACATAAAAGGAAAGTCTACATCCATTCTCTGTCTGGTTAGCTACAATTAGGTGACGGTTCATTGACTGTTCCATCTGTCTCCCAGGTCCTCAGTCTAATTCGATGTGCCTGGTTGGGTTTATGGATCTGACTCGTGCTAAATGTTTTTTTGAATGTTTTGTCACAAAGGCGTTTCTGTCCCATCGTTTCTTAACAGAAACTGAACGTACACGAAATTTCCCTGACTCTTAAAAGAAAACTCTTCTACAGTGCATTAGGCAGATCACGATCGAATAACATTATATGTACCGTTTCTTTTGAAGGCCATATTTACTGAGACAATAAAAATGTAGGCTACATTACTTGAAATGGGTAACTAACTATACATGTAGTAAATTTGTGAACACTTTTTCATAGATAGTCGAGAAATCCTCTCTCTCTCTCTCTCTCTCTCTCTCTCTCTCTCTCTCCCTCTCTCTTCTCCTCTCTCAAATAACTTTTACCGTTGGAAAATAAAACATCAATGTCAATGTCAATGTCAGTGCCAATGTTAATGTCAATCTCTCTCTCTCTCTCTCTCTCTCTCTCTCTCTCTCTGTCCACACAAACACACACACACACAAAACACACGCGCGCACTCACACACACATATACACACACTCTCTCTCTCTCTCTCTCTCTCTCTCTCTCTCTCTCTCTCTCTCTCTCTCTCTCTCTCCTTCTCACCAAATTCAAACTGCAGGAATTAAAGGAACAAGCAAAGAAAGTCTACATCCATCCCCTGTCTGGCTGTCTAGCTGAAATCAAGTCTCAGTTCATCGACTGTCTCTTCCATCCCCCATGTCGTCCGTCTAATTCCATGTGCTTGGCTGAATTCCTTTAGCCTTTGATCTCACTGCTATACGTTTCACGTGACTCTTTTCACATAAAGTCATTAAAATGTTTCATCCTCTCTTAGAAGAAAATCTAGATTTTCCTTACAAATCCCTTTAAGTGTAGCAGTATGAAAGAAAGAATCTTCCAGCCTCCAAAAGGTGTTTAATAGTGTCATTTTTTTCCTTTTTAAATATAAAAAAAATAAAAGGTACATGATCTGATTATTCCTGACAAAGTCTTTGGAACATTTCGTTCCTTCTTAGTGGAAAATAAAAATATATCAGACTGTGGTCAAACAAATCTGTTACCTTTCCTGATGCTGTTCTTTGTTGTGGGTTTTACAGAAAGATGACCAATAATCACATGAAATAAACTAACAGAGTCCACGATTGAAGAGGTAAAATATATATTACTTAAAAAACACGTCAAGATCCATGCCACATTTAGAAAATACTTGAAAAGTATCTCTTCGTCTTTCCCCTTTCTCCCCCTCTCCATCGACCCAACCCTCCAATTCTTATCAAATCCAAGATGGAGAAATGAATGACATGGACATAAATAAAAGAACGTATAATCCATCCTCTGAGTGGTTAGGTGGTATTAGGTCATGGTTCATCAATGTCTCGCTCATCTTCTATAACCTTTGAGTAACTCTGTGTCCTTGGCTGAGTTTATTTATCCTTGACCTATTTTTTGATTCTTTTCTGACAGAGAAAATGAAGTATTCCATCCTCTAATATTTGCAGAAATATGACTACGTAATTGAAATTAAAGTGATTCATATTCTCTTGGTGGAAAATAAAACATACAGAATTTCAATCTTTCCCTTTAAGCAAGTTAGTATCCACAGCTCCCCATCTCTTAAACAGCTTTGTGGGGGGGGGGGGGGTGTTTGTTTTGTTTTCTTTCAGTTTTTCTTCTACTTTGTTTGCATACTGATTTTTCATTTTACTGTGACAATCTCAAAAAAAATATACAGTACTGTAAATTGTATTTTCAGGATCCTCAGTTACAAAGACAGACATGTGTTCTCTAAAAGTAGTAAAGATTCACTCTTAAATGACCGACAAATTATCCTTCTTCTTTTTCTTCATCTTCTCTATCTTCTTCTTCTTCTCCTCTCTCTCTCTCTCTCTCTCTCTCTCTCTCTCTCTCTCTCTCTCTCTCTCTCTCTCTCTCTCTCTCTCTCTCTCCTCTGCCCCACCCACTTCTTCTCTTCTCCCTCATTTTTACTCTTGTGTTCTTTTCACCAAACGTAAACTGGCAGAATCACAGAAATAAAAGTCTACATCCATCCTTCTTGTGACTGGCCGACTAGCAGGAATTAGGTCACAGTTCATCGACTGTCTCATCCATCTCTCTCGTGTCCTCTGTCTACTTTCACCTGTTTGGCTGAGTTCATTGATGATTTGATCTACGTTTGACTCAGAAATTACACCTTTCTGACAAAGCGATTTAAGTGTTTTGTCCTCTCTAGGTAAGATGTAAAAGTAGGTCTCTAGACGACGTCATTTAAGTATTTCATCTTTCCCTAACAGAAAATAAAACCACTTGTTTCTGAATCTTTCCAACGAAGCAGATCATGTGCCCATTCATTTCTTGTAGAAAGCTAAAATTATTTAAAACAGAATGGTGAAGTTGCATTCAGTACCTTCTTTTCTTTTCTTTACTTTGTAATTATCTGGTTTTCTTTCTTTCTTTCCTTTTCGCTAGCTTTTATTTTTAGAAGAGACTAACAGAACACAAGAGGGACTCTTCTCCAGTAGGAGCTCACCTACACGCCGAAAAACATCAATTCAGTGCGGACAATGTCAACATCCTGGACAGAGAAAATAAGTGGTTCCAGCGAGGAGTCAAGGAGGCCATCTACATCGCAGCCACCAACCCCCGCTCAACAGGGACCGGGGCCGTTACACCCTGCCCCGGTGTACCATTCTCTGATTCGATCTCGTGAACTGGGTTCATCCCATGTTCGCGAGATCTGAGTAGAGATTCACGCAGACAGCATTAGAGCGCTGACGAAGATGGCGAGAACGCCATCGAAAGCTACGGAACTGTGAGTAGCGATTTTTACACTGTTGGGAGACCTTGTTCTTCAAAATTGGTAGCATTTTATTTTTACGTTCTATACAATTTTTTTTTCAGCTATGAAATTTCAGAAAATGATCACTCATATCCTATTTTCAGGAACCTTTATTTACAAAGATAACATGAAACATCCGTTCTGTATCACCAAGAAATATTTGTTTACACACACACACACACACACCTCTCTCTCTCTCTCTCTCTCTCTCTGTCTCTCTCTCTCTCTCTCTCTCTCTCTCTCTCTCTCTCTCTCTCTCTCTCTCTCTCCAACCCTCTCTTCCTTCGTCCCTCCTTTTTACTCCGCGTTCTTTTCACCAAACATTAACTGGCAGAATTACCGAAATAAAAGTATACATCCACCTTTCCTGTGACTGGCCGACTAGCAGGAAGTAGGTCACAGTTCATCGACTGTCTCATCTGTCTCTCTCGTGTCCTCTGTCTGCTTTCACCTGCTTGGCTGTGTTCACTGATCCTTTGATCTCCGTTTGACTGAGAAATTACGACTTTTTGACAAAGCCATTTAAGTGTTTTGTCCTCTCCTGGTGGGATATAAAAGTAAGTTTCTAGACGACGTCATTTATTTAAGTATTTCATCTTTCCTTAACAGAAAGTAAAAGCAGTTGCTCAAAATATTTCCTACAAAGCAATTCCTGTGCCTTATTTCATTTCTTGAAGAAAGTAAAAGTAATATATAACAGAACAGTCCAGCTGTATGCATTGCCTTCTTTTCTTTCCTTTCCTTATTTTGTAATTATCTGGTTTTCTTTCTTTCCTTTTTGCTAGTTTCTTTTAATTTTACTTTCTATTCAATTTTTTTTTCCGCTGCGAAATTCAGAAAGACAATCACTCAAATCCTATTTTCAGGAACCCTTAATTACAAAGATTAACAAGCATTATTTGAAACAGGTACATATCCGTTGTATATCGCCAAGAAATATTTGTTTTTACACACACACACACAACACACACACACACACACACACACACACACACACACACACACCTCTCTCTCTCTCTCTCTCTCTCTCTCTCCCTCCTCCTCCTCCTCCTCATTCCTCTTCTTCTTCTTCTTCACCTTCCATCCTCCCTCTCTCTTCCCTGTTTACTAAATGTAATCTTTTTTTATATAGATGTTTTCAGTCAAATGTACAAATTCTATTCAAGCTGTAATACTGAATACTAAACACTGAGCCAGCTGTATGCAACTGAACATAAAGCCAAACACCTCGATGATCTAACTGGGGTTTCAAATGTCGATCTGTAGATGCAGAAATTCTTACTGAAATCACAAAAGTCAGCACATCGCAACTCTTCGACCAGTCATGCCCATGTACAGATTAGATACAGTGTTAAGGTCAGTGGGTCAGTTCAACATAATCACACAACACACACACACACACACCACACACACACAACACACACACAACAACACACACACAACACACACACACACACAACCACATACACACACACACACACACCACACAACACACACCACACACACACACACACACACACACACACACACACACACACACCACACACACAACCTTCACACACACACAACCTTCACACACACACACAACCTTCACACACACACACACACACACACACACCACACACACACACACACACAACCACATAAACACACACACACACAACCACATAAACACACACAACCACACACACAACCACACACACCACACACACACACACACACACACACACACGCACACACACACAACACAACACAACACACACACACACAACCACATAAAACACACACACAACCACACACACACACACACACACACACACACACACACACACACACACACACACACACACAACAAGCTCGCCCTCACGCATTCTACTCTATTCTAGCTCGACCTAGATCAAATGCAGGGGAGAGAGGGAAATGGGAGGAAAGAAGGAGACCAACCAAGAGAAGGCAAAACAAAACTGTCTTTTTGATTCACACCAGTTGGAGGTGGCCACACAGGCACTAGAGTCTATATAACGGCGTACTCCGTACTCCAGTGTAATCTGAGCTAGTTGGTAGAACTGGTTACAGAAGCAGCAAGTCGTTGACCTGTCTGGCCTTTCGTCTGACACCCTCCTTCATTCTTTCATTCCTTCCTTCAAGTCTATGCAACCATCTCACTCTCCCCTGCCCCTTCCTTCTTTCCTTCAACTGTACAATTAGGTCCCCCTCTTTCAACTGCACAATTATGTCTCCTTTCTTCTTCAACTGTACAATTTATGTCTCCTTTCTTCCTTCAACTGTACAATTTATGTCTCCTTTCTTCCTTCAACTGTACAATTATGTCTCCTTTCTTCCTTCAACTGTGCAATTATGTCTCCTTTCTTCCTTCAACTGTACAATTATGTCTCCTTTCTTCCTTCAACTGTGCAATTATGTCTCCTTTCTTCCTTCAACTGTACAATTTATGTCTCCTTTCTTCCTTCAACTGTACAATTATGTCTCCTTTCTTCCTTCAACTGTACAATTATGTCTCCTTTCTTCCTTCAACTGTACAATTATGTCCCCATCCTTCCTTTCACGGTACAATTATGTCCCCCTCCTTCCTTTAACTGTACAATTATGTCCCCATCCTTCCTTCAACTGTACAATTATGTCCCCCTCCTTCCTTTCACTGTACAATTATGTCCCCCTCCTTCCTTCAACTGTACAATTATGTCCCCCTCCTTCCTTTCACTGTACAATTATGTCCCCTCTTCTACTTCCTTTTCACTGTACAATTATATCCCCCTCCTTCCTTTCACTGTACAATTATATCCCCCTCCTTCCTTTCACTTACAATTATATCTCCCTCCTTCCTTTCACTGTACAATTATTCCCTCCTTCCTTTCACTGTACAATTATGTCCCCCTCCTTCCTTTCACTGTACAATTATATCCCCCTCCTTCCTTTCACTGTACAATTATATCCCCCTCCTTCCTTCACTGTACAATTATATCCCCTCCTTCCTTTCACTGTACAATTATATCCCCCTCCTTCCTTCACTGTACAATTATATCCCTCTTCCTTCACTGTACATTATTCCCCTCCTTCCTTCAACTGTACAATTATATCCCCTCCTTCCTTCAACTGTACAATTATTCCTCCTCCTTCTTCAACTGTACAATTTATTCCCCCTCCTTCCTTCAACTGTACAATTATGTCCCCCTCCTTCCTTTCACGGTACAATTATGTCCCCTCCTTCCTTCAACTGTACAATTATGTCCCCCTCCTTCCTTTCACTGTACAATTATGTCCCCTCCTTCCTTCACTGTACAATTATGTCCCCTCCTTCCTTTCACTGTACAATTATGTCCCCTCCTTCCTTTCACTGTACAATTATGTTCCTTCCTTTAACTCTGTACAATTCTTCTTGTCCCCTTCCTTTAACTGTACAATTATGTTCCCTTCCTTTAACTGTACAATTATGTCCCCCTCCTTCCTTTAACTGTACAATTATATCCCCCTCCTTCCTTTCACGGTACAATTATGTCCCCCTCCTTCCTGTAACTGTACAATTATGTCCCCCCCTTCCTTTAACTGTACAATTATATCCCCTCCTTCCTTTAACTGTACAATTATGTCCCCCTCCTTCCTTCAACTGTAAAACCATCTCTACTCTCCTTCATTCAAACTGTACAACCATCTCCTACTTTCTTTAGCTGCAGAAGCATCTCCCCTCTTCTTCCTTCAACAGTACAACCATCTCTCTTCCTTCTGCCAAATTTTCAACTATCATCCCCTCCTTCCTTCTAATGTACAACCATCCTTACCCATTCCTTCCTTCAAATGTACAACCATCCTTACCCATTCCTTCTTTCAAATGTACAACCATCCTTACCCATTCCTTTCTTCAAATGTACAACCATCCCTACCCATTCCTTCCTTCAAATGTACAACCATCCTTACCCATTCCTTCCTTCAACTGTACAACCATCCTTACCCATTCCTTCCTTCAAATGTACAACCATCCTTACCCATTCCTTCCTTCAAATGTACAACCATCCTTACCCATTCCTTCCTTCAAATGTACAACCATCCTTACCCATTCCTTCCTTCAAATGTACAACCATCCTTACCAATTCCTTCCTTCAAATGTACAATCATCCCTACCCATTCCTTCCTTCAAATGTACAATCATCCCTACCCATTCCTTCCTTCAAATGTACAATCATCCCTACCCATTCCTTCCTTCAAATGTACAATCATCCTTACCCATTCCTTCCTTCAACAGTACAACCATCCTTACCCATTCTTTCCTTCAAATGTACAACCATCCTTACCATTCTTTCCTTCAAATGTACAACCACCTCCCCTGCCTCTGTCAACTGGCACTGACGCAAATGGAGGTACGGTCGACGACATTGCAGAAAAACTGATCAAATGGCTTTAAGACACGGCTGAGTCCGTCTGATCTGTGCGTGGCAAATGGTCGTTTCTACGCAAGTATCTGAGAGCTCCAGTACCAAATGGGGATTTGTAGTACTGCTAGGTAGATACGAGGGACTCCATTTTGATAGTGTTGGTACGGTCTTATTGTGCACATAAAGAGAGAAAGTACCAAAGTTACAAAAGTATAAAAAGACAGAAATAAAGACAGGGGAAAAACCCGTGGGACTGTCCAATATAATTTCATTGATAATGCTGTCTTGGTGGAGCTTCTTGCCCATTATATCAACCTCTCCTTTTTCTTCTTCTTCTCCTCCTCCTCCTCCTCCTTCTCCTCTTCTTATCTTCCTCGTCAAGCAGGGCTGCCTTTTCTTTAAATTAGATAGATGGACAAAATTAAGCAAAAAGCACAAGCAAATAACACAAAGCTGACTGCTCGTAACATAAACAGAGAGACAGACAGACAGACAGACAGGCACACAGACAGACAGGGACAGAGATAGAGACGAGATAGAGACAGAGAGAGAGGAGAGAGAGAGAGAAAGAGGAGAGAGAGAGGAGAGAGTGGGGAGAGAGAGAGAGGAGAGGGAAAGAGAAAGAGACACAGAGAGAGACAGAGACAGACAGAGAGAGAGAGATGTACGAATTATGTATGGCCACGAATAAAGTGACACAAAAAACATAACACATAACATGAACATTGACCCCACAGAACTAGACCAACTATCCAACTAACAGTATATAGTACTTACCGTATTTTTCAGGCAGCGCACAGGCTTGGAGATATGATCCGGACCGGTATTCCCAATACCGCCAAAACACTCCTGAATGTTCTCGGTGAACTTTTTCTTCACAAGACGCATGGGTAGATACAGACAGCCGCCTCTCCAGTGGGGTTGGGAGAAGACTCGCCACCCTTGGAGAACACCGTGTACAACACGTCCTCCGTGGTAGGGATGTTAAGACTCTGGGCTAGAACCTTGCCCGGCTTGCCCAGGTAGGCTGCCTGGATCAGATTGTACTTGCTGCCTCGCTGTCCGCACTGCAGCTCAATCTCCACGTACGAGTAGAAGTTCTTGTCGTTCTGGCACACCCGGAAAATCTTGGAGATGTAGTGCTCGCTCTGGGCACTCTTCTTCTGGACCGTGATCATGTAGCTGAAGCCTTCGGATCCGAACCCGTACACGTAATTGACGCGGAACGACTCGCGCTGCTGGACTTCAATCTGGATATGGGTCTGACGGAAGTTGTCGAAGTATGCCAGGTTGAAATTGTCGAGGTTTCTGCTGGCGAAGGCTGGAACCCGTTCTCGCCAGATGATCTGGCCCCAGCGGGTCCAGGAGGCGCTGACGTACAGCACGTTGTGCTGCACCAACCCCGGGGCGGCTGCCGGGCCCGGGGCGATGTAGGCGACGGTGGTGGCGTTCTTCGTGTTGGCGGCAACCGGCACGTAGCTGGGTGGGTCCCGTCTGGTGATGTCGCTCAAGTTGCGCTTCTCGCAGAACCCGTGGTAGAGGCTGTAAATAAAGAAATGTGGCGGTACTAGACAGTGATTACCTATACAACCAAGCTGACTCCTTTTGGCTATTTCTAGCTGATACATACGTTACAAAACAAGACACGCATGCGCACAGAAAGAGAAAGAGAGAGAGAGAGAGAGAGTGACAGAGAGAGAGAAGAAAACACACACAGAAACACAAACACACATACAGAGAAAGAGAGACAGACAGACAGACAGAGAGAAACACACGCGCGCGCGCGCGCACACACACACACACACACACACACACACACACACACACACACACACACACACACACACATGATATAACTAAAACAGTTTATGATATGATTAAAACTGTGCCTACCACTAATTTCTAGCACAGTTTAGAAATACAGTATGGCATAACAGCAGGATGTAAAAGCGATAATGAACGAATAACAATTGTTGAGACATCAAGGTCCAATGCTGTTAGGGATATCACTATTTATATACATAAGATATAAAAACATCTCATCTGTGTTCGTAAGAAAAACGGTCAGGTTTTCTGAAATTAAACCTGCATGCACTATGAATACAAACACACAGCTTCGCTCATCGTTTCATCTGTGTGTGTGTGTGTGTGTGTGTGTGTGTGTGTGGTGCGTGCGTGCGTGCGTGCGTGCGTGCGTGTCGTGCGTGCGTGCGTGCGTGCGTGCATGCGTGCGTGCGTGTATGTGTGTGTGCGTGTGTGTATGCGCGCGTGTGTGTGTGTGTTTGTGTTCAAGTGTTGTAAGGTGGTCTGCGTTGTTCGCATGCGTTTGTCTGGTGTGTGGGTGCGTACGTACTGATTTGAACTATCAAGAAATGGCACCATATAAATACTGTAATTATTATTATTGTATCATTCTTCTTGTTCTTCTTATTATTGTTGTTGTTGTTGAGACATAAGGGATAGCAGCATCCAGAGTACATCCCGACTAACCATAATATGACATACAACCTTTTTCCCAAACTTACAAGTTTGGCGAATCAAAGTATTCTGCAAGTTTGGCGAATCAAAGTATTCTGCAAGTTTGGCGAATCAAAGTATTCTGCAAGTTCCTACTCAAAACAAAAACAAAACAAAACAAACAAACAAAAATCAACAGAAGCCACAAAATGACAAAGACAAAACACACACACAAAAAAACAGAACAGAACAAGTCAGAAAGAACCAGATTTGAACACTGACCTGGAACAAGCGATCAGCCTCTTGTGCGCATAATCCACCACCAGGGCCTTGTTGTAGCTGGGCATGTCCTTCTTGTTGTGAGAGCAGGCTTGGAACTGCGGCATGGGTGGAGGGCAGTCCGGGTTGTCAGGCTCCGGCCCCGTCCGTACGGACTGAGCAAGGCGAAGGTCAGGGTTCAGGCTGTACAGGTAATTGTCGGCGCCCAGGTACAGAACCTGTGGACACAGAGAAGGGTTAATGGTTTGGTCCCATAGGTAATTGTCGGCGCCCAGGTACAAAACCTGTGGACACAGAGAAGGGTTAATGGTTTGGTCCCATAACCAGAAAGTTGTTGGGAAATGAAGTGACAAGAGTTTCAGAGTTTCTTTTTTTTTTTTTTTACTCTGGGATCAGCTTTCTCCGGACATACCAGTCGCCGTGGTGTAGTGGTTAGCGCAACGGACTACCGACTGGAAGGTTGTGGGTTCGAATCCCCATCAGTCCCTTCAAACATTTTTATTATTATGGGATTTTTCGGCTCTGACTGGCTCCTACCCAGAGTTGGGCGTGCTATGGGCTCATTGGGAAGACTGGAACCACACAGTCGAGTCTCATCCATTTCACGGATGCGTCATTGAGGGTGTTGCTCAATTCTTCTGACCAGCACCGCAGGTGTCTGTATCTTTCGGGCCTGGTTGACCTCAGGATATATTATGATAGTAAGCGTAGAGTACAGCCCTGTCTCAATCCTAGATGGAACTCCACAGCATCATGACTATCATCTTCATAGCCATCATCATCATCGCATTATAAAAACTGTGCCAGCTTCTGTGGCCACGAAGGTGGCGTAGAAAATGGTACGTAAAAAAGAAGGTATGTGAGAACAAAGGTAACCTCCCTGAGTGCAACGATTCTATAAAAAAAAAGTTTACAAAAAAAATTTTCCGGACAGGTTTTACTCCTGTTTCTATGATTTTACTTTCTTCAACCTTGAACAGGGTAAGGTGCTTGCAGGTTTAGGTGTTCATACACAGCTTTGAATATAGACATATTGACAGACAATTCAGATAAACACAGCTTTGGATATAGACATATTGACAGATAGATCAGATATTCATACACAGCTTTGGATATAGACATATTGACAGACAGATCAGATAAACACAGCTTTGGATATAGACATATTGACAGACAGATCAGATAAACACAGCTTTGGATATAGACATATTGACAGACAGATCAGATATTCATACACAGCTTTGGATATAGACATATTGACAGACAGATCAGATAAACACAGCTTTGGATATAGACATATTGACAGATAGATCAGATATTCATACACAGCTTTGGATATAGACATATTGACAGACAGATCAGATAAACACAGCTTTGGATATAGACATATTGACAGACAGATCAGATATTCATACACAGCTTTGGATATAGACATATTGACAGACAGATCAGATATTCATACACAGCTTTGGATATAGACATATTGACAGACAGATCAGATATTCATACACAGCTTTGGATATAGACATATTGACAGACAGATCAGATATTCATACACAGTTTTGGATATAGACATACTGACAGACAGATCAGATATTCATACACAGTTTTGGATATAGACATACTGACACACAGATCAGATATTCATACACAGTTTTGGATATAGACATACTGACAGACAGATCAGATATTCATACACAGCTTAGTAGTAGTAGTAATGGTAGCAGCAGCAGCTGTAGTAGTAGTAGTAGTAGTAGTAGTAGTAGTAGCAGCAGCAGCAGCAGCAGCAACAACAGCAGCAGTGGTAGTAGTAGTAGTAGCAGCAGTACCATTATAACACTGACTACACCAGGTCATAATCTAACCTGAACATACCTGGGTCTCAGTGTTCATGGTCAGGTGGCTGAAGTCACTGCCAAGGTGTGGGGAATCGAACGTGGCCACCACGGCAGCGCTTGAAGGGGGTGGTGGTGTCCCGGTGGTTCCATCGGTGGTGCGGGAAACGGCCAAAAGCAGGAGGGAGCAAAGGAGAAGATGGTGCAGGGTGGTGGTGGTGACGAAGGGGAAGGAGGAAGGTGCTGGATGACTCATCTTGAATGGTTTTTGTTTTGGGATCAGGACACCATGGCCGCTACTTCTGCAACAGGATGAAAAAACATCAGAATTGTAACTCTCTGTCAGGCTTTTAAATTGATAAGAACGCATATTAAATACAACAAAACAAGACAAGACATTGTATTAAATACACGTTATTGCTCTTTATTCGTGTTTATTTCTGGTTCCTGTTTGCTTGAATGCGGGCAGTCACACTTGATTTGGATTTTAAATTGATGTTAAGATACTTGCCAGTACAAAATCTATTCATAAAGATTTTTTTGTCCTTAAATTACGTTCAACCTTTTTAAGTCCCGCACCCTATACATCAACTTCAAACCCTTAACCATTTGATTTCCTCACCCTATCCTGTAGGAAGCTGGTGGATAGGGTGAGGGAGTCAAAGGGTTAAGTTTTTGTTTTGCTAGCATGGTTGACAATGCAGGATGCTGGTGGATAGGACGAGGGAATCACAGAGTTAAGTTTATGCTTTGCTAGCATGGTGGCTGGACAGACTGCAGGAGTTAAAGGGTTCAGTTTTTGTTTTGCTAGCATGGTTGACAATGCAGGATACTGGTGGACAGGATGAGGGAGTCAAAGGGTTAATGGGCCGCCGAACCGGTCAGGGCATAGGCACACAGACAGAATGGCATCCCCTCTTGGCCAGGACTAAAATAGTACGCAGCCCAGCCAACGAAAAGGACATGGACTGGAGACCCCCGCACTGTTCTCCCGAAGTACTAGACAACGAGATCCCTGTCGATGCTGTCCCGAGGGTGGACCGCCCCTCCCGACCGAGGGATCTAGTTCCTTGATAACCCTGAGGAAGCCGCCGCCCTGAAAGGTGTCTTAGAGGCCGCCATTTCCAGACTCCCAGGGGCGGCATCTTCCCATTCAGGAAGTGGTCGGTCAGGAACCTTGTATGTCCTAGAGGAGGCCAAGATCTACTCTAGGTGGCAGAGAAGGTCCTCTAGACTGAACTGTTATAAACTGAGAGCATAACTCTTGAGAGCCACGTAGGAATTATCTCCCATGTTGCAGAACTTCTCAAATCTAACACAGTTTGCGCTACCCATTCAGCTAGCATAGAAGCAGATACAAAGGAGTGTTCTGAGCTTACGGTTTTTGTGCTTTGTATCTGCTTCTATGCTAGCTGAATGAGTAGCGCAAACTGTGTTAGATTTGAGAAGTTCTACAACATGGGAGATAATTCCTACGTGACTCTCAAGAATTATGTTCTTTGATTAATATTATAAAAATTCTCCCTGCTTCCCTCTTATTTCTTTGGTATTATTTTTTTATAAACTGATTACGTAAATCAAGAGTAGACTGTCCCATCATGAAAGTTAAGGGTAAAGGTTGTCCCATCATGTAAATGAAGGCTAAAGGCTGTCCCATCATGTAAATGAAGAATAGACTGAAGGCTGTCCCATCATGTAAATGAAGGCTAAAGGCTGTCCCATCAAGTAAATGAAGAATAGGCTAAAGGCTGTCCCATCATGTAAATGAAGGCTAAAGGCTGTCCCATCATGTAAATGAAGGCTAAAGGCTGTCCCATCATGTAAATGAAGAATAGACTGAAGGCTGTCCCATCATGTAAATGAAGAATAGGCTAAAGGCTGTCCCATCATGTAAATAAAGAATAGGCTAAAGGCCGTCCCATCATGTAAATGAAGAATAGGCTAAAGGCCGTCCCATCATGTAAATAAAGAATAGGCTAAAGGCTGCCCCATCATGTAAATAAAGAATAGGCTAAAGGCTGTCCCATCATGTAAATGAAAAATAAAATCATGTAAGAAATATGCCATGATTATTTCCAACCCTTGCTTAGGGCGTTCGGTCCACGCATCTGCACTGACCAGCACCGAACATTATGGCGTAATGTATCCTTTAGCAAACTGAAACTGAAACTGAAACAACATTCTTATTTCTGTCTTCAAAGCAAACTTGTGTTCTAGTTGTTAGAAAAGAAAAAAAAACGAAAGAAACCAAGAAAGAAACCAAACTCTTTCAAACTTTGGTCTTTAAACCGCTTTCAAGGTGTTCGTGGTAAAAAGACAAAAATGGCCACTATTTTTTTTTTCCCGACAAAATGGATGAACGAGTCAAACAATCTATTCTGGTCTATGGCGGAACTTTCGTTGTCCTGAAATTGTCTTTAAACTGCACACAGTTTCTTTCTGAGTCCTTAAAATTGCTTCTGCGCTGCGGTGCTCAACTTTTGTCAGATCACACAGGTCTCGTAATTAACTTAAACAAGTGAGGGTTGTTGTTTTTTTTATGTTTTATATCTATCTCCATGTTTCAGCGCCAGTCCTCAGATCTCTGTTTGGCTTCAGCGTCAACACAAAACACAAGAAAGACCTTATCAAAGATTGTCGATCTGAGAAAACCAAGTGTTACATTTGCGTATAATCAAAGAGAGTGTGTGTGTGAGAGAGAGAGAAAAAGAAAAAGAGAGAGGAAGGAAGAGAAAGAACAGTAAACGAGAGAGGAGAGAGAGGGAGGGAGAGACAGGAGAGAGAGAAGAGGAGGAGAGGATGCCTGACGAATAAAGGCACAACGAAGACAGAGGAGACAACAAACACAGAAACAAAGCCAAACAAAGAGACTAGGACAAAGACAGTCAAAGGAGCAAAAGAAAAAATAAAACAACAACAAAACAACAACAATCTGAAAAGCACACATAAACAGACAAAGACAGAACAGAAGATAATACACCTTCAAGACAGACAGACAGACAAAGACAGACAAACAACCAATGTGCACACAAAACGAAAAATCTTCACAAGGCGTTACGATACATCACATGAAAACGACTGACAGCTGTAAGGAAGCAATTCAAATCGTTTGCAATACCAAACTCACCAAAGATTTCTCACCATCACTTCAATTCTTCCAAATTAAAGAAGAAAGAAGAAGAAGAAGAAGAAGAAGAAGAAGAAGAAGAAGAAGCAAGAAGAAGAAAAGAAAGAGAAGAAAAGAAAAGAAGAAAGAAAGAAGAAGAAGAAGAAGAAGAGAGAGAGAAGAGAGAGGAGGAGAGAGAGAGAGAAAGAAGAAGAAAGAAAAACAACAACAACAACACCATATGAGTATATCTTTGAATAGCATTCTCAACACGAGCAGACAGCCTGTCATTCATATATATATATCTATAACACGCCATAAATATACGAGTCAGCTAACGCAGTATCCATCTTCGAAAATTGTACAAGTCTTGATATGGAAGTGTGAAACTGAGGGGAGCGTGTTTGTGAACAAGAGAGAGAGAGACACTGAGAGGCAGAGAGGGAGGACACAGTGAGAGAAAGAGAGAGAGAGAGAGAGAGAGAGAGAGAAAACGAAATAGAGAACAGAGAGCCTGTGTGTGTGTGTGTGTGTGTGTGTGTGTGTGTGTGTGTGTGTGTGTGTGTGGTGTTGTGTGTGTGTGTGTGTGTGTGTGTGTGTGTGTGTGTGTGTGTGTGTGGTGGTGGTGGTCTTTGATTTAATGTCTATTCACTAAAGTGATTTTAGACATATGTGTGTGTGTGTGTGTGTGTGTGTGTGTGTGTGTGTGTGTGTGTGTGTGTGTGTGTGTGTGTGTGTGTGTGTGTGTCTAACAGAAAGAGAAATGGAAGGCAGAAAAGAGAAGTAATCAGAGAGAGAGGGAGAGAGAGAGGAGAGAGAGAGAGAAGACAGACAGACAGACAGACAGAGATAGACAAGGTACAGACAGAGAGAGATAGACAGGGAGGAGTGGAGAAAGAACAGGTGAACGAGGAAGAGGTATAGAAGAATAAAGATCCCGACAACGACGACAACGACGATGATAATGATGTTAAACGACGAAAATAGCCAAGAAGAAGAAGAGGAGAAGGAGTAGAGACAAGCTGAAGATGACAGCGATGATCATTATGATGATGGAGTAGCAGAGAACAAGGAGACAGAAGAAAAAAATTGAAGAATAGGATGCGGATGAAGGGGGTAGAGATGTCACTGAAGGAACTGCATGAATAGAGACATAGAAAAAAAATATCACTCTCAGATAGCAATCCTACGAAATGGGATCCAAGATCAAAGCGAAAGGAGCGGAAAACTCGTTCAGCAAACGGAAAGGGCCGCTTTCAAAGGGATAAAAAAAAAAAATAAAAATAAAAAAGCCTTTGCCATTTTGTCTCATTTTCTGCATGAATGTCCAGTGCTGCGGACATTTAGCTTTCCTAAGGCTTCTGTTTGTGCATATTCTCTCTGTGAGACTCTCTCTCTCTCTCTCTCTCTCTCTCTCTCTCTCTCTCTCTCTCTCTCTCTCTGTACCGTGTGTTGTGTAAGAGAGAGAGAGAGAGAGTATGTGTGTGTGTGTGTCTTTCTCTCTGTCTCTCTGTATTTCGCTAACGTTGTCAAAATTTTTCTGTTTCTTGCTTTTTCTTATTTTGGACAAAAATGTTCAAATCGTTAAGTTTGTTTCTCTCTCTCTCTCTCTCTCTCTCTCCTCTCTCTCTCTCTCTCTCTCTCTCTCTCTCTCTCTCTCTCTCTCTTCTCTCTCTCGCGTACATCTGACGACTGAACTGTGTCTTTTTTTTTTTTTTTTTTCCAAAGCACAAAACAATAAGGATTTGTAGACCACAGGGACATTTCTTTTTGCTAGAGGTTTGTTTTTCATGGCTTCACCTCCCCCCGTTTTCGGTTTTCATACATTTCAAACAAACAGCTCTAGGTCCGGATCTGTTTACTGAGAGAGAAAAAGTTTAGCAGTTTCGGGGAACTTTCTCTGGCATCAAACAAAACGAGACCCCAAAGAAAGGAAATTATATATAGAGTAGGGGTGGTGGTGGAGGTGATGACTAGGGCTGATGTGGTGTGGGGGGGGGAGGGAGGGGGGAGGGGTATAAAACAGCATGCAACGAATCGATACACCTGAAAGAATTAATTCCGTTCATCATGCGAGATTTTCGGTCTGTTCGGTCTCTTTCGCCGACAACCTCGGTGAAACTAAACACGGTGTTCCAAAACAGGTAACACGCACAAAAGACGTCATCCTGACGTCATGCATTATTCATGCGGTCTTTCTTGACACGTCACGACAGTGTGGCCGCCCCTACGCCAGAGGTGGTATCAGGACATAGCCTGTTGTGATGTTTACACAAGAGAGGGAGAGAGACGACAAGGGAGAGAGGTTGAGACAGGGAGAGAGAGAGAGAGATGAAGAGAGGCAAGGGGTTCCAGGGAATCGGTGCAAGAACGTAGCCTGAAGCTGTGTTGACACAAGAGAGAGAGAGAGAGAGAGAGAGAGAGAGAGAGAGAGAGAGAGAGAAATAAAAAGACAGACAGACAGACAGAGAGACAGACATAAGAGAGAGAAGATTCCAGAGAGTCAGTGTAACCTGAAGCAATGTTGATAGAAGAGATACAAGAAGAGAGAGAGAGAGAGAGAGAGAGAGAGAGAGAGAGAGAAACAGAGACACAGAGAGACAGACAGAGAGAGAGACAGAGAGACAGAAACAAACTGACAGACACACAGACAGGCAGACAGACATGAGAGAAACAGAATATTCCAGAGAGTTAGTGTAAGAACGTAACCTGAGTGCGGTGTTGATAGAACAGCTATGAGAGAGAGTAAAAGAGAGAGAGAGAGAGAGAGAGAGAGAGAGAGAGAGAGAAAAGAGAGAGAGAGAAAGAGACAGACAGACAGACAGAAGAGAGAGAGAGTGAAACAAAAAGACAGACAGACAGACAAACATGAGAAAGACAGAAGATCCAAAGAGTTAGTATAAGAACGTAACCTGTAGCGGTATTGATAGAAGAGCAAGAGAGAGAGAGAGAGAGAGAGAGAGAGAAGACAGACAGACAGACAGACAGACAGAGAGAGAGGAGACAGACAGAGACAGAAGGAGAGACAGAGATACAAGACAGATAGAGATAGGGACAGAGAGAGACAGAGACATTGACAGAGAGAGAGACAGACAGACACACAGAGAGACAGAGACAGACAGAAAGAAAAAGAGACAGACAGAGAGAAAGAGACAAACAGACAGAGAGAGATGGGACAGATGATTCGAGGGCGTCAGGAAATTAGATTTACTTGACAGGAAAGTTCGCTGGAGGGTGCTTTTTGAAATAAGAACGAAGCTTGCCGTTCTTACGGGGATTTTGTCCTCTAGCTATTGAAACACTTGCTCCTGTCTCTTGAGATTAGATCCATTACCGAGTTTGAGAGCTTCACACGAAGGAAATTAGACTAGATCTACTTACTAAGAGTCGGACTCAGGGCCGATAACTGATCAATAATGCAGCCTTTCAAACGAACACTTGGAAGCGAGATTCTTCAATCCAAAGACTGAGCAACTGGCCTGTACGCTGCCCATCTTAATGTTTCCAACATCCTGGTGGTGTCAGCTTACTGTTTCAAAGATGCCCTTCATCCTCCCCCCCCCCTCCCCCTCCTCCGTCCGCCCTCCTAGTCCTGCCCATTTCAAGACCTTGCCAAGGCATAAGGTATTGCGCAGGCTTAAGGAGTCTGCTAGACAAGTGCTGGCAGATTTGGGTGGCGCGCATATGGAACTGTCCGAGCGCCATGACTCCTTCAACAAACTGGAAACTTCACAGGATAAAAAAAAATTCTACTGTACTGCCGCCAGACAGAGAGACAAACAGTTAATAAACAGAGGGGAAATGAAGAACTGGGCGGACGGAGATGGAAGCGTTGACACTTGCCAGTACTACTATAAGCAGCCAGTCTTTGAGTTCCAGCAGCCTTCACTGTGGATGGGTAGCGCTGTACATGACTTTCTTCAAAAGTAGGAGAGGAAAACCGCAACAGAACGAGAGAGGGAGATAAGCACGACCTTAAGACAAAAGTTGCCGCCCCTGAGAAAAGTTGAGGTCTCTACCACCTCACTCCCATACGACATCAGGTTTATGGGAAAACCTTTACCTATACGATTCTGACCAATATCACTGTCATCATCATCATCATCATCATCATCATCATCATCATCTTATTCATCATCATCATTATGAGCCCTGCCGCATGGCGTTGGCGATCATGGCCCTCCATGCGAATCTATCTTTTGTCGCTTCAAGTACATCTCCCACCTTCTCTGTCTTCATCCACTCCGCAACTCCGATCAACATTTTCTCCCTGGGTCTACCTGATGCTCTTTCCCCCTCCAGCTTTCCTGTTGTGACTAGGTGCTCATTTCTCTTGCCTCATAAAAATGTCCTAGGGATGTCGCTTGTCTTTTCCTAATCTTCTTCATTAATATTTTTCTGTTTGCCTCTTTCAAGACTGTCTCGCTTGAAACCTCATTTCAGCTGCCTCACAGTCTTGTTCTAACTTTTGTATGTTGATTGTTCACGCTTCTCATCCGTACAACAGTATAGGTTCTATCTGGCACTGAAGAACTCTCTTCCTGACAATATTATTGCATAGAAACACGAACCCCATCCTTGTGTCCCCCCCCCTCCCCCCGCCACCATGGTTTTCTATGTTTTCTCAGCGAAGGGGAAGTGGCGCCATTCCGGATTTCTTTATTTATTAACTTTAATACTGAAATACTTAAGAGCGAGAAAGCAGATCAGACAGAAGTTGCTAATCATTTTAGCCAGAAGAGGAAGCGTGACAGAAATGCCATGAATACATTACACAAACAAAAACAAAAAACAAACACCGATTATTTCATGAATCTGACAGAAAGATCAAGAAAAGGGTAAAGGAACTGATTGCTGTGCTTATATTTCACTACAACTGGGATTTTTTTTCTTTCTTTCTCTCTTTTTTTTTTCCCTTTCTTTCTTTCTTCTTTCCTTCCTTTCTTCCTTTCTATTTTTTTTTAATGCTTGAGTTGTGTTAATTGCTTGAGTCGTTTCCTTGCTTGGCGGGTGTTGTATTACTGAAGCTTTCACATGTATACATGAAGACATCTGTTTATGCGTACTCAAGTTGCCAAGAACTTCATACGAGCATGCGTTGCTTCACTCGCTGGGCCACAGTAACCTCCAGCACAAGCTGTGTCCATTCATTCTGTTAGAACAGGTTTATGTTCCACATCTGGTCATGTTTCCCCGATAATTAGCCAGACAAAAACGGACTCTCTATTTCTCATTCACACACACCCCACACACCCTTCTCTCTCTCCCCTCTCTCTCTCTCTCTCTCTCTCTCTCTCTCTCTCTCTCTCTCTCTCTCTCTCTCTCTCTTCTTTCTTTTTCTCTTTCTCTCGTGTGTATCTGTCTCTGTCTCTCGGCAAGTTTGAAAAAAGGCTTCTCGCCAATAACTTTTTCCGTTGGAAAATAAAGCATCATTGTCATTGTCATTGTCATTGTCTCTCTTTCTCTCATGCACACAAACACACATGCACATAAAGAAACGCCAAAAACGGACTCTCTCTCTCTCTCTCTCTCTCTCTCCTCTCTCTTCTCTCTCTCTCTCTCTCTCCTGCACACAAACACACATGCACACAGTGAAACACAACCCAGCAAGTCGGGAGAAAGAAGAGAAAGCCAGAGAGAGAGAGAGAGACAGAGACAGAGACAGACAGACACAAAGACACACAAAGAGAGCGATAGAGACAGAGACAGAGAAGAAAGACAGACAGAGAGACAGACACAGAAACAGACAGACAGGCAGACAGGCTGACAGCCAGCCAGCCAGAAACAGAGAGACTGAGAGACAGACAGAAGACAAAGAAAACAGAAAGACAGAGACAGACTGGCAGAGTCAGCACAGACACACAGAAAGCAATGGGGGGAAAAAACAAACACACACTGGCCAATCATCAAACCGATCAATCAACACAACAACAAAACCACCACCACCACCACCACCACCACCACCCTAAACAAAATAGAAAGAATCAATGAAGAGACATCAGCATCCCACACAGACTGTAAATAAAATTACCCTGGACACACAAGCGCTCACACACACACACACACACACACACACACACACACACACACACACACACACACACACACACACACACACGCGCGCGATCCCGCGCCTCGCCCATTATCACATCACCACCCCCCCTCATCATTATCACATTCATCATCATCACCACCACCATCATCGTCAGCGGATCAATCAATCACACGCCATCCCACCGCTCCTCATAATAAATGAATGAATCAATGAAAGAATACCAACCAGTATTCCACGCTCTATACATAAAACTATGCATACAATCACGCGCCGCACGAGCGTCCCACAGACTATACATAATTACTCAAGTGCATTCGCGCATGTACACACGCCCGCACGCGAGCACACACACACACACACGCGGACTCACCCCCTGCCCAGCACAAACACATACGCCCGCAAGCGCATACATTATACACCACACACACACAACACAAACACACACACACACACACACACACACACACACACACACACAACCACCCGTCACTACACACACAACGCGCCCCCCG
>JAPXFY010000018.1:40302502-40305002 GCA_030674185.1 Monoplex corrugatus | reverse complement strand
TTGTCCCATGTTCTGGGGACCTTCATTTCCTGTTCTCATGATGACCACAGTTTCGGGGAGGAAGAGGGGGGGGGGGGCGGGGCTGGAGGTGTGTTAAAAGAGTCGAAATTAGCAGCACTGGGGCAGTGACATACGAGCGATGCAGAAAGAGGGATAGAACAGGGAAAAAAACAAAAAACATTCCACCACGGTCAGTACCCTTAACCCAACCCTATCCCAACATCTACAAAAAAAACATCACAGAGCTTCCAGACATTAGCACACAACAACACAAAAAGCATCCAGTTCTAGCCCCGACCTCAATGCAGGGAGAAATCATCACCGCTAATTTCCCAAGGTTGGCAAAACACCAGCAGCAGCGTGCAAGACAAAATGTGTCACGACATTATGACACCACACAGCATCACCCACCCCCCACCCCCCCAACCCAATCACCTTCTCTCTTTAGAAACCATATCTCTCCAACCACAACAGTCTGCTGCCCGAACCAAACCCAAACCAGTACAATACCAGGAATCCCACCACCTCCACCAGCAGCACACAACAACAACAACAACAATAGCAACAATACAAGCAGCATCCACTTCTAGCACAAAATCAGTGTAGCAGAAATCACCACAGCTGTTTTTTTCCCTGACTGGCTAAACAGAAACCACAAAAACAAAAGTATGACCCACCAGATCACATACCCCACCAGTTCCTCCAAAACAAAACACTCCACAGCCCGTACCCCAACCCTAGCCTAGCCAAACCCCAACCAACACCTTAATAATAATACCTACAGAGCTCCACCTTCACATTTCCCGGATTCTAGCACAGATTAAAACAACACAGGGGTTCCAGCAGCAAGCAGCAGGCACTAACACAAAAAGCTTCAGTCTTGCAGAGACCCGTGTGTAACAGGAATCATCATAGCCGTTTTTTTCCTCCAGACTAGCGAAACAGCAACAGCAGCACAACACAAACCATAACACCCCACAACATTATGAAACGAAAGAGCACATTCCAAACCGAAATACTTATCCCTGCCACTACCCTTATCTAAGCCCTACCCCCAAACACCTCAGCAGCACCACAGAACCCCCACACAGCAGCGCACAACGACAACAACACCAAGAAACATCCAATTCCAGCACAGGATCAGTGTAGCTGATATCATCACAACCACAACTTTTCTCACAGTTTGGCAAAAACCCCGCGAGCAACATACAAAACACAACAAGCCACAACGCTATAATGACACTTAGAAACACATCCTCGACACATTCTCGAAAACAAAACAACTCAAAACACTTCCAACCCTACCTCTACCCCAGCCTTACCCAAAAAGTAAAAGTTAAACTCACAGAAATGATTTGTAGTGTACACCTCGTTGATTAACCCTTTAACTCCCACACCCTATCCACCACCTGCAAAAACTTAATCCTTTGACTCCCTCATTCTGTGAGGGAATCAGAGGGTTAGGTTTTTGCTTTGCTATCATGGTTGGCAATGGAGGATGCTGGTGCATAGGATGCAGGAAGTCAAAGGGTTAAACTTAAAAACCACCACAGTTTCAGTTTTAGTTTCTCAACGAATTCCCATATGCACTAACGTCACAAGTACCATGTGTTATGGTGATCAAGGCACAAGCCTTAAGCCTGCACATAACCTATGAGCTGGCCGGGTCCTGATGCCTTACCTAACCTGTTTTACCTAGTCTATTTTTAGACTGGTATTCTATAGCCCATCACTGGAATAATCTTGGTTACATGTAAATAACATGTGTATCTGTATATCGTATCTTTATAAAAAAATGAACACACACACATACCACACACACACACACAGCACAGCACACACACACACACACACACACACACACACACACACACAACATCCACACACAAAAACTATATAAATATATATATGTGTGTGTGTGTACCAGTGAACGGCAGCCCAAAACAGCAAACAACAACACAAAGTAATCAAAACTAATGCTAGCCAGACTCAGCGTGGCAGAAATCAAATCATCACAACAGTTTACCCAGGTTGGCGAAACAGCAGCCAGCAGTATACAAAACACAACAGCCAACAACATCATGACACTAAAAATCACATCCCCAACACTCTCTCCAAAACGAAACACTCTACACTGTTCATACCATTGCCCCGACCCCCAAAAGTTAAAACACCCTAAACACACCACAAAGCTTCCAGCATCAGCACACGACACAAGTGTAGTAAAAATCATCACAACTGCTTACCCAGGTTGGCGAAACAGCAGCCACAGTATACAAAGCACAACAGCCCACAACATTATGACACTAAAGAACACATCCCCAACATCTCTCTCTCCAAAACAAAACACTCCACTACCCCCACCCCTGCCCCTACCCCCAAAGTAAACCACCCTAAAATCACCACACAGCTTCCATTATCAGCACGCAGGTGTAGCAAAAATCATCACAATTGTTTTCCCAGGTTGGTCAAACACCTCAACCTCCAAAGTTAAACCTTC
>JAPXFY010000018.1:40282502-40285002 GCA_030674185.1 Monoplex corrugatus | reverse complement strand
AGCTTAACGATTTTAAGAAAACAATACTTCGATCATTTCTCTTTATTTTACACACACACACACACACACACACACACACACACACACACACACACACACACACACACACACACACATACACACACACACACACACGCGCGCACACTCACACACACGCACGCACGCACATACACACACACGCACACGCACGCAGACACACACACACACACACACACACAACGAACACATACACATACACACACGCACGCACATACACACACGCACGCACGGACACACGCACGACACACACACACACACACACACACACACACACACACACACACACACACACACAAGAGCTGATATTAAATGTAGACTTCAGGTTATCTTTCTCCCACCGTCCACCAAACAGACCTGAAGGCTGTACATGTATATATATAACATACACATGCATGGCGAGAGATTATCACACATCTCCATTTTTTTCTGCCAGGTCGCTGGACTTCTTCTGGTGGTGTGATACGAATGTCAAATGTCAAAACACAACCCCTGACGATAACGACGACAAGTGGGAGAGAGCATTGTAAACAGATGACTAATTCATGGAAACACAACTCCACATTTCCATCTGTTCCGCTAGCCAAGCTGACAGACAACAGGCAGCCTGAGTAACACTGAGCGTCACTCTTGCTATTACAACTCTTTGAGTCATCATAAAGTCTGATCGTTTGTCATTTGTTATTGCTGTTCAAAGCCCAGCCGACTGAATAGAGCCGTATCAGGGCTATACCTGTTTCAAAACACAACACACACAACACCTCAACAAATGAAAAGAAAATTAAGCACACACACACCGACGCACTCGTGCATACAATCCGGGCACACGCCTGTCCAACCATCACACCCGTTCACAAATCCAGACATAACCAGGAACACCAAATATATATATAGACTGATTTTCATTTAACCTTGAACTGATTTATTATAAAATTTCTATTGTAATACTTTTGTAGATTAATTCGTAAGTATTAACATAGCCAAAAATTGAAGAAAAAATGTACTGGCGCGTTTGTGAGAAAAAAAATTAAATAAAAAAAATTTCTATTGTAATACTTTTGTAGATTAATTCGTAAGTAATAAAATAGCCAAAAATTGAAGAAAAATGTACAGGCGCGTTTGTGAGAAAAATAAATTAAACAAAGAAAAAATTCAGCACTCTTTTGTTACACTCTGTCCTATCAAGGTAACCATAGGTGTGTGGTTCTGCAAGTACTCGCTACATCGAAGGCTAAGTGTACATTTCAAATAGACAGTCAAGAAAATATGGCTGGTTAAGGTCTCTAAGAAATTTAAATCAATAAAATTAAATACTTTTTCAACAAAGACATGCTGAACACTTACATTAAAGTCCTAATATAACAACAATTCATACAGGATTATTTTGCGTCGCGGAAGTGAGCAAGCCAAAGCGGCAATTGGATATGTGAAAAAGCAGTGTGTGTGTAATGTGCAAAAAAACAAGAAATTAATTTAAAATATTTTTTTCAAGGTTCGGCCTTTTTATGTCTAAATATGACCAGACTAATACGGTTGCAATGACTGATTTCAAGACGAAGGAATGAATAAATTAAATGGTGTTGGGTTATAACAATATACATTACTTTGAGCCAAACAAAACTATGGTTATAACAATATACATTACTTTGAGCCAAACAAAACTATGGTTATAACAATATACATCACTTTGAGCCAAACAAAACTATGGTTATAACAATATACATCACTTTGAGCCAAACAAAACTATGGTTATAACAATATACATCACTTTGAGCCAAACAAAACTATGGTTATAACAATATACATCACTTTGAGCCAAACAAAACTATGGTTATAACAATATACATTACTTTGAGCCAAACAAAACTATGGTTATAACAATATACATTACTTTGAGCGAAACAAAACTATGGTTATAACAATATACAATACTTTGATCCAAACAAAACTATGGTTATATATAACAATATACATTACTTTGAGCCAAACAAAACTATCATACATATCAACGAAAGTAGGAAGTCTTTTACAATATATTCAAAAACATTTTTCCCCTTTTTCTACGCCACCTTAATGGCCACAGAAGCTGGCACAATGCCATGATGATGATGATGTCCACAAGGATGATTACCATGATGCCATGGAGTTCCATCTAGGACTGACACTACTCGACAGGGATGTACTCTACGCTTACTATCATAATATATCCTGTCGTCAACCAGGCTCGAGAGATACAGACACCTGCGGTGCTGGTCAGAAGATTTGAGAAACACCCTCAATGATGCATCCGTGATGTGGATGAGATTCGACTGTGTGGTCCCAGTCTTCCCAATGAGCCCACAGCACGCCCAACTCTGGGTGGGAGCCGGTTAGAAACGAAAAATCCCACAATGATTTTTGAAGGGATTGACGGGGATTCGAACCCACAACCTTCCAGTCGATAGTCCGTTGCGCTAACCACTAC
>JAPXFY010000018.1:40272502-40277502 GCA_030674185.1 Monoplex corrugatus | reverse complement strand
CTTCTTCCCCCTTCTTTTCTTCTTCTTCTCCTTCTCTTCCTCCTACTTCTTCTTCCTCCTCCATCTTTCTTCTCTTCTTCTTCTTCTTTCTTTCTCCTTCTTCTTCTCCTCACTTCTTCTTTCCTTCTTCTTCTTCTTCTTCTCTTCCTCCTTCTGCTCCTCCTCCTCGTCCTCCTCTCTTCTTCTTCGTCGTCGTCTTCTTTGTCTTCTTCTTTTTATTCTTCTTTGGTTTCTTATTATTATTTTTCTTCTCCTCCTCTCCTCCTCTCTTCTCTCTCCTCCTCCACTCTGCTCTCCTCCTCCTTCTTCTCCTCCTTCTTCTTCGACTTCTGCGTCTCTGTCTTCTTCTCCTCCTACGTCCTCTCCTCCTCTTCTTCTTCTTCTTTGTTTCGTCTTCTTCCGTTCGTTGTCACGTGTCACGGTATCATCTGGCAATAAATGGCGGCGGCTGTTTCTTATATTTTCTACAGTTCTTTCTAGATGCCAGCAATCTTGGTGGAAGCTGAGGGTGGAGCTGATCAGGCACAAGACTGGCACTACTCCATTCTAATAGGACTTCAGCGGGTGTCCTCCGTGGGGATGCCGGGGGCTCTTTCAGTATAAATAGTATCCCACTTCTGGAAATTCTGTGATAGAAATTTCCTCTTTTCTGTCACTCTCTTGTTTCTGCCTTGTTCTTTACTTTCTGTTATTTCTTCCTTTCATTTTCTGCCTTGCTGGGCCATTCACCCTATATGTGTTCGATAAAATCTTACGTACTTTTTCTTAGGATCGATAATTTAGTACATGTATCAAATGCATTTCTGGCTCTAGGGAGGTGAGATATGCGAAAGCAGTTTTAGGTAATTTAGGCCCGTTTTTATGTATGTTCTTGTGTCCTTAGGTATACTTACATTTGTATTCAGGTGTGTTTTTTAAATCCCCTGTGCGATAAATTGGACGCAGCGGTCAACGCCGGGGGCATGCCCTTAGATTATGAGCGCGAATGCATGTGTGTGCTTAATTTTCTTTTCTCTTTCTTCTTTTTTTTTTTCCCTGTTGAAGTTTTGTATGTTTTGAAGCAGTTATAGCCCTGATACGGCTCTACGCAGTCGGCTGGGCTTTAAACAACAATAACTATGGGCGGGAGTCATTCTTGTCTCCATCCTGATAGGGCCTCAACGGTCCAGCGTCATTCTTGTCTCCACCCTGATAGGACCTCGATGGGCCAGCGTCATTCTTGTCTCCACCCTGATAGGACCTCAACGGTCCAGCATCATTCTTGTCTCCACCCTGATAGGACCTCAACGGTCCAGCGTCATTCTTCTCTCCACCCTGATAGGACCTCAATGAGCGAGCGTCATTCTTGTCTCCATCCTGATGGCACCTCAATGGGCCAGCGTCATTCTTGTCTCCATCCTGATGGCCCCTCAACGGGCCAGCGTCATTCTTGTCTCCATCCTGATGTCACTTCAATGGGCCAGCGTCATTCTTGTCTCCATCCTGATGGCCCCTCAATGGGCCAGCGTCATTCTTGTTTCCATCCTGACAGGACCTCAACGGTCCAGCGTCATTCTTGTCTCCATCCTGATAGGACCTCAACGGTACAGCGTCATTCTTGTCTCCATCTTGATAGGACCTCAACGGTCCAGCGTCATTCTTGTCTCCATCCTGATGGCACCTCAGTGGAGGTCAGTGCACATGCAATTTGTTCCGAGCCCGGAGACGCTATTTTGAGAGACTGTGACTGTGTCTGAGACTGCAGGCCTGATATCTGTGACTTCAGACTTCTAGGTTTCCTGCCTGGGGTTATCCCGCCCTCAGCCCATGGCCAAAACACTACTAACCCTG
Organism: Monoplex corrugatus; assembly: GCA_030674185.1. Classification (NCBI taxonomy): domain Eukaryota; kingdom Metazoa; phylum Mollusca; class Gastropoda; order Littorinimorpha; family Ranellidae; genus Monoplex; species Monoplex corrugatus. The sequence goes on along the minus strand of JAPXFY010000018.1, from coordinate 40,275,672 downwards.
TGAGCGCAATTGTTTTAACAAAATAATGAGATCGTGTTCCATATATACGTAAGCTCACGCGCGCCCGCCAGCACGTGCACACAATACTCGTGCCTGTAAAACCAGTAGGGTTCAGGTTAATAACAGCTGTTTTGTGTTGTGCAAGTATATAATTTACACACACACACACACACACACACACACACACACACACACACACACATATATATATATATATATATATATATATATATACATATACACACACACACACACACACACATATATATATATTATATATATATATATTATATATATATTATATATACATACATACATTGATTCAATTTAAGGACTTTTTGAGTAATTCAAAGAGACGCACAGATACACAGACATACACTCACATACACACGTACAGACACACACAGATACACAGACATGCACACATACACACACACGCACACACACTCATACATAATTATAATTATGTATGTATTATATATAGAATTACAATTATATACATATATATACACACGCACACACACGTACTCACACACTCACAGGCAAGCACAGATACATACGCACACACACACACACCACACACACACACACACACACACGCACTCACACACAAGCACAAACACACTCAGAGACAGGCAAAGATACACACACATACACATACACATATACGCACGAACACACACACACACACACACACACACACACACACACACACACACACACACACACACACACAACACACACACACACACACACACACAAATTCGTCCATGCCTTGTCAGGGGTCCAGATATTTAACACAATAACTGCTTTGTATTGCAGAGCTTGCATAGTTTCTGTATGTAGAGTGCTTGATTGAATTTGCGTGGGTTCAGAATCCACACACACACACACACACACACACACACACACACACACACACACACACACACACACACACACACACACACACACACACACACACACATGTCAGAGAGAGAGAGAGACAGTCTCAAAAAGCAAAGAGAGAGATGTGCGTATGCATTGAAGGACCATCAACCAGCACACATGTCGATTATGAGTGTCCTGTTGATGTACGAGTATATTATGTGTTGGTATGTATACATATATATATATATATATATATATATATATATATATATCACACACACACACACACACACACACACATACATACACACACACACGCACGCACGCACGCACATGCATCTACACACATGTAGAATGAGAGAGAGAGAGAGAGAGCCGGAAAGAGAGAGACAGGCAAACCGGGAGAGAGAGAGACAGAGAGAGGGAGGGAGAGAGAGAGACAGAGAGAGACAGACAAACAGACAGACACACAGACAGAGACACAGAGGCAGAAACAGAGATACAGCGCGCACGAGCGGAAAATATGAATTTATATAGATGGTTTAGTAAACTCTCTCTCTCTCTGTCTCTCCCTCTCTCTCTCTTCTCTCCCCCCCGCTCTCCCTCTCTCTCTCCCTCTCTGTCTCTCCCTCTCTGTCTCTCTCTCTCTCCCCCCCCTCTCTCTCTCTCTCTCTCTCTCTCTCTCTGTCTCTCTCTCTGTCTCGTTACCTGCCCGCCGCATTCAGACTCACATCACAGAACTTAGAAGCCACCCAACATCAACCATATCGTATTGTTTCCTAACTAACCACGCCACATCACCGGTGGTGACTGAACTAAGCTGAAGTCATTGTACTTCTTACAGCCGGCTATGTCAGCAGGGGCGGGCCTTTGGCTGTAGAAATGTCAGTGATCTTGTCCCCGTGACATTTAGCGTCTTTTTATTTTCAGCCTTCTTTCCCAGTAGTCAACGACGGCACAAAACGTGTCCGTGTGCACGTTTCATGGCCTGCTTTTTTCCGCCTGCTGTCTTGTCCTTTCTTCTTGTGGATCATCCGATACATCGCCAGTGAAATACTTAAGAAGGATCAAGTATGTAATAAAAGAGAAAGACTTAAGAAGGATCAAGTATGAAGTAAAACAGAAAGACTTAACAAGGATCAGGTATGAAATAAAACACAAAGACTTAAGAAGGATCAAGTATGTAATAAAACAGAAAGACTTAAGAAGGATCAAGCATGAAATAAAACACAAAGACTTAAGAAGGATCAAGTATATAATAAAACAGAAAGACTTAAGAAGGATCAAGTATGAAATAAAACACAAAGACTTAAGAAGGATCAAGTATGTAATAAAACAGAAAGACTTAAGAAGGATCAAGTATGAAGTAAAACACAAAGACTTAAGAAGGATCAAGTATGTAATAAAACAGAAAGACTTAAGAAGGATCAAGTATGAAATAAAACACAAAGACTTAAGAAGGATCAAGTATGTAATAAAACAGAAAGACTTAAGAAGGATCAAGTATGTAATAAAACACAAAGACTTAAGAAGGATCAAGTATGAAATAAAACACAAAGACTTAAGAAGGATCAAGTATGTAATAAAACACAAAGACTTAAGAAGGATCAAGTATGAAGTAAAACACAAAGACTTAAGAAGGATCAGGTATGAACTAAAACACAAAGACTTAAGAAGGATCAAGTATGAAGTAAAACACAAAGACTTAAGAAGGATCCATTATGTAATAAAACACAAAGACTTAAGAAGGATCAAGTATGAAATAAAACACAAAGACTTAAGAAGAATCAAGTATGTAATAAAATACAAAGACTTAAGAAGGATCCAGTATGTAATAAAACACAAAGACTTAAGAAGGATCAAGTATGAAATAAAACACAAAGACTTAAGAAGGATCCAGTATGAATAAAACACAAAGACTTAAGAAGGATCAAGTATGTAATAAAACACAAAGGCTTAAAAAGGATCAAGTATGTAATAAAACACAAAGACTTAAGAAGGATCAAGTATGTAATAAAACACAAAGACTTAAAAAGGATCAGGTATGAAGTAAAACAGAAAGACTTAAGAAGGATCAAGTATGAAGTAAAACACAAAGACTTCAGAAGGATCCAGTATGTAATAAAACACAAAGACTTAAGAAGGATCAAGTATGTAATAAAACACAAAGACTTAAGAAGGATCAAGTATGTAAATTGTAATAAAACACAAAGACTTAAGAAGAATCAAGTATGTAATAAAACACAAAGACTTAAGAAGAATCAAGTATGTAATAAAACACAAAGACTTAAGAAGGATCA
>JAPXFY010000018.1:40250002-40252502 GCA_030674185.1 Monoplex corrugatus | reverse complement strand
GACTTACTCAACGTACGCAGACACGCCCACTGTTTCACAAACCGTAAGACAGAAATCCACAAGTGTTTTACGGAAAAACCGTATGACAAATCCACACCTGATTTATAAACTACAAGTCAGAAAATCCATACGTGTTGTACAAACCTTCAGACAGAATTCCGCACAAAGTTCTCCAGCACTTTCGCAGGTCATAATAAGACAACAATCCAAACGTCTTCAACAAGTCATAATACCAAAAATTAATTCACTTTTCTTTCACAAATCATAAGACAAAAATCCATATAATGTCTTTAACATTTTCACAAAACAGTAAAGACTAGAAATCCTCACGAAACCTGGAGCACTTTCAAGAATGTTCTGCAAACAAACATAAAAAAAACACTGCTGAGTTGAAAACGATTCGGTCCCATTCAGTATCGCGCAAAATATAAGCATCAGAGAATGGACTTGGAACGCAATGGGAGGAAAGTCCCGTCACACACACACATACACACTGTCTGTTGACACAACCTTCACAGATCCCGCTGTGGGGCGTCTCCTTCATCGACTGGGCTGCACCCTACAGGCAAGGCGAAGGGACTGAGGTCTATGGCTAGCTAGACCTGGACCACGGAGAGAGAGCGAGCTAGATTCTCAGTGGAACAAACAAACGGACGGACCGACAGACAGAGACAGCGGTGTTGGCGCTGGTCCGCAACGAGCGAGTGTAGAAGAAAACAGCCAGCGGCGCATGAAAACAGCGGTGGTGGAAGCCATCTCGTCAGGCCTGGCCTCGTCTGGCTTTAGTGACTGCAACATGCGTGTTAGCTCTGGGTCTTCCTTCCCCGCTTCGGCACGAGGATGGCAGGCAACACACGGAGACCGCGCTCGTCCGCTAGACAGTCGCACAACGAACGTTTTCGATTCACTCACTACGAGGTTGAAGCCCGCATGAGAGACTGTGTGTGAGGATAGCAAGTTTTAATATTTTCGCTCTTGCACCCTGTCCACTACTATCCTGCCTTGTTAACCATATTAGCGAAGCAAAAACTTTACCCTTTGACTCCCTCACCCTATCCACCAGCTTCCTGCACGGGGTTTTAAGTTTTTGCTGTCAGTGGACAGGAAACTGTAGTTCTTACGTTCCTTTCAGGGGTATGGAGAGTTGAGCAACGATGCAGTTTGTGTCTCTCTCACTCTTGCAGACTTTGCGTAGATATACACAGCCAGACTTCATTGTTTTTGGCAACATTTAACCCTAACCCTAATCCCTATCACCCTTTGGGTGGCAGTCCATTTAATTAACGAAAAAAACGGACCCTAACAGTGAGGGTTTGGGGTTCGTTTTGTCTTAAGGACAGGACCAATTATATCGTGTCCCTATGTAAAATAGAGCTCGCGGGCGAGCAAGAGAGAGGGAGAGAGAGAGAGAGAGAGAGGGCGGGAGTGAGAGAGAGAGAGAGAGAGAGAGAGAGAGAGAGAGAGAGAGAAGGGAAAGGGATGAAGGGAGGGAGAGAAAATCAGTTTCAGTTTCGGTTTCTCAACGTGATGTCTCAGCATGAATTCCCATAGACACTGACGCCAATAGTGCCACCGTGATGGCGAGGGACCAAAATGATCGTGACACAAAAGCCCCATGAGCTGGCCATCTCCTGAGGTCCGACGTAATGTGTGGTTTTATATCTTAATATGTGTACCAGTCTGTCACTGGAACAGTTTTGGTTAAGGACATGAGTATCCGTCTATCTCATCTCCCCACTGGACGAAGCAGCAGGGAAGTTTCAGTCTTTTTCTCATAATTTTGCATTTGGTGTTTGTCTGTGTGTGATCTTACATTCACGCTTGACAAAGGCCAGTTGACCGAAATTTGCGCCTGTCTTGTCTTGTTGTATTAAGTACGCGTTCTGATTCTATTTTCGTGTTTTTGTAGTTCCTTTCATCTATGTATGTAAAAAAAAAAAAAGAATAATAAACAAATGAAAACACAAACTAGCCACTCAATATAATCCTATCTAACCAACGTTTCATACAATCACATCACAGAAAGCACCCTCAATCAACAGAGAGAGAGAAAGAGAGAGAAAGACACAGAGAGAGAGAGAAAGAGAGAGAAAGACACAGAGAGAGAGAGAGAAAGAGAAAGACACAGAGAGAGAGAAAGAGAGACAGAGACAGACAAAGTGACAGACAGACAGAGAGACAGATAGAGAGTAAGAGACACACAGAGAGACAGAAAGAGACAGAGACAGAGAGAGAGAGACAGAGAGAGAGACAGAAAGAGACAGAGACAGAGAGAGAGAGAGAGGATGAGACAGAGACAGAAAAAGACACAGAGAGACAGAGAGAGAGAGCTCTGAACTGCACCACTTCAGAGAGTTTGTGTAAAGAAATTTTTTTTTAATAATTTTTTTTTAAAAAAGAGCAGAAGAAATGAAAATAAACAATTAAAAAAAAAAAATGTACCGGTAGATCCTGCTGATAAGAGACGCGATATCTTAACGAGAGTCAGATCAGTCATTCA
>JAPXFY010000018.1:40230002-40242502 GCA_030674185.1 Monoplex corrugatus | reverse complement strand
CACAAAGCACAAAGCACACACACACGCACATATACAAACATACACAAATACACACACAAACGCATGCACACACACACAAACGCATACACACGTACAGACACACACAAAACATACACACACGCACATAGAAACACACACGCACGCACGCACAAACACACACACCAAACACACACACACACACACTCACACACACACAAACACATACACAATCACACACACACACACACACACACATACAGACACACAAACACACACACATACACACACACACACACACACACACACACACACACACACACACACATACACACACACACACAATTACGCTACGACCTGAGATGTCAGCCTCCATTAAAAGCTACAGCACGTAATAATCGCAGCATGCTGCTATTATCAGAGTCGATTGCATCAGTTTCGATCATGTTTTTCGTGTCTCGTTGACCCAGACAAAACCCTAACAAATACTAGTCGCAGATGAACTATGAACTTTTCGGATATAAGGGAAAGACAATTCGTAGACAGTCCATGAACTTTTGAGATACAAATAACACGTGGGCACTTCATGAACTTTGGAGATAAAATCATTAGGAGACAGTCGATGATCCCTTCGGATAGATAATCTGTATATAGTCCATGAATTTTTCAGATAGAGATAACTAATAGACAGTCCATGAACTTTTCAGATACAGGTAATTCGTAGATAATCCAATGACTTTTCAGATACAGATAATTCATAGATAATCTGTAAATTTTTCAGATACAGACAATTCGTGAGACGGTCTGTAAACTTTTCAGATACAGGTAATTCGTGAGACGGTCTGTAAACTTTTCAGATACAGGTAATTCGTGAGATAGTCTGTAAACTTTTGAGATATAGCTAATTCGTGAGATAGCCTGTAAACTTTTCAGATAGAGGTAATTCGTGAGATGGTCTGTAAACTTTTCCGATACAGATAATTCGGATGTAGTCTCTAAACTTTTCAGATACAGATAATTCGGATGTAGTCTCTAAACTTTTCAGATACAGATAATTCGCAGACAGTCTGTGGACATTTTTTATATAGACAATCTGGAAACAGTCCATGAACTTTTCATATGCAAATAATCATAAGCAGGCCCTGAACTTTACAGACACAGATAATTCACAGACAGTCCACGAACCTTTCAGACACAGATAATTCACAGACAGCCCTTGAACTTTTCAGATACAGATAATCGTAACAGTCCATGAACTTTTCAGATACAGATAATTCGTAGGCAGTCCAGATACTTTTCGGATACAGATAATCGTATATAGTCCCTGAACATTTTAGACACAGATAATTCACAGACAATCCATGAACTTTTCAGATACAGATAATCGTCAACAGCCCATGAATTTTTCAGACACAGATAATTCGTAGACAATCCATAACCTTTTCAAATACAGATAATCATAAACAGTCCATGAACTTTTCAGACACAGATAATCGTAAACAGTCCATGAACTTTTCAGATACAGATAATCATAAACAGTCCATGAACTTTTCAGATACAGACAATCATAAACAGTCCATGAACTTTTCACACACAGATAATTCGTAGACAGACATGAACTTTTCAGCCATACATGAGGCAATAATAACTGCCATCCCCAGGGGAAGGGGAGTAATAAAAAGCAGTCTGGTCAGAGGTCTGTTTGTACGGTAATGTGTGGCTATGTCTACCATAGAGATTCTCATTCATGAGCGGATCATATAGGTTGCCAGACAGAGGAAGTATTGGCAGAGAGTTAAATAGTATTTCATTAATAAATATGAGCCAGTATGGTTTTGTGCGTTTTGTTTGGTGTGTTTGATTTGCTGGTCCTGTCTGTTTCTTGCTATATATTATGAGTCTTTGTTCCTTTCCACTGATTTGTTTGCTTTTTTTTTTTTGTGCGACTTCGCTTTAATGAATCCTTTTCATCTTTAAACAACTCTGTGCGTGTGTGTGATGTGTGTGTGTGTGTGTGTGTTGTGTGTGTGTGTGATGTGTGTGTGTGTGTGTGTGTGTGTGTGTGTGTGTGTGTGTGTGTGTGTGTGTGTGTGTGTGTGTGTGTTGTGTGTGTGGGTGGGTGTGTTGTGTTTGCGTGTGAGAGAGAGAGAGAGAGAGAGACAGAGAGAGACAGAGAGAAAGAGAGGGGAAGAGGTGTTGTGTGTGTGTGTGTGTGTGTGTGTGCGAGAGAGAGAGAGAGAGAGAGAGAGAGAGAGATGGTGTGTTGTGTGTTGTGTGTGTGTGTGTGTGTGTGTGTGTGTGTGTGTGTTGTGTGTGTGTGGTTTTGTGTGTGTGTGTGTGGTGTGTGTGTGTGTGTGTGTTGTGTGTGTTGTGTGTGTGTGTGTGTTGTTCTTCTTCTTCTTCTCCTTGAGAGGGAAAAGGAGTTCCATCCTAGTGCTTGTCTTGTGATGTTATCTGAAGTTTTTGTTTTTTTTGCCGATTAATTTGTGGTGTCATCTACATAAATATTCTCTTTCTTTGCCTTCTTTTTTCCTACGTTGCTCAGCACTTGCTGATTCGATTAATTCGTGTTTACTTTTTCACACAGTTATCCGTTGTGTTTGATTTCTGCTTTGCATTTGTTTTAAGTAATGATTGATTGCCTTCTGTGTTCGACGACAGAACAGATGAATGTTGCATGTACGTGCGACGAAAATAAACACGCGAAGATGCATATGTACACCATAACATACATACCCCTGTATATGTCGCATGATGTGTTCAACTCCCCCACCCCCTCCTCCCACACACACACACATAAAGAATAGACTCTCTCTCTCTCTCTCTCTCTCTCTCTCACTCTCACTGCCTCTGCTCTATTTGTCTATCTGTCTGTGTCTGTCTGTCTGTCTCTCTCTGTCTCTGTCTCTCTCTTTCTCTGTCTCTCACATCCCTTCTCTCTCAGTTTATTATTTTGATATAATTTTAAACACCTTTTATCTTCATCGTCCCTATCCCACCCGCTTCCTTCCTGTGTTAAAATGGGGGCTGTTAACCTTAGTTATCAAAGTCCTTTGAATCTTGAGTCCTGAGTCTGTATCAAATAGTACCATACAGTATCATTCATTATCTTTACCGTTGGAAAAATGAAGATGAATCACTGAAGCAGTCAGCCTCTCTCATCGCCTCCGTTTCATTCCCACAAGTACCCCACCAAAAATCAAAAACAAAACACAAAAACAACAACACACAAACACACACACACACACACACATACACACACACACACACACACACACACACACACACACACACACACACACACACACACACACACACAAACAACAACAACAACAAAAACAGAGACAACTCACACACGCCTGATCCTAAATGAAATGATTTGTTTAGTCACACAAGTACGATACCGTTACAGGCAAAACTAAATGCAAGCTTACTCCTCACAATGACTCAACCGATGTGTAACACACACACACACACACACACACACACACACACACACACACACACACACACACACACACACACACACACACACCACACACACACACCAGACCGTTCACCCCTACCTTTCTATTTCTATTCTGTTCCTCTCACTGCCTGAAGACCGTGCGTTACCATGCTGATACCTCACGAGTTTAACCCTTTATTACTCCCCTCACCCTATCCACAACTAGCTTCCTGCCGTGCCCGTTACTACCCAGATACTTCAGACTTAACCCTTTCACTTCCTCACTCCATCCACCAGCTTCCTGCCAAAATTGTGTTACTACCCTGATACCTCGGACGTAACCCTTTTTACTCTCTCACACTATCTACCAGCTTCCTGTTGTGGAAAGGATGAAAGGGTTGCGTGAAAGTTGGTGAGAGGTGTGAGGGAGTGAGAGGGAGGATTCCAGGAATGTGGTTGTTAGCATGACTGAGTGAAAGGCTCGCGGAAGCTGGTGGACAGGGTGAGGGACAGAAAGGATTGCAAGAAACTGGTGGACAGGGTGAGGGAGAATGTGTTAAAGGCAGCTGATGGATAGGGTGAGGGAGTGAAAAGCTTTCAGAAACTGGTGGATAGAATGAGAGAGTGAAAGACTTTCGGGAACCTTGTGGACAGGGTGAGAGAGACAAAGACTTGCAGGAAGTTGGTGGATAGGGTGAGAGCGAGCGAGAAAGACTTTCAGGAACCTGATGGGCAGGGATAGAGAGGAGAGAGAGAGAGAGAGAGAAAGACTTGCAAGAAGCTGGTGGATAGGGTGAGAGAGTGAAAGACTTTCAGAATTTTCAGGAAGCTGGTGGACAGGGTGAGAGATTGCAGGAAGCTTGGGGATAGCGCAAGGAAGTGACAGAGAAATGCAGAAAGTTGGCGAACAGAGTGAAGGATAAAAGGGCTGCCTGAAGCTGGTGGATAGGGTGAGGGAGTAAAAGGCTTGCAGGAAACTGGTGGACATGCTGAGAATTAGTAAAAGGCTTGTAAACGCTGGACATACTGAGAGAGTAAAAGGCTTGTAAAACCGCTGGGAACCATACTGAGAGTAAAAGGCTTGTAAACTGTGGACATCTGAGAGAGTAAAAGCTTGAGGGGCTAGGAGTAAAAGGGTCTTGCCAGGAGTAAAAGGAAAACTGGCTGAACTAGGAGTGAGGCGGTAAAAAAAAAGGCTCGCAAAGAACTAAGTGGACAGTGTGTGAGGGAATGAAACGAAACGGTTTGTGCAGGAAGCTGGTGTAAGCTAAGTAACAGGGAGTGAAAGGGTTAAGAAGAGTGGAAGAGGAATGTTGTTGAAACCACCCCCCTCCTTGCCAACTTTGTCGACAACGAGTCCGCTAATTTGAGCATTTGTCGGATTTCTCTTCGAACCTTTCCCAACTCCAACCCAAGTCTAAACAGAGCAAATGGCGAGGCACTTTACGCCTCCTGTTTGAACGGGCGAAACAAATGAACTGTGAGCGATGGAAGGTGTAAAAACAATCGGCCCTTTCCGTCCGCTTGGGGAAGGTTTCTCATTTCTTGGCACCTTCAACTTCAGTGAAATTTTGCCCAGTGGGGTGAGGGTCAGAGTCTAAGCATTAGTCTAGAGGAACCTGAAAAAAAAACACAAAAAAAAAGAATAAGAATGCGTATTTAATACAAGACAAGACAAGACAGGCGCAAATTTTCCGCCAACTGGTCTTTGTCAAGATCACAAACAAACAAACAAATACCAGATACAAAAATTAGGAGAAAAGAAAAGAAAAAAAACTTCCCTGCTGCTCCGTCCAGTGAATCTGGTGTTTATTTGTTTGTAATCTTTACGCTTGAAAAGACCAGTTGACCGATAATTTGCGCCTGTCTTGTCTTGTTGTATTAAATACGCGTTCTTATTATTTTTTCGTGTTTTTTTTTCTGGTTCCTGTTTGCTTGAACGCGGGCAGTCACACTTGTTTTGGAGTTAGTCTAGGGGTTAAGGTTAGTGCGGTAGAGAGAGAGAGAGAGAGAGAAGAGAAGACAGACAGACAGACAGCAGACGAGACAGAAGACAGACAGAGACAGAGACAGAGAGAGAACCCAAGTCGAACGAATGCCAGTTTCTGTCTCTCCGTGAAGGCATTAGTTTTCGCCGAGGACGTCTCGATACGTCCCAGGTTCGATGTGTCACACACACAACACAACACCACACACACACACACCACACACACACACAACACTACACACAAACACACACACACACACACACACACACACACACACACACACACACACATTCACTCACACACACACACACACACACACATTGGAATGTCACTGGGTGTGAAGCCAGGGGAACACAGACTCGGGAAACAATGTGTGGGGGCATGGGCACAGACAGTGGTAGGTATTACACGGCAGATGGTCGGCGCTGACAGATGAAGATCACCAGCATTCTTTCTGGTTCATCTCTCTCTCTCTCTCTCTCTCTCTCTCTCTTTCACACATGTACGCACGCGTGCACCTCGCATGCCGCTCGTGCGATAAAAATACGCGACACACGCACGCCAAAAAAGAGACGTATGGAACCAGGGACGTATCGAAATGTATCCGTTTTTGCCAACAGTCAACCTGAAAAGTTCACGTGAGCTGTCTGTAGTTTTCTTTTAGTACTGTCGGCAAAGAGAATAGTACCAGTCTCTTTCCTGTGTAGGTATATGTATGTATGTATGTATGTATGTATGTATGAATGTATGTATGTATGTATGTATGTATGTATATATGTATGTATGTATGTATGTATGTATGTATGTATGTATGTATGTATGTATGTACGTATGTACGTACGTACGTATGTATGTATGTATGCATGTATGTATGTATGTATGTATGTATGTAAGATCTATATATGTATGTATGTATGTATGTATGTATGTATGTACGTATGTACGTACGTACGTATCATGTTGTATGCATGTATGTATGCATGTATGTATGTAATTGTATATGTGTATGCATGACTCTGGAGCACTGTGGATCAGAGATATCGACCCGGGGATAGTCTGGCTTTTCCTGACCGCTTATGCTTGTCCCCATTTCATGTTTACTGTTTCCTTAACAAAAGGTAAACGTTTTGTTTCTATTTTCACAATACTGATATGATCCTGATGATGCCATTTATTGGCGAAAATTACACACTGCAGTGATAATTCGAAGAATCATCGTGGCTCACACCCATCGTAAATGTATATAATTACATATATTACAATCTATGCTTGTTTTTCTACATTTTGTTAGATCTGTTGATTATGCACTGCATACATTTCAAGACATTTGTAAATGTCATGTATCTGAAAATGAATAAAAACAAGTAAAAAAAGAAATATCAGTTTTCCTGGAATATGTTTGGCTTCTTTATAGTTTATGATCGCTTAAAATTTTCACAAGAAAAGTTAAAAAGAAAACAAACCAGAGATAAGCGCAGGAAACGGGCCAAGCGATAACATCTGCTCCGTAATGTTCGTTTTATGGCAGCTTTTACACCCTCTTAAACCTGGGAGATCTAACACAGGGATGAACGTTGACATCGAAAGATAAAATGAATCAGTTCTGTGGCTGATAAAGCTTCAATGACAGGTTATGTACATGGCTGTCCTGTATCGCTTCCGGCAAATAAACCTGTTTTAACCCTTTCACTCCCGCACCCTATCCACCAACTGCAAAAACTTAACCCTTTGACTCCCTCACCCTATCCACCAGCTTCCTGCAGGAAGCTGGTGGATAGGGTGAGGGAGTCAAAGGGTTAAGTTTTTGCTTTGATAGCATGGTTGGACAATGCAGCATCGCTTGTCGGAGAGCAAAAGACACTGCGCCCACTTCAGTTAGCGCAGCGTCTTCTCTCTCTCTCCCACAATGCATGCTGCATATACAAATAATTATATTTCCGATAATTCCATTATCCGTAAATGAAGAAACGAAAGACAGACATTAAAAGCGAAAGAACTACAGTTAACCCTTTGACTCCCTCAGCCTATCCACTAGCATCCTACTTTGTCAAACCATGACAGCAGAGCAAAAATTTAACCCTTCACCCCTTCACCCTCACACACCAGCTTCCTGCAAGAAGCTGGTGGATAGGGCGAGGGAGTCAAAAAAGAGTTGAAATTTTTGTTGTTGGTGGATAGGGCGTGGAAGTCAAAGGGTTAATGTGGTAGCGAAATCACAGACATCTAAGATATAGACTGCGCGCGCCTGCCTGCGAGTGGCCCCATAGCGCCACCATTTACCGAGGACCGGTCTGCCCGCTCTCGGCAGCTGGGCGTAGTACAATTTAGTAATGACCGGCGTGTTAATTTGACTGAAAAACGTGTATCACTGTTAAAAAAAATATCGGGAACAACTACCAGTACTGTTTAGCAGAAGGTCATAGCTAAGGGACAGAGTCTGTTTAGTTGGTGCAGCTTTACACTTGATGCTTTGACTGATAACTGAATAAAGTGACCCCCCTGACCAAGAAATTCTAATGCCATGTGTTAGGTCTGCACTATCTTATTGATAAACTGTCTACTAGGTAGGCCCCTAACAGGCGTGGGAATTCAGAGTTATTATAAACTTTACCATCTAAATTGACTGCTCTCTCTCTCTCTCTCTCTACTCTCTCTCTCCCAACACACACACACACACACACACACACACCACACACACACACATCCACCTCACTCACTCACTCTCTTTCTCTCTCTCTCTTTCTCGCTCTGTGTGTGTGTGTGTGTGTGTGTGTGTGTGCGTGCGTGCGTGCGTGCGTGTGTGTGTGTGTGTGTGTGTGTGTTGTGTGTGTGTGTGAAAGAGAGAGAGAGCGAGAGAGAGAGAGGTGTCAAAGGTTACTTTAGACTTCAGTGCAGCACAGTACCGTTACCACTGGGACGTGAGCATGAGTCTGGCATTGTTCTTGTCGTAGCGATGCGTATAAGTGTTGGAAGTTCTTATTTGAAAATAGTATGCTCGGAAAGATCACGTTTTGAGCTTTCTGGTAATATCAAATCTTGACCATTTGAGGAACGGAAATGTCTGGAACCTTTTGTGTGGCATGGGGCTGTTCAAACAGAAAAAGAAAAGGAAAATCGTTTCATAGGTAAGTGTGTGTGTGTGCATGCGTGTGTGTGTGTGTGTGTGTGGTTGCGTGCGTGTGTGTGTGTGTGTGTGGTGCGTGCGTGCGTGCGTGCGTGTGGTGTGTGTGTGTGTGTGCGCGTGCCTGTGCGTGTGGTGTGTGTGTGTATGCAGAAGAGAGAGCCAAACTTTACACACACACACACACACACACACACACACACACACACACACACACACACACACACACACACACACACAATCAACACCAACACACATATGCATCACACCGCGCGCACGCACAAACACGCACACACACTCACCACACGCACCCTAATAATGGGTCATCGGAAATTTCTTTAAAAAAAGTATTTAAACGATACAGCTTTCTCCACTGTCCGTCATTCATTTACACAGAGTAAGCAACAGACTGCTGAGCGCTGGTAGGTCCCCAAAATGGCTGCCACTCGCAGCCAGCGGTGGGGCCATTTCGCCTCAACGCTCGCAGACAGGCGCGCGCAGTCTATATCTTAGATGTCTGTGAGCGAAATACGTTTATGTCTATGAGATTCTACGAGATAAGCAAGTTTTAAACCTCGCAGACTATCACCACCGGCGGTTCATTTGTTGCAAGAGTACAAAGGGCGGGTGGTGTTGTGAGAGATCTCCTGTGTGCTAAAGCTGCCGGCCATAGTAATCACGCCTCACATCTCACGCCTCATGCTTCACGCCTCACGCGTGAATAGAAAAATGAACAGACAAGGTTCTCTTGCCCGGGGCCATACAACTCCACTCACGCTTCACGCCTCATGGTTCACGGTTCACGCGTGAGCGGAGAGTGGGGCTGTCCACTTTTTCGATTGTGAAGTTTAATTCCTGGTTACTATTGTGCATTTCAATTCTCCCCACATGCATGATGGATGACTACAAAAAAAAATGATCGAGCTAGTCCGGGCAAGGTCCCTCCTTGGAATCCGCGTGTGCCTGACTACAACAAAGAACAAACAACAAAAAAAAAAAAAAAACAAACCACAAGTTTGGGAAGACTTAGCGAAGATTCTGAATGAACCCAAAGGTAAGGAGATGATGGAATGCAGGTGGAATTCTCCTCGTGATTCTCTGAAGAAATGTTCCTGGCACATATGCTTTGTCTCTTTCGTTGCTCCTCCTGAGCAAGAGCAAAATCAGGAGGTCATCTTCGTCGGAAGAATCCATCTTCGAAGAAAGAAACAAACCAATGTTTCTGATCAACTGAGCAAACAGCACCGTCGACACAGAACAGACGCGTGAGCATGAGGCGTCAGCTCCGGTGACCCTGTGCATCAAACGTGAGGCGTGAAGCATGATGCGTGAGACGTGAGGGCGTGAGTTTTCTATGGTCCTAGATGTGGATGAAGCTGTGAGGTGGAGGAGTGAGGGGGAGGGAGGGAGGGAGTGGGGGAGGGAAGGAGGGAGGGAGGAAGGGAGAGAAGAAGCGAGTGAGACACAATTTGTGGCATCTTGAACCCCCCTGTTTATATTACTTCGGACTCGGCATCCTCCGGGGAGGTCTGGCTGACAGTTGGTGCGTCGGTGGGTGGGTAGGTGGATGAGTGGGCGGAGGGGGTGCGCAAAACGCTGGAAGAGGTGTGAGCTATTGGCTTGGGGATAAGAAAAAAGAGCGGGTGAAAAAGACAGGTGGCGGCTTTTCAATTTTTGCTTCTTTGTTTGTTTGTGGAAGGGGGGGGGGGTGTTTGTTTTTCCCCCTTGTTGTGCCAGTAAGTGACAAAACAAAATCGGACAGCTTGTACCGGAAATTCTGGTTGATCTCTTGGATTTAGTTTCTTGTCTTCAAAGAGTTCACACAAATCGATTGCGACTTCCAGCATTTAAAACCAAGCCCTTACAGCAATGTCCCTTCTTGTGCATACATTATTACAGAAATTCCATCAGGTGTGATAAAACTTTCGACGTGAAGTGAGGGCAATGGTACGCTGGAACTGTCACAACGGGGGAAACAGAATTGAAATATTCTCAGAAGCTCTACAAGAATGTGCTGTTCACATATTATTATCTTCCTAAAACATTATGATTTTGTACACTTCTTCTTTTTCTTTCTATACCCCCTTCTTCTTCTTCTTCTTCTTTTATTTCTTTTCCTTTTTCTTGTCTTTGTGACCGGGGACCTTGACACTTTGACTTCCGGACTTACGCATTCCTGGCTCATCAACGGTCTCAATCTCTGACCCAAATTTGGAAAAGATCCCCATCCACAAACAGCCGGAAAAAGTATAAACAACAACACTTTTGTCACCGACACTCAGACAGAAAGACACAGCTCTGTCCAGTCGATGAACAATTCTGCTCTCTCTCAAAACAATTTCTGTCTCTCTCTCTCTCTCTCTCTCTCTCTCTCCTCTCTCTCTCCTTATGAACAATTTCCGTCCTCTCTCTCTCCCTCTGCTCTCTCCCCTCTCTCTCCACCCCCCTCCTCTCTCCACCACCTACCGAAGAAAGGGGGGGGGGGATACTTACCGCAAAATGGACTGTCCTCTCACAAGAGTGGGCAGACCTGTGTGACACAACACCGACACACTGCACGCCAGCAGAGCGTGTCGGCGCCAAGTCCCCAGCGACCAGCCAGGTGTGAAGACGACGGCACCTCACACAGCAGATGCCATCTACCCGACAATCCGCAACAGCCGCGGCGAAGACTTTCTTTATGGCCTGTGACTGGGGTGTGGGGGGTGGGGTGGGGTGGGGTAGGGGATCTCCTATCTCCTTTTTTCTGTACCTGGGAAAGTCAAGGTCTGAGTCACACCCCCCAGGTCCGAGTGTTATTTTTTAACAGTGTCACTGATCTCCAAGTGCGTGGGCTATGTTTTAACGCTAGCGTGACTCCCCGCGTTTGTGTCCATCTCTTGAGTATTGATAAGGCGTGTATGCATCACAAATTATCATCAACAAAACCAAAACTGCATAAATCTGCATCATTCAGTTTCAGTTTCAGTCTCCTCAAGATGACGTTTCCTGCATAAATCTGCATCAATTGAGTTTCAGTTTCCCTAAGATGACGTCTCCTGTATAAATCTGCATCAATTCAGTTTCAGGCTCCTCACGATGACGTTTCCTGCATAAATCTGCATCAATTCAGTTTCAGTTTCCCTAAGATGACGTCTCCTGTATAAATCTGCATCAATTCAGTTTCAGGCTCCTCACGATGACGTTTCCTGCATAAATCTGCATCAATTCAGTTTCAGTTTCCCTAAGATGACGTCTCCTGTATAAATCTGCATCAATTCAGTTTCAGGCTCCTCACGATGACGTTTCCTGCATAAATCTGCATCAATTGAGTTTCAGTTTCTCAAGATGACGTCTCCTGCACAAATCTGCATCAATTCAGTTTCAGTTCTCAAGATGACGTCTCCTTAAAAAATCTGCATCAATTCAGTTTCAGTTTCTCAAGATGACGTCTCCTGCATAAATCTGCATCAATTCAGTTTCAGTTTCTCAAGATGACGTCTCCTGCATCAAATCTGCATCATTCAGTTTCAGTTTTTCAAGATGATGTCTCCTACATAAAATCTGCATCAATTCAGTTTCGGTTTCAGTTTCTCAAGACGACGTCTCCTGCATAAATCTGCATCAATTCAGTTTCCGCGCTCGGAATGACTTCCATATGCACTAACGTCACAGGTTTCCATGTGTATGGTGATCGTGGCACATGCCTGGAGCCTGCACTGTAAACCCATGAGCTGGCCAGGTCCTGAAACCCTACCAAGCCTATGTTTTACCTAGTCTACATTTTTTATACTAATATTGTATCAGTCTATCTCTGAAACAATCTTAGTTACATGTAAATGACATGTGTATTTGTGTACCTTATTTTCAAAGAAAAGAACATACAGAATGTAATTAAATACATAAATTAAAGATATTAATCACAACACAATTAGCCATTCAATAAAAACTCTGAGTATTGATAAGTAAGTGCACACATCACAATCTG
>JAPXFY010000018.1:40222502-40227502 GCA_030674185.1 Monoplex corrugatus | reverse complement strand
TAGCGTAATGGATTACTGACTTGGGAGGCTGTGCGTTCAAGTCGTTATTTTGCTGAAAGCCCGGCCGACTGCATAGAGCCATATCATGGCTATTACCGCTTCAAAACATATACAATACTTCAACAGGAAAAAAAAAAACGGAAAAGAAATTTAACTACATAATAATAATAATAATAATTACAATATTTATATAGCGCAAAATCTTGATAAAATCAAATCTAAGCGCTGAAGCAGACACACACGCAAGCACGCACGCACGTACGCACACACACGCCGCACGCACGCACACACACACACACACACACACACACACACACACACACACACACACGCATGGCTATAAATGGGGAGAAAGAATAAAAGCAATAAAAGCAAGAATAAAAGCAATGGAAAATTATAGAGAGCATAGCATATACAATTATATATTATAACCATGTGATTCCCCTTCGAGCGGAGACATGCTGCAGAGGGGGGGGGGGGGGGGGGGGGGTTGAGTGAGGTTAGGATTTTATGCGGAGGAGAAAAGGTGAGTTTTGAGAGCGGACTTGAAGGAGACAAAAGTAGGTTGCTGACGGACTGAGAGAGGAAGTTTGTTCCAGGAGAGTGGACCAGAAACAGAGAAGGCTCGTGGACCATAGGTATTGAGTTTAGTGCGTGGAAAGCGAAAAGTCAGAGGATCGGAGGCAGAGCGGAGGGTACGTGAGGGAAGATAGATCTCAAGTAGGCTTGACAGGTAATCGGGGGCTGCGTTATTGAGGCTTTTGTAGCACATGGTGTCTAGTTTGTACTGTATGCGCTTTGATACAGGGAGCCAGTGAAGTTGTGCCAGGAGAGGAGATATGTGGTCAGCTTTTTTCTTTTTGAGTACAAGGCGTACAGCATTGTTTAGAATGCGCTGTAGGATGTGAATGGTGGAGGCAGGAAGACCAGACAGGAGTGAATTGCAATAGTCAATGCGAGACATTATGAAGGAGAGAACGAGTTTTGCAGTTGTTTCGACAGAGAGATACTTCCTGATCAGCCTTATACGATGGAGATGATAGTAGCAAGATCTGGCAGTTTGAGAAACAAAGTTGTTCATGGAGAGGGTAGAGTCAATGCAGACACCAAGGTTTTTAGCTGAACAGAAATTGGGACTGATGTGTTACATAATGGGAGAGAAAGAGGAGGCAGCTGAGAAAGTTTCTGACGGGTGCCAATGAGGATAGCTTCTGTCTTGTCGTCATTAAGCTGAAGTTTGTTGAACGTCATCCAGTTCTTAATGTCCGAGTAACACTCAGTGGTGCGAGTCAAGAGGCGCTGTATATTATCAGGTGAGTCACTGTCTTGAAGTTGGGTGTCATCAGCATAGAAGTGGTGTTTTATAGAGTGGGAGTTGATGATGGTGGACAGGGGGGAGGTGTAAAGAGTGAAAAGAACAGGGCCAAGAACAGATCCTTGTGGAACACCACAGGTCAGGTATGCAGGTTGAGAGTAAGTGCCATTGATGAGAACAGTTTGTTTTCTGTTTGATAAATACGAAGTGAACAAGGAGAGAGCAATGTCAGAGATGCCAAAAGTATGATGAAGTCTAGAAAGGAGAATACCATGGTCAATGGTATCGAAGGCTGCAGACAGATCAAGGAGTGTGAGGAGAGAGACTTTGCCAGTATCAATTGCAAGGAGGAGATTGTTGAGAATGTGTAGTAGGGCAGTTTCAGTGCTATGGCACTGGCGGTAGGCTGACTGGAAAGGATTGAGGAGATTGTTGGCAGACAGGTGAGAGTTCAGCTGGTTGAGGACGACTTTTTCAAGGAGTTTTGACAAGAAAGAGAGATTAGAGATAGGCCGGTAATTTTTCAGTTCATTTGGGTCTAAATTGTGTTTCTTGAGGAGAGGGTGAACAATAGCAGACTTGAAAGAATCTGGGACAGTTCCAGTTTGAAGAGAAGTGTTGATGATGTCAGTGATGAATGGGAGGAGAGTAGGGAGACAGTCGGAGTAGAGAGAACCTGGAAGAGGATCCAGTTCGCAGGTTTTGAACGACATGGATCTGATTGTGTTGAAAATTTCTTCTTGTGAGACTGGGGTAAAAGTAGTAAGAGGTGTGCATCAATCCATTCGTACACGAAATTTAACTACACGTATCAATCCATTCGTACACGTAATCTAAGGAAATGCCCCTGGCGTTGACCACTCCGCCCAATTTATCAGGAGATTTTAAAAAAATACCTGTACACAAATTTAAACATAACTTAGGACACCAAAACATATGTAACAACAGGCCTAATTACCTAAAATTACTTCCACATATTTCGTTTCCCTAGAGCTGAAAATGACAAATGATATGAAGAAATGACAGAAAGCAAAGGTGTAAGGCAGAAACAAAGAGTGAGAGAAAAGAGGAAATTTCTAGCACAGAATTTCCAGAAGGTAAGGAGACTATTTATACGGAATGAGCCCCCAGTATCCATACGGGGGTAGGTCGTGCGTTCAAACTCTCACCAGTCCAAACACACACACACACACACACACACACACACACACACACACACACACACACACACACACACACACACACACATCCAACCCCACACACAATCAGTCACTGGCCTCTTTGTTCCGGAAAACTGCTTACCAACACTTTGCCTTACCATCCAGTTCATCAACAACACGAATTTCTTCCTCCTTAAACGTTTTTTTGAAAAATTAACCAGGTCGGCTCTCCAACTGTTCATCGGGGTCGTCGTCTCAACTAAATGGCATGTGGGTGGAAGGAACTTGTGCCCCGATCATAGATAGATCTTGAATATGTGTTTTACATCTCTGTGTCATACACCTTCCTTTCATAGCCAGTCTTACGTTCATACACCTTGCTTTCTTAGCCAGTCTTACGTTCATACACCTTGCTTTCTTAGCCAGTCTTACGTTCATACACCTTGCTTTCTTAGCCAGAGTCTTACGTTCATACACCATCCTTTCTTAGCCAGTCTTACGTTCATACACCATCCTTTCTTAGCCAGTCTTACGTTCATACATCTTCCTTTCTTAGCCAGTCTTACGTTCATACACCTTCCTTTCTTAGCCAGTCTTACGTTCATACACCTTCCTTTCTTAACCAGTCTTACGTTCATACACCATCCTTTCTTAGCCAGTCTTACGTTCATACACCTTGCTTTCTTAGCCAGTCTTACGTTCATACACCTTGCTTTCTTAGCCAGAGTCTTACGTTCATACACCTTCCTTTCTTAGCCAGTCTTACGTTCATACACCTTGCTTTCTTAGCCAGTCTTACGTTCATACACCATCCTTTCTTAGCCAGTCTTACGTTCATACACCATCCTTTCTTAGCCAGTCTTACGTTCATACATCTTCCTTTCTTAGCCAGTCTTACGTTCATACACCTTCCTTTCTTAGCCAGTCTTACGTTCATACACCTTCCTTTCTTAACCAGTCTTACGTTCATACACCATCCTTTCTTAGCCAGTCTTACGTTCATACATCTTCCTTTCTTAGCCAGTCTTACGTTCATACACCTTGCTTTCTTAGCCAGTCTTACGTTCATACACCATCCTTTCTTAGCCAGTCTTACGTTCATACACCATCCTTTCTTAGCCAGTCTTACGTTCATACACCATCCTTTCTTAGCCAGTCTTACGTTCATACACCTTGCTTTCTTAGCCAGTCTTACGTTCATACACCTTCCTTTCTTAGCCAGTCTTACGTTCATACACCTTCCTTTCTTAGCCAGTCTTACGTTCATACACCTTCCTTTCTTAACCAGTCTTACGTTCATACACCATCCTTTCTTAGCCAGTCTTACGTTCATACATCTTCCTTTCTTAGCCAGTCTTACGTTCATACATCTTCCTTTCTTAGCCAGTCTTACGTTCATACACCTTGCTTTCTTAGCCAGAGTCTTACGTTCTTTCTCTTAGGATTGATGATTGGGTACACACATGTATTAAGCGCATTTTTGGCTCTAGGAAAATGTGACATGCGGAAGGAATTTTAGGTAATTTAGGCCCGCTTTACATATGTTTTAGTGTCTTTAGTTATGCTTTTAAATCCCCTGTGAGATAATTTGGACGGAGTGGTCAACGCCAGGAGCATCTTCTTTGATTATGTGCTAGAATGCATGATATATGTACTTAATTTTCTTTTCCTTTTTTTTTTTTTTTTTTCCTGTTGAGGTATTGTGTACGTTTGGAAGTGGTTATAGCCCTGATATGGCTATACGCAGTAGACTGGCTTTAAACAAAAATAGCAGTTACAGTAGCCCTTATCTCCCTCCTTCCTCGTACTCGTCTGTATTTCTGTAGAATTTTATAATAATATTGTGCAGGTATATAGATTACCAATAGTTAATCGAACACTGCAGAAAACTGCCATGAAAATTTGGGTGGTTCCGTGGGGGTGCCAGAGTGTTTTTTTTTTTCTGGAATATCTATGCTAGAAATTTCCTCTTTTCTGTCATTCTATTTGTTTTTGCCTTGCTCTTTTGATTTGCTTTCTCTCGTCCCTTCCTATCATTTTTGTCTTGCTGGTCTACTCACCTGTATGTGTTCTATAAAGCCTTACATGTTTTCTCTTAGGATTGACAAAAGGGAATGCATTAAGTACATTTTAGGCTCTAAGAAAATGTGATGTGCACAAGCAAAGTAGGGTATTTTAGGCCCATTTATGTTTTAATGTTTTTAGTTATGTTTAAATTTGTATTCTGGCTTGTTTTTTCTTAACCCCCTAATGATAAATTGGACGGAGTGGTCAACGCAAGGGGCATATCCTTGGATAATATACGCCAATGCATTCATATGTTTACTTAATTTTCTTTTTTATTTTTCCATAGTGAGATACTATGTACGTTTTCACATGCTTATAGACCCGATATGTTTCTGTGAAGTCGGCTGGGCTTTAAACAATAACAAAATCTGGGTGGAGTATACACAGAGTTGTCCTAATCCGATGAATCCTTGAGCACACTCCAAACTTTACAGCAAAACTGTATTCTGTTTGATGTT
>JAPXFY010000018.1:40197502-40210002 GCA_030674185.1 Monoplex corrugatus | reverse complement strand
AAAATGTGTACAAGTTCTCTGATAAATATCACTGAAAAGTGTAAAAGTTGTTCAAAAGATATGTGTTACATTCATTTATTTTTCAATCCCCTTTATCAAAAAAACCTGAACCGACTGACTGAGCGATGACTACTTAACGGACTGACTGACTGACTGATATGACTGACATTGTTGATTTTTATTGTTAAAGCCATGCTGATTGGAGTTGATGAGCCTTATTATAGTTGATTGAAACAGGACTGACTGAGCGATCGACTGACTGATGACTGGAATAAGATGATGATGACTGAATGAATGATGAATGAATGAATGAATTGAATGAATGAATGAATGAATGAATAAATAAATGAATGGATGAATGAATGACTAACCCATTGACTTACGTACTTATACATTAAGAATTAAAAAAAAACATCTATTTAATCTGTATCAAAACGACTGTCTAGGAAGCTGTGTATGCTTTGTTTTCATCCTAAATCTTATAATGTTTCTTTGGTGTCTTCTATGTAAGTAAGTTTGTGAGAAATGCCAGCTGACCAAGCAGTTGCGCCTGTCTAGTCGTATAGTTATCGTTTAATTTTAAAGTGACACGTTGTTCGTCATTCTGTTTTCATTGTATTTCTGGAATCTTCTGAAGGACAGCTGTCTACTACTGTCTAGTTTCGTTAATTAAGTGCACGTTCTCATTCTGTTTTCATTGTATTTCTGGAATGCTCTGAAGGACAGCTGTCTACTACTGTCTAGTTTCGTTGAATTAAGTGCACGTTCTCTTCTGTTTTCATTGTATTTCTGGAATGCTTCTGAAGGACAGCTGTCTACTACTGTCTGGTTTCGTTAATTAAGTGCACGTTCTCATTCTGTTTTCATTGTATTTCTGGAATGCTTCTGAAGGACAGCTGTCTACTACTGTCTGGTTTCGTTAATTAAGTGCACGTTCTCATTCTGTTTTCATTGTATTTCTGGAATGCTTCTGAAGGACAGCTGTCTACTACTGTCTGGTTTCGTTAATTAAGTGCACGTTCTCATTCTGTTTTCATTGTATTTCTGGAATGCTTCTGAAGGACAGCTGTCTACTACTGTCTAGTTTCGTTAATTAAGTGCACGCTCTCATTCTGTTTTCATTGTATTTCTGGAATGCTTCTGAAGGACAGCTGTCTACTACTGTCTAGTTTCGTTAATTAAGTGCACGTTCTTCTTCTGTTTTCATTATATTTCTGGAATGCTTCTGCAGGACAGCTGTCTACTACTTCGGTCTGGGAGTCTTGTGCAATGTTCTCTCCCCCCCCCCCCCAAAGTGAGAAATATGTCTTGCACGTCTGTCTCAAGTAGGCCTACTTCACTGCAGTTTTAATTCTGTCACTCTCGCACCTTGTCCACAAGCATCCTGCATTGTCAACCATGCTAGCAAGACAAAAACGTAACCCTTTTTAACTCCCTCAATCTGTCCACCACCTTCCTGCAGGAAGCTAGAGGAAAAGGTGAGGGAGTCAAAGAGTTAATCTTTTTGCAGTTGGTGGATAGGGAGAGGGAGTCAAAGCGTTAAGTTTTTTGCAGTTGGTAGAAAGGGTGCTGGAGTAAAAGGGTTAACGTAGGCTTACACCCTTTTCTCCCCACCAACCCTGCTGGCTCTCTCTCTCTCCCTCTCTCTCTCTCTCCCTCCCTCTCTCTCTCTCTGTCTCTGTCTGGCTCTCTCTCTCTCTCTCTCTCCTCTCTCTCTCCCTCTTTCTCTCTCTCTCCTATCTTCCTTCCTCTCACTGTTCCTCCTTCTCCTCCCTACTGTTACATTCCAGATTTAGACATTGCACCTGGAGCATAAAATCTCATGTAACTAATTTCTACTTTGTCCGTCAACCTTAGTGGTTTGACTGCGACATTCAACCCCCTGGCAACTCAATAACTTCTACTTTAGAACCGTTTTTAGGGCTTGCACAGAAGAGACGCTAAACTTCTGATCACCAGTTTCCCTTTATGTCCCTGTCTTTAAAGGGCGTTAACTTTTCTACTTTACTCACGTCTTGAAGGTTTGGGGGCGGGTGGGGGTGGGGGTGTGGGGTGGAGGGATAAGACCCTCCGGCTTCTGGTAGAAATCACGTATACCAAAAGTGGTCTGACCAGCTGTAAGGTACAAAGTAATGGTTGGCTCGTAACAGAGATCTTCGGGGATTGAAATATAACAATAATGATAATGATAATAATAATAATGACAGTAGTAGTAGTAGTAGTAGTGTGGTGGTGGTTGTAGTAGTAGAAGTAATGTATAGGATGCACATAAGTAATGTACATTTATAATGCGCCTTATCATGGTTTCATCATCATCATCATATCTCATCAGGTGCCCTGCCGCATGGCGTTGGCGATCATGGACTTCCATCTGCCTCTATCTCTCGTTGCCCCTAGCATCTCCCCCACCTCCTCGTCCCTAGCCACTCTGCAAGTCCGTCCAGCATTTTCTCCCTGGGTCTACCCGGTGCTCTCTTTCCCTCCAGCTTTCCCGTTGTGACCAGGTGCTCCAAATCCCCTTCCTCATAAAATGGCCTATAAATGTTTGCCTGTCTTTTCCTAATCTTCCTTATGAGTGATCTACTTGTGTCTGCCTCCATCAAGACTGTCTCGTTTGTTTTCTTTTCTATCATGGTTTGGGTCCCAACAATTCTACAATACAAAAAGATATGTAATATACACGTAACACATGCCCTTTTTTTTTTACCCATAAACAACATGCACACACGCACACACTCTCAATAACGTCCATGAAACACCCTATAAGAACACACAAAACAAGGATTGGACACTAGTAAAACGAAATTATTCTAAACAAATGGATTCACAGAAAAGAATGATAGACTTTAATTTGAGTCCTAAAACAGGAAACGTTAGGCAGATTTCTCTGATCAAAGTGCAGATTATTCCACAGAAAATGTCCAAAACTGGCAGTCTCCAATTTTTTCCCAGTGCCAATATTATAAGGACAATATCAACTTTTTTTCCAGTGCCAAATTATAAGGATAATATCAACTTTTTTTCCAGTGCCAACATTATAAGGACAATATCAACTTTTTTTCCAGTGCCAACATCATAAGGACAATATCAACTTTTTTCCAGTGCCAATATTATAAGGATAATATCATTTTTTTCCCAGTGCCAACATCATAAGGACAATATCAACTTTTTTCCCAGTGCCAACATTATAAGGACAATATCAATTTTTTTCCCAGTGCCAACATTATAAGGACAATATCAACTTTTTTCCCAGTGCCAACATCACAAGGACAATATCAACTTTTTTTCCAGTGCCAACATTATAAGGACAATATCAACTTTTTTCCCAGTGCCAACATCATAAGGACAATATCAACTTTTTTTCCAGTGCCACATATAAGGACAATATCAACTTTTTTCCCAGTGCCAACATCATAAGGACAATATCAACTTTTTTCCTAGTGCCAACATTATAAGGACAATATCAACTTTTTTCCCAGTGCCAACATTATAAGGACAATATCAACTTTTTTCCCAGTGCCAACATTATAAGGACAATATCAACTGTTTTCCCAGTGCCAACATTATAAGGACAATATCAACCTTACTGTCCGTTCTGGTTTACCTTCCTAATTCAGAACAAGGTCGGGTACCCTTTCACTGTTACCTACTGTTTAGCCCTGATATGGCTCTAGTAGTCGGCTGGACCATAAGCAATATGAACCCTAACCTCAACTTTTCACTTCTGAGTGGACTAGAGGTCATAAGCACGTATAATGTTCCCGGAGAGTGATTCCCGCCCGTGCAAACTCATGCGGGCAGACTGGAAAGCGAGTACTCTAACTCTACACCCACCAGGCGCGGATGGTTGTTTTTAATTCTGAGATGTAAATGATACATACATTAATTTATTTGATGTCATCTATGTAGCGATCATCTGTGATCTGCTGAAGCTGAAACAATATTTACGCCCGATGGTTTTGGTTTGTTTTGTTTGTTTGTTTTGTTTTGTTTGTTTTGTTTTGTTTGTTTGGTTTGTTTTGAAAGCCTAATCTTCAATGGAGCCTGTGAAAGTGCAAGCTGCACGCACAAAACTGTTGTTGTTGTTGATTTGTCTTGTTTGTTTGTTATTTTGTTTTGTTTGTTGTGTGTGTGTGTGTGTGTGTGTGTGTGTGTTGTGTGTGTGTGTGTGTGTGTGTGTGTGTGGTGTGTTGTTTTTGTCTTTTTTTTTTTTTTTTTTTTGTAAGACTGACTCGAGCATATTTGAGCTCTCGGATTTGGAAACTGTAGGCCAACCAAGCCTCTCATCATGTTTAGAGGCTTTTTTCTAAACAGGTATCGACGAAGACATGCTGTTTCTACGGTCCTTCACATTTGTGACGGGCGGAACGGTAGACTTAGCCTCTGAGTTGAGAATTATGCTTTTCGTTTTGTTACCTGTGAAGTGACTCTGGAGCTTTGGTTAGAACTCGTTGGTATGTTCTGTCCTCTTTTTCTTTTCTTTCTTCTCTCTCCCTCCCGCCTTTAAAAATCTTATCGTCTTATTTTAGTGTTTTCTTCATTACATCCTTGGTACTAAATCGATGATGGCGTTACGGTGCTTGAAGGATTCCATCATCTTCAAGCCAGCGGATATGCCCTGAGCGACAACTCCGCCTGTTGAGAATAAAATGGAATGACTTTTAAACTATCGCGTGAGGCAAGAAAGTTCTCAGCGGATTAGTTGCAGCAAAGACCAAACTCTCAAGCATGGTACAGATCTATTGGGAGTGGTCACGTAGAAACTCTTCATTAAATCTTTACTTCTGATTAATTTTCGGCTCTTTCTTCATGCATGCTAATACAGAACTTAGTATGAATCGCCATTAAGGTTTGATAAAAATGTTTATGACAGCTCTAGCTCTGGATTCTTTGCAAGCAGTAGCAAGAAACTCTAGTGGGCATAGTTGGACAGCAGAAGGTCCTCAGAAGAGAAGCTCTCCTCAAGCAAAATGTTTCCGCACTAAATTTCTTAAAACTTTTAGCAGGCAGGTCTTGACTCATGGACGCCCTTCTACTGTCGCAGTGTTTTCCTCTCCATCTAGGTTCGAACCTACGCCTCCAATGTGGTCGGACGCCTCAAGGCCAAGTTACCCTTGTGTGACGGATGTTTTAACCACTTAGCTTTCAGGCATCAACTGTACTCAGGGAAATCTTAACCCTTGGAAAGTTCACTTTTATGAAACTGTTCTCTCTCTCTCTCTCTCCTCTCTTTCTCTCTCTCTCTCTCTCTCTCTCACACACACACACACACACACACACAAGCACACAAGAAGAGAGAGAGAGAGAGAGAGAGAGAGAGAGGAGAGAGAGAGAGAGAGAGAGAGAGAGAGAAACAAGACAAATTAAACAATCTTTCCTCCAATCGGCCATGTAAACAAACCCCTTCTTCCTCTTTCGGTCTTTAGATGAAGGGAACAATGCAAACGCAAAATAAAACAAACCCCCTAAAAATAAACGCACACAGGAAACGGTCACTTCCACCGCGGCACACTTTGCCCACTTCAGCAGTGAGAGGTTGGTAAGGGGAGGCCATTCTTTGCTCCAAGTGCCTGCTTTCCCTTGCCTTCTCTGGCCTTCTTTCGCGCCCTTCTGGTCAGCGCAAGATCCACTTCAAACCACTCTGGGGCAAGTGCGCTGCTGCCAGGCTTTAGCAGCGATGCAGGAGACAGACAAAACCTCTCTCGGAGTCTTGTGAAGGGAGAAAAGATAAGCTCGATGGTCTTTAAGTCTAACCCAAAGTCCTCAGTATGACCAGTTGTTCACACAAAAGGGTGGAAAAAAACAACTGATCTTCTGATGTTGTGCGATGTTTTGAATAAACGCAAAATGTAGTCATTTCTATGGATATATTCGTTTCGCCAGTACTGAAGTTTTCTGGTAGTGGTATGGAAACCGCGGTTTGTTTGTTTGTTTGTTTGTTTGTTTGTTTGCTTGTCTGTCTGTCTGTCTCTCTCTCTCTCAGTCCTTCTCTCTCTCTTCCCCCCCCCCCCCTCTCTCTCTCGCAGGTCAGATAATGATGTCGTGGGAGTATACCCACAATACTCCACACGCTGTTTACACTTTTGAAGAAATTCAAGACTGGAGTTTGTTCAAGAATAATTCATCACACCCGTACATTTCGATATGCGTTCCACTAAAATCTGCCAGCAGTTGTCTGGCCGACCCCTTGGTCCTGCGCAAATCCTATGTATTGGCAAGGCCTTGAAATGGGGAAGAAAACACAGGCACCACCAGGAAGACTGGAGTATAAGGATGGGTAACGAACAAGTCAGTTTTTTATATTGCAGGCTAAGATCAAATTCGAGACATGAGATCCTGTGAGTCCACGGCTCTGTCATAAAAGCCAGCCAGCCGCCTAAACGATGATAGTGGCCCAAATGGGGAAAAACGGGGGGGGGGGGGGGGGGAGGAGTGTGTATGTGTGTTTGTGTATGTGTGTCTGTGTGTGTGCTTGTGTTTGTCTGTGTCTCTGTGCGTGTGTTTGTCTGTGTGTGTGTTTGTGTCTGTCTGTGTCTGTGTGTGTGTGTTTGTCTGTGTGTGTGTTTGTGTGTGTATGTGTATGAACATGTGTGTGTGTGTGTGTGATTCTCTCTCTCTCTCTCTCTCTCTCTCTCTGTATGTGTGTGTGTGTGTGTGTGTGTGTGTGTGTGTGTGTGTGTGTGTGTGTGTGTGTGTGTGCGTGCGTGTGTGTGTGAGTGAGTGTGTCTGTTAATTAACACCTTCCTCATTATCAAAACTGATGAAATTTTAGCGATATAATCACAATTTACCACTTAAGCCAAAACTGACGTAACTTTATAAGTACAATCACAATGTACCCTTAACTCAAAACTGTTGAAATTATGTCGATAAAAGTTATAATCACAATTTACCATTTCAATCAAAATTGTTGACATTCTACCAATACAATCACAATTGACCCTTTAAGTCAAAGCTGATGAAATTCTAGCAACACAATCTTGATTAACCCTTTAAGTCAAATCTGATGAAATTCTAGCAGGATATTAACAATTTGCCACTAAATAAAATTGATATCTGCTACCAACACAATCACAATTTACCACTTTATTCAAAACTGACGGCGTCCTCGCAACAAAAGAGTTTAGTTCACTCTTATCCACGTGATTTAAGAAACCTTGTGAACGAATGTACACGCACAGACATACTCAAAAACAGAAAACTATTTCCTGACGAAATCGAAAATTTCGCCGTTAAGCGCGAGAAATGTGCCATATGTTCTTTTAGTCCCGACCGTCTCCTTATGCCGCACGTGGAGTTCTCGCGGCCAGGAAGACCACTACAGTAGAGGGTCTCGGATGGAGTGGTGCCAAAGGCTTGATGAGTAAGTGGCTGCCTCTTGACGGGGGAGCATCAGATTATCGGGGCTCAATGGCTGGTCCTGCCCTTCTTCAGCTCTTTATCCGGCCCACCTGATCCTCTCTCACCCCGGGTGGTTGCGATTAAGTGTTTAGGGCCATAGGCCCTTCAGTCTGATGTGCATGAGACGTGTTCAGGTGAAGCTTGCATACACACATACATAAACAGACACAACACACACACACACACACACAATATATATATATATATATATATATATATATATATATATTATATATATATATATATATATATATAATATATAAGATTTATAATATTTATATGATATGTATGATATACATATATATATGTACATACACAATACATATGATATATATATTATATAATGTATATATATGATATTATGATATATACGCATATATGTAGACACACACACACACACACACACATAAACAAACACACACACACGCACGCATATATATATGGATGTATGTATATATTATATATATGTATATATTATATAAATATATATATATACAACAACATACATACATACATACATACATAAAATACATACATACATACACACATACACACACACGTGTCAGCAATACGTACATACATACACACACACATACATACATACATACATACATACATACATACATACATATACATACATCATACATACATAATACACAACTGTATATATATTCATACATACATTCATATATGTAATACCACTAAGTGTAACTGCATAATCATCGTTTATATCCCTGTTACCTACCATTCCCACTGCTGTCAACTGTGCCGTAATGAGTTTCACCCTTTGATTCCTGAAGTCACCAATTCCAAAAATTTAACCCTTTGATTCCTTCACCCTAAGCTGGTAGATAGGGTAAGGGACTCAAAGGGTTAAGTTTTTGTTTTCCTAGTATGATTGACAATGTTGGTGGACAGGAGTCAAAGGGACTCAAACTCAAAGGGTTAAGTTTTTGTTTTCCTAGTATGATTGACAATGCTGGTGGACAGGAATCAAAGGGTTAATATCTTGTTTCTAACCCTAAACCCCAACGTCATACATTTTTCAAGTGCCGAAACAGGACTAAATCTGAGACTTGAAAACACTGTATTGTGACTGAAGGACAGCACTAAGCAGTAGCTCTCAAAGGATCAGTCTTACGACTAGTCCTCGTGTTATACAATCATAAGCACTAACACATATAAAATAGTAAGTTGCTGAAAGGAACATGAGAGAAGAAAAGAATTATGGTTCCGCAGAAAGTAAAGAGCAAATCAATCCTGTAGACACCTGTGCAAAAATTAAAATTAAAATTTCAAACTCTTTGGCTTGTCACACACAAGTCCCAACACCGATAGGGTCAACCAGACGGCGCGTGCAAACACACACACACACACACACACACACACACACACACACACACACACACACACACACACACACACACACAGACACACACACACACACACACACAAGCAACAAAAAAAAAAGAAAAAAAAAAAAAAAAAAATATCCAAACCTCTCACAGCCTAAGTGGCAATAGAAAGGCATCCAGGAGTCATGACCTGGATGTGGCCAGGCCCCCTAACAGTGTAAGAAGTAAAGGGCCCAAACACTTGTTTGACGCGGGTTTTTCCCACTGAGGACCTTCTGCTGCCCGGCTCTCCCCACAGTTTCTTGCTACTGCGAGTGTGTGTGTGTCTGTCAGTCTGTCTGTGTGTTTACGTGTGTGTGTGTGTGTGTGTGTGTGTGTGTGTGTGTGTGTGTGTGTGTGTGTGTGTGTGTGTGTGTGTGTGTGTGTAGCTTGTCGGTGTATGTGTACAGAGAGAGAGGGGAGAGAGAGAGAGAGAGAAGAGAGAAAGACACACACACACACACACTCGCACACACACACACACACACACACACACACACACACACACACACACACACACACACACACACACACACACACACACATCGCCGACACACCACTTGATGTTTAATAACCTTTTCACTCCCGCACCATGTACACCAGCTCCTGTATCGTCAACCATGCTCATTATCATCATCATCATCATCATCAGGTGCCCTGCCTTATGGCGTTGGCGACCATGGACTTCCAACCATCTCTATCTCTCGTTGCCCCAGCATCTCTCCCACCTCCTCATCCCCAGCCACTCTGCAAGTCCGTCCAGCATTCTCTCCCTGGGTCGACCTGGTGCTCTCTTTCCCTCCAGTTTCCCCGTTGTGACCAGGTGCTCCAAATCCCCCTTCCTCAACCATGCTAGCAAAGCAAAACCTTCATCCTTTGACACCCTCACCCTATCCACCAGCTTCCTGCAGGGAGCTAGTAGATAGATGCGGGAGTCAAAGGATTAAGTTTTTGCATTTGATGAGTAGGGTGCGGGGATCAAAGGGTTAAAATTAATCTTTCTACACGCGACACTGAAATCATGTCCGACAGAAACCACGGGGCGGAAGCCGTGATAACACTCAAGAGAGCAGATAGCTGTATGGCTGTCAGTTTATCTGTGGGCCCAGTGCTTGAGGTGCAGGAGGTCTGTTTGGTCATCTGTTAGTGTCCTTACCCGGGTTTTACCCGCGAACTGGGATAGAAAGGCAAATACTTCTACACAAACACACTGCGAGGCAATCAAAAGATATGCCAAGCAATAACGATACCAAAGTCAATAGATCAATCAACCATCCGACAGATCCATCAAAATCAATCAGTCTATACGTATAGTAAACAGACAAAACGTAAATAAAATAAAACAGTAACGACTGTTTTTACAAGCTTTTGATTGCTCTGTTTTGTTTTATGTTTTGTTTTGTTTTGTTTTGTTAGACATGCAGAGCCGGCAAGCAAATGCGGGAAAACACTAACTATGAATAACAGACGCTTTGTCAAAATAATTTAGTGGTGTGCTGTCGACACTTTTAATACTCTCATGTTTGAAAGAAATGGATCATCTGCGGAACTTAGTTTTGAAATTATTATCAAAATTGTCATAAAAAAATGATAACGTGATAAAGAATCGTTTGCTGAACGTGGTGGTATTACGTTAAAGGACCTTATGATAGTCAGGTCAGCATACTCACAATGATCTTGACTTGGAATTAAGACAGGCGAACTGATCAAGTAGAGTCACCAGATGGTACTTAAGTTAAAAATTATCATGCTGAATGGCAATTTTCTTCACCAATAGCTGATATGGTATCAACGATTGTTTTCCCCTGGCCCCCAGAAAAGACGAACGAACAAATTAAAATGATAAAAGTAATGGTCACTTCTGGTAGTTACAGAATTCAGTTTTATCATTATTTCGTTTTGTTCTTAAGACCAGCTAATCAAAAGATTAGACCAAAAATACCATCCCCTCTATTAAGTGGGTATGGAATTAACTAGGGTTAATATTCTCTGTAGCGATCTCGAATACCGTTATGTGAAGCCATCAGCTCAAGACGTTGACTCCTGTCTGTGCTGGTTCAGAACTATGATTTGTCATCCTCCATTACACCGATAGTTAACCATAATCAAACCCCACCGTCCTTGTTATCAGTTTCAGTCTCTCAAGAAGACGTCTCGCGCTCTGAACGAGTTCCATATGCACTAACGTCACAGGTACCACGTGTATGGTGATCCATGGCAAAAGCCTCTAAGCCTGCACATAAACCAATGAGCTGGCCAGGTCCTGAGGCTCTACTTAGACTATGTTTTACCTAGTCCATAATTATTTTAGACTGGTATTTTATCAGTTTACCTACTGGAATAATCTTAGTTAAAAGTAAATGACATGGTATGTGTGTATCTCACCTTCAGAAAAGGAACATACATTAAAGTAAATAATAAAAGTAAAATTGAATCACAACACAACTAGCTAATCTGTATAAACTCGTCACGTCTTTTGTTATCATTGGTTTGGAAGAAAACCTAAAAATGTGTAACCACATAAAAAGAAAAACCTGTAATTTATTAAAAAAAAAGTTTTGTCTGTTCGCTTTCACACAAAGAAAACGATTCTCGGTCTGGCGATTTGACCTTTTCACTACGTTTTGTTATTTTGTTGTTATTGTTTTTAAAGCCCAGCCGACTGCATACAGCCATATCAAGGTTATAACTGTTTCAAAACATATACAATACTTCAACAGGAAAAAAAAAAAAAGAAAGAAAATTAAATACACACATCAATACATTCGCGCACATAATCTAAGGAGATGCCCCTGGCGTTACCACTCCATCCAAGTTATAGCACATTGGGATTTAAAAAACACACCTGAATACAAACATAAGCATACCTAAGGACACTACAACATACATAAAAAAACAGGCTAGATTACATAAAATTACTTCCAAAATATCTCACCTCTCTAGAACCAAAAATGCATTTAATACATGTACCCAATTATCAATCCTGAGAAAAAAAAAGTACGCAAGACGTTATCGCACATTTACATAGAGGTGAATGGACCAGTAAGGCAGAAAACGATAAGAAGAAATGACAAAAAGCAAAGGAAGAAGGCAGAAACAAAAGAGATTGACAGAAAAGAGGAAATTTCTAGCACAGAATGTCCAGAAGGTGGGGATACCATTTATACTGAAAGAGCCCCCGGCATCCCTAAGGGAGACTGACTGCGCTCGGGAAGATATTCCTGAACAGAATGCAGTCTGCTCTACCGGACAAACTCTCGTCATTCTGTTCAGGCCTCCTTTACAGAATGTCATTACAGACGGTCATAGTTCTGAATTCCTGTGATCTCCAGTAAGATGTGTCACAGGATTTTGTCTTAGGCCCTGCGTTATTATCACTGAGGTCAATGCATGTTTCCATTATTATCAGAGTCTCATCAAGTTTCTTCTTTATGATCGAATAAAAACACGAAAACACCATTTTCTTCTTTACGTTGCTTAAGGTCTGAAAAAAATATCTCACTAATCTCCAAAACCGCCCGGTATTTGGAGGAAAAGTTTGCTGTTTTCTTAACCACATACATATTTGTGACCAGCTTTAATCACATCTGTAAAATGCTTTATGATGGCTTTTGTTGTGTCAACACTAAAAACCTGTACTCTCATATCTTCTCTTGAAGGTGTGTGTGTGTGTGTGTGTGTGTGTGTGCGCGTGCATGTATGTGG
>JAPXFY010000018.1:40170002-40172502 GCA_030674185.1 Monoplex corrugatus | reverse complement strand
TTATTCTCAGTGTGTGTGTGTGTGTGTGTGTGTGTGGCGCGCGCTCTCTCTCTCTCTCTCCCTTTCTCTCTGCTTGCTTATATCATATGTGTAGAGTCATCGTCATCATCATATGCCATACTGCACGGCCTTGGCGACACGGCCCTCCTACATACGAATCTATCTGTTGTCGCTGCAAGTATATCAAGTACAATTTTTGTCCCACCCACACAGCAAAACTAGTATTTTCTCCTTAGGTCTACCTGGTGTTTTTATTTTTTCCCTCCAGCTTTCCTGTTGTGACTAGTTGTACAAATTTCTCTTGCTTCAAAAAATGTCTTTGACAATAAATGTTGCTTGTCTTTTCCTAATTTTTCGGCTTTCAGTAATGTTCTTTTTGTGTATGCTTCTGTCAGGACTGTCTGTCTTCTGTTCACGGAACTCTTCGCATTCTTCCTAAAAACCGCATTTCAGCTGACTTCAAACCTGTTCTGACTTGCTTATTTTTATATGATTATGCTTTCTCTTCGTGTACGGCAGTGAGACCTGGACTGTTTACAATAGACACGCAAGGAAATTGAATCATTTTCACACCAAAAGCCTCAGAAAGATTCTCAATATCCGATGGCAAGAGAAGATCCCTGATACAGAAGTATTAGAGAGAGCCAATCTCCCCTCCATCCACACTTTACTTCAAAAGAGTCAAGTTCGCTGGGCTGGCGATGTGTATCGGATGTCTGACACCAGAATTCCGAAGCAACTCCTCTACGGGGAACTAGCGTCTGGCAAGAGAATAGTTGGAGGCCAGAGAAAACGGTTTAAAGACAGCTTGAAGGCATCGCTAAAGTCCCTCAACATAGACTGGGAGAATTGGGAAAACCTTGCCCTCGACCGTATAGTCTGGCGTAGAAGAATCGAAAACCGGATGTACCACTTCAAAGTGTCTCGTATCCAATCTGCACAAGAAAAACGAGCTGCACGGAAAGCTAGGGCTGCAAACCCTTCAACCATAGTAACCGAC
The DNA here is from genome assembly GCA_030674185.1 of Monoplex corrugatus. Taxonomy (NCBI): domain Eukaryota; kingdom Metazoa; phylum Mollusca; class Gastropoda; order Littorinimorpha; family Ranellidae; genus Monoplex; species Monoplex corrugatus. Next base: position 40,171,502 of record JAPXFY010000018.1, on the reverse strand, counting down.
CACAGATGTCCAACCTGTGGACGTTATTTCTGTGCCCGGATCGGATTAATCAGTCACCTCCGGACACACTGACTCAAAGCAGCTTCATGAAGCCGTGGTCATTGTCGACGACGACAGACGAACACCACCAGTGTACGTGCTTGTGTAATCAACTACAGAAAATAAATTCTTGATACAAAAAAACGCGTGTGCAGATTTGTGAGTGCCCTTGCTTGGTCTGCATGTCACAAGCTGAAGATGATATGGACTTCTAACTTGAAAAAAGAACTAAAGATTCGTCTCTTTATATCAACTGTGGAGTCTGTGCTGCTGTACAACTCGGAAACATGGACCTTAACAAAGCAGATGGAGAAGACTCTTGATGGGACGTATGCTCGCATGTTGAGGATGGCATTAAATGTCTTTTGGAAGCAGCATATGACTAACGAAGAGCTATAAGGATACCTCCCTAAAGTTAGTGACAAGATAAGAACACGTAGGCTTAGCTAGCCGGTCACTGAATGCGACATCCAGAGGAAGTTGCTTTACAACTTGTACTGTGGCAGCCAACTGGAGGGACAGCGAACAGGGGAAGGAAGACAACAGACTTCATTGATCTTCTCAAAAGGGACACTGGCCTCGGAAATATCGATGAGATCAAGGCAGCTATGTTGGACAGGAGCAAGAGGACGGAGAACGTCACAGAGGCTCGATTTGGGGATTTCGGCCAAACTAAACTAAACTAAACTAACTAAACTCCCGTCATGTGTGTAGGCCTACACACAGCAATTATCAACCGTGCACACAGGTTAATGATCCCTTAAGTCATGTCAATGTTCGATGGTTTTTGAAAACATGACAACATCTAGCAGGCACCGATCCCATTGAAGACAGAAACGAAGACAGTGCAGCAACGCATCGCTTCCGTGAACAGCGTGGACGAAACAACGAACGACCGAGAAAAAATCAGGAAGTTAAAAAAAAAAAAAAAAAAAAAAGAAAAAAAGAAAAAAAAAAATCGGGAGGGGGGAAAAAAGAAAACGAAAAAATCGTGTCGCTGAAAGAAAATAATAATAAAAAAAAATTTTGAAAACGAGGAAAAAAACGGAACAAATTGGGATGTTAGAAGAAAAAAAAAAGGTCTCCACACACTCAAGGTGCGCCAACCATATCTTCGTGGTGGGTGTGATTCCGGGGGATGGATGCCTCCCACGTGACATGTTCTCTGCCACGTACCCTTTGTTATCACGGCGTCATTGCTAGAGGCATTGGGATGACGGGCCATTTTCTTCTGTGCCAGTCGTTTTATTGGAATCCTGGATACTGTGTGCTCACGTGCTTGTGAGCTTGGTGAGGCGCGTGCGTCTATACATGTCATATCCCCTGGCTCATGCGCGTGCGGTGCATACCCTTAAGAGTATCTGAAGTCTGTCTATCTGTTCGCAGGTATATCTATCTCTCAGTCTCTCCCATCTCTTTCTCCTAAAATTACATAGAGTCTACACACGCGCGTGGGCGTGC
>JAPXFY010000018.1:40162502-40167502 GCA_030674185.1 Monoplex corrugatus | reverse complement strand
TTTTGAGGAAGGTGTATAGACAGCGTTCTTCCAGAAAATTATTTTGATAATTTTGTTGAGGCAGTCTGACGGTGTCCTCGACGCACGCCAAATGTTATTTCAATCAAATTTTTTCCCCAAGATCACAATGACCTTGAAAAGTACAAAATCTGGATTTTCTGTATTGATAACTTACCAATAGATGTAGAGGAGATTGTTAAAATGACTTGAATACTATTAAAATGACTTGACCATATTTATTCGTTCTATTAATTTAGGTTTCTTTTTAGCGTTCCAGTTTGTCTGGGATGTGGTATGCGCGTTGTTTTGCCCACATTGTGGAGGCGGTTTGTTGCTGAACAGTCAGCCTAATGACTTTTCAGTAGGCATGCATGGTGGGTGGTTTCATGTTTCCATAAGCCAACAGAACACTGACACGAATCACAAAATCTTTAACTTGCAAAAAATTGCTATTCTCCATGCGTATAAACACGAGGGCCGGTTTTACGCACTAAAGAGTATATATAATGTTGACCTGGAGATGGGAACGCTCTCCACCACTTATTTGCCTAGGCTAACGACACCCAGGCAGGATCGAACCCACACTTTCCAATTAGAAGAGCCACGTCTTACCCGCTTGGCTATCGCGCCCGGTCGGTTGCTCATCTTCATGACAACAAGTTTCTACCACGAGAAAACGGTAGAAAAGATAACATTCCGTAAACAATCGTTCATTTTTTTTTTTTTTTTTGGGGGGGGGGGGGGGGAAGATATTTTCAGCTCTGTGTCTTCTGTGTTATCCTACCTCTTGTTTATTCTTTTTCTTAAAGTCTTAACACTGTTTTCACTATCAACAGTATATATACAAAAAAGCTGCTTTTCTTCACGCATATCGGGGAAAGGGGCTTGCGAGTAGGATTGGGTGTGGTTCCTGCGTTGAGAGATATGTTGAGATATGTCATGAAACATTTTGCCATCTGCTTTTCACTTTCCAAGAGCTCATTCATAACATCTGATGGTTATACATAGGGCCCGTTGTGCAGGTTTCTCTCTGTGCAAGTTCTCACGAAAATTGTGTCCTCTATGTAGGTGCTTTGTATTGGTTCACCTGTAAATTTCGTTTCTGTCCATTCTATAGCGTCAATCTATTTAGTGTGTGTGGTGTGGTGTGTGTGCGTGCGTGCGTGTGTGTGTGTGTGCGTGCTGTGTGTGTGTGTGTGTGTGTGTGTGTGTGTGTTGTTGTTGTTGTTGTTGTTGTTTTCAAGCGTGTTCGCTATGGCTAGGGAATGGGGAGGGGCATGCATGAGCGCATGTGAGAGTGTATGTGTGTATGCCCTGCGTGGATATTTGTATAATGTATATGTTTGTATGCATACATATGTGCATGTATGTATGTATGTATGTATGTATGCATGTATGTATGTATGTATGTATGTATGTATGTATGTATGTATGTATGTAGTATGTATGTAGCATGTATGTAGTATGTACGTAGTATGTATTGTACGTATGTTGTAGTATGTATGTATGTAGCATGTATGGATGGATGGATGCATGTATATATGTATGTATGTATGTATGTATGTAATGTACCACACATGCTATACGCGTGTATGTACATACATATCTATCTATCTGTCTGTCTGTATGTTCTGTCTGTCTGTCTATCTATCTGTCTGTCTGTCAGTCTATTTATTTATTTATTTCTATCTGTCTATCTATCTATCGATCTATCTATTCATCTCTCTCTGTCTCTCTCTCTGTCTATCTATCCATCTATCTATCTATCCATCTATCCATCTATCCATCCATCTATCTATCTATCTATCTGGCTGTGTGTCTGATATCTGTGTGTGTCTGTGTGTCGGAATGTCTGTGCCTGTGTGCGTCTTGGTATGTGTAATTCAACACGTGCGTGTACAAACGCATGAGTGTATATCTACGTGTGGGCGCGCACGCACGCACGCGCGCGCGCGGGCGCGTGCGTTGTGTGCAAAAAGCAGGCCTGGGTAAGAACGGGCAACACGTGCACTCGTATGCTTACGTGTGGAATTTAGGGTGGGGTGAGACATCAAGCGCGACGTCCGTGTCTATCTGCTCTGTGCAAAGGTTACAAGAAAAGGGAGGAGGTCGCTATTGTGTGCTGGAAGTACTTTCTTTCCCGGCTCCATCCTTCCCCACAAAAACAAGCACAATTGCACAATATGCGCAACATCCACCACATTCGGCAGAGAAAACACACACACGCACACAAACGTAATTCCTGCTACTAAACCTTTTGCCACATTCCACACACACACACACAGGCAATCCTAACCCGAAAAGTCACACAAAAAGAAAGACAATGAAGGAAGAAAACAAGCAGCAACAAACAAAACTTTCCCGCTTCGTTCCTGCCTTAGGATATTTCCTCGTCTCCTTTCCTCATTTCCTCTTTCGCGTGGCCTCTGCGGCCTCTCGGTCTCCGAGTCTGGAGGCATCCCCGGGTTCACTCCGTTAACCCTTTGGTACTGGCAACCCTATCAACCAACTGCAAAAACTGAATCCTTTGACTCCCTCACCCTATCCGCCAACAGCCAAATCTTAACCCTTTCACTCCTGCGCCCTATCCGCCCAACTGCAAAAAAACACTTAACCCTTCCTGCATATATGGTGTTGAAGAAGAAAGAACTCAATAGTGAACAGCGATACGATGGTTAGACCCTCGAGGTTAAGAAAACTCTCCAACAACAGTCTAGAACGCAAATGCTGGAACGTGTTCTTGTGATAGGTAACATTCCGACAGCTGGACCTCCAGTGTGGTATGGAACCACGGACTTCCTTAACCCTTTGACTCCCGCACCCTATCCCCCAACTGCAAAAACTTAACTCTTTGACTCCTGCACCCTAGCCACCAACTGCAAAAACTTAACTCTTTGACTCCCGCATCCTATCCACCAACTGCAAAAACTTGACTCCTTGACTCCCGCACCCTATCCACCAACTGCAAAAACTTAACTCTTTTATTTCTGCACCCTATCCACCAACTGCAAAAACTTAACTCTTTGACTCCCTCACCCTATCCATCAACTGCAAAAACTTAACTCTGACTCCCGCACCCTAGCCACCAACTGCAAAAACTTAACTCTTTTATTTCCACACCCTATCCACCAACTGCAAAAATTACCTTTTATCACATCTATCCCAACTGCAAACTTTTTCAGCTTTGTCCCGCCTAGCCACCACTGCAAATTAATCTTTATTTCCACACTATCCCACTGCAAAAACTTACAGCTTTGACTCCCGCACCCTATCCACCAACTGCAAAAACTTAACCCTTTTATTTCCACACCCTATCCCCCAACTGCAAAAACTTAAAGCTTTGACTCCCGCACCCTATCTACCAACTGCAAAAACTTAACTCTGACTTCCGCACCCTATCCACCAACTGCAAAAACTTAACTCTTTGACTCCTGCACGCTATCCACCAACCGCAAAAAATTAACTCCTTGACTCCCGCACCCTATCCCCCAACTGCAAAAACTTAACTCCTTGACTCCCTCACCGTATCCACCAGTTTCATGCAGGAAGGGGGCGGATAGGGTGAGGGAATTAAAAGGTTAAGTTTTTGCTTTGATAGCATGGTTGACAGTGCAGGGTGCCGGTGGACAGGGTTGCTGGAGTCCAAGGGTTAACACCCACCTCATGCTATGTCCTGCATGTTCACGTGGCGTACAGATGATCTCCACCTTTAAGAAATGAATGATATTTTCTATGAAAGCAAAGCTTCCGTCGTTCTTTCTTTTCTTCGGAATCTCCCTCCACTGCTGGTCCTAATGAACAGGGCAGCTCTTGCTTTCCGTTTTCTTGTCTGGTAAAGGGTACGTTCATTCTGACTGACCTTTGACCGTCTGTGTGTGTGTGTGTGTGTGTGTGTGTGTGTGTGTGTGTGTGTGTGTGTGTGTGTGTGTGTGTGTGTGTGTGTGTGTGTGTGTGTGTGTATGTGTGTGTGTGTGCGTGCTTGTTGACAAAATGTGTATCGGTTTTTGAAGGGATGTGACCACGTTTGGATCAGTTATTAACACGTATACCAGTGGAACCAGAAAAATACGATAAAAAATCAGTTTATTCCTTTTCTCACATAGGACGGAGCAGCAGGGAAGTTTCAGTCTTTTCCTCCTGATTTTTGTATCTGGTGTTTGTTTGTGATCTTACGCTTGCCAAAGGCCAGTTGGCTGAAAATTTGCGCCTGTCTTTTCTTGTTGTATTAAATATGCTTTCTGATTCTTTTGTTTCGTGTTTTTTTTTTTTTCCTGGTTCCTGTTTGCTTCAACTCGAGCAGTCATACTTGTTTTGGATTTAATACCAGCGGGTTGTCGTGAACGAACAGAGTTGAGATGAAGGTTGGAAAGTCTTTTGGAGGTTTTGGACTGATCCGAGACAAAATCAGTATAGAAGCATCATTGTTTGACTGAACTGTGAACAAAGTTATGTTTATCTATCCTGCAGGAAAGCAAACCGTGAGTATGTGCAAATTATTCGGGTTTTGTTTCTTTCTTTGTTCGTTTTTCCCCTTCTTCTTTTGACAGTTGCATAGAAAATGAAAAATCAGTTATTTTCTTTTTACAATGTCCAATGCCTGAAATATATTACTGTACGAACGATAAAAATGAAAACTTTATTCTCGTGTAAAAAATACAAATTGAAGATGAAAAGAACGAATGTTTCTCAAGAGAAAGACATAAGACGAGAATTGTCAAATAAAACAATGCACAATATGAAGATCGTATAAAAAAGGACAGACAGACAGACACAAAGAGACAGAGACAGAGAAGAGAGACAGAGAGAGAGAGAGACAAGAGACAGAAAGAAAGAGAGAGAGAGAAAGTGAGAAAGAGAGAGAGAGAGAGAGAGAGAGAGAAACACACAGACAAACACACACAACTCACACACAGACACACAGACAAAGGTATAATGATAACAATGGTCGTGATATTTATGGTAATTATGGTAATGGTATTTTACAACGGTGGGAAGTCATT
>JAPXFY010000018.1:40137502-40152502 GCA_030674185.1 Monoplex corrugatus | reverse complement strand
ATCAGTCCCAATTTCTGATTCAGCTAAAAACCTTAGTGTCTGCATTGACTCTACCCTCTCCATGAACAACTTTGTTTCTCAAACTGCCAGATCTTGCTACTATCACCTCCATCGTATAAGCCTGATCAGGAAGTATCTCTCTGTCGAAACAACTGCAAAACTCGTTCTCTCCTTCATAATGTAATGTCTCGCATTGACTATTGCAATTCACTCCTGTCTGGTCTTCCTGCCTCCACCATTCACATCCTACAGCGCATTCAAAACAATGCTGCACACCTTGTACTCAAAAAGAAAAAAGCTGACCACATATCTCCTCTCCTGGCACAACTTCACTGGCTCCCTGTATCAAAGCGCATACAGTACAAACTAGACGCCATGTACTACAAAAGCCTCAATAACGCAGCCCCCGATTACCTGTCAAGCCTACTTGAGATCTATGTTTCCTCACGTACCTTCCGCTCTGCCTCTGATCCTCTGACTTTTCGCTTTCCACGCAGTAAGCTCAATACCTATGGTCCACGAGCCTTCTCTGTTTCTGGTCCACTTTCCTGGAACAAACTTCCTCTCTCAGTCCGTCAGCAACCTACTTTTGTCTCCTTCAAGTCCGCTCTCAAAACTTTACTTTTCTCCTCTGCATAAAATCCTGACCTCACTCAATCCCCTCTGCAGCCTGTCTCCACTCGGAGGGGAATCACATTGTAATATATAATTGTATATAAAATGCTCTCTATAATTTTCCATTGCTTTTATTCTTTCTCCCCATTTATAGCCGTGTGTGTGTGTGTGTGTGCGTGCGTGCGTGCGTGCGTGCGTGCGTGCGTGCGTGCGTGCGTGTGTGTGCGTGCGTGCGTGTGTGTCTGTTTTAGCGCTTAGATTTGATTTTATCAAGATTTTGCGCTATATAAATAAAATATTGTATTGTATTGTATTGTATTTTCTTTTGTTTTTGTTTGTTTGTTTTGTTTTGTTCAGTGTGATCTTGACCATAACACCTTGCTCTCACCTTATGCAATCAACATTCCTCCACGGTCCGGATATTTTGACTCAAATTTGGTAAATATCCTCCCAAAAACAGCTGAGAAAATTTAGTAAACACAATGTTATCTCAGACACTAGACACAGAGACAGGCAGAGAGATACACACACACAGACACACACCTCTCTCTAGTCAATATGGAACAATCCCTACCCTTCGCTCCATTTTTTAAAGACAGACTGAAATTGAAGGAAAGAAATATACACAAACAAAAACAAATCATTCTTACCTTTCTCCAAAAACCATGTAACTGAATGCCGGTGTACGTCTACTGGTTCAAGGTTTATCCGCTTACAGGAAAACACTGACCAAAATACACCGTCGAAGTCAAAAACTTGAGTCAGCACCAAATTCTGAAAAATAAGAAACAAGAACTCTGTGTGAAAACGACAAACGTGTCAACTGATATTCTGAAAACGAAAGAGCAAAAAGAACAAAAAAATGTGAAGAGCAGTTGGAGTTTTTATTCTTTTTGCTGACGTTGTTGTGGATTTCTTTGTGTACATGTGTTCTGTGGCAGTGTGTGTGCGCGCGTGCGCGCGTGTGTGTGTGTGTGCGTGTGTGTGTGTGTGTGTGTGTATATGTGCGTGCGTGCGTGCGTGCGTGCGTGTGTATATATGTGTGTGTCTGTATGTACGTGCGCGCGCACGCGCATGCGTGTCTGAGTGTGTGTGTTTGTGCATGTTGTGTGTGTATGTGTGTGTGTGTGTGTGTGCGCGCGCGCGCGCGCTCGTGTGTGAACATGTGTGTCTCGTGTATGTGGACATAAAAATCACCATCATCCGCAGACAATTTTGCTGAATGACAACATTTCTTATCGTCAATATATAGCACAAAAAGTAAAATATCCCTGTTCCATGTCACCATGAAAATCGGCATCAACCACAATTATTCCTGGCAAAAACAAAATCTCTGACACACCTATATAAAACACAACAATTAGAAACCACAACACACACACACACACACATACACATACACACACGCGCACACACACGTATACATACACACACGCGCACACATGCATACACGCACGCACACACAACACACACGCACGCACGCGCACACACACACACACACACACACACACACACACACACACACACACACACACACACACACACACACAGCGTCGGTGGATTGACAAAACTCACCGAGGTCGTCAACTTAACTTCACGAGGCACAAGACACCGCACACAAGGGAACACACACATATATATCTATCACGATCTTAAGTCGTGGACACACGTTAACAGTCGTTGAGATGGTGTGGAGATTAAGAAGAGGGACTGTTGGTTAGGACCACAAACATCTTTACACCGCTATAAGGACGTCTGTGGTTAGGACACAGACAGAGCTAGGCAGAAGGAGACGCCAGTCACGAACGTCTCTTTAAACTGATAAAGACAGTCGACGCTGGCAGATGAATGGACACAGACAGAGGGAAGGAGAAACGAAAAAGAGGAGGGAGGAGTGGGTAAGTATGTACACAAACACAGAGTTCCTATTATTGTTATTGTTATTTTAGTTTAACCCTTCGACTCCCGCACCCTGTGAGGAGAGAGGAAGGGGTAAGTATGTACACAAACAGAGTTCCAATGATTGTTATTGCTATTTTGGTTTAACCCTTCGACTCCCGCACCCTGTAAGGAGGGAGGAAGGGTTAAGTATGTACACAGACACAGAGTTCCAATGATTGTTATTGCTATTTTTGTTTAATTAACCCTTTGACTCCCGCACCCTGTCCAACAGCGTCCTGCATTATCAACCATGCTAGCAAAAGCAAAACCTTAACCCTTAAACTCCCTCACCGTATCCACCAGTTTCTAGCACTGAACTTCCAGAAGGGTAAGATATTATTTCAACTGAAAGAGGTCCCGGTATCCCCACGGAGGAAAGTTCCAATGATAGACTGATACAATATTAGTAACAAAAAATGTGGGCTACATAAAGCATAGGCTAGGTAGGACCTCAGGGCCTGGAGACTGGTACAATACTAGATAAAAAAAATGTAGGCTAGATAAAACCCAGGCTAGGTAAGATCTCAGGACCTGGCCAGCTCATGGGTTTATGTGCAGGATTAAGGCTTGTGCCGTGATGACCATACACGTGACGTTAGTGCATATGGAATTCATTACGAGCGCGGAGACGTCGTCTTGAGAAACTGAAACTGACACAGAAACACACTACTAACTCGAAGGTCTGGGGGTCAAACCCCCATCAGTTAAAAAATATATGTTATGGAATTTTTCGTCTCCTTCCGGCCCCTGTCAAGAATTGAGCCCATGCTCGTTGGGAAAATTGGGACTGCACAGTCATGCCTCATCTACTTTACGAATGCGTCATTGAGGACGTGGCTCAAATTTCCTGACCAGTACCGGAGGCGTCTGTATCTCTTGGGCCTGGTCGACGCCAGGATACAGTATTAATATTAGTATTAGTATTATAGTATTATCATTAGTATCATAGGATTAGTATAGTATTATAATATTAGTATTATAGGATTAGTACAGTATCTCAATCCCAAACAGAATTCCACTGCATCATTACTATCATTCCCCACATGAAAAATGCGGCGGTACATTTTAAGTGTTTAAGGACTGGTGTTTTTTGACAGGATATTACTACACTTATCCTGGTGTTGTTGTGGAAGCAGATATCTCTAACAGTGGTAGACAGCAGAATGTTAGAAAAATGTTAGGGCTATCTGCTTTTACAATAGCATTAGGTGTAAGTTTAAGTACAATGAAAGATAAGTGCTTTTTCTAACATTCTTCCCCATGCTCATCATCAAACTACACGATTTTGTGATTCTTCATGCCTTGCTCACATGGTGACCTCAGTTTGGTTGGTTTGGAGGTGTGTTTTTATTCATTTGCTGTTATCCTTCATGTCCCAATTCAGAGTAAAGGACTTAGTACACACTGAAATACTGACAGAGCCGAAATGAGTAACATGGGGCAAGTGACAAGAGCTCTGCAGAACCTATCTACAATTGCTTCCGTGTGTCTCAATTCCCTAGAGCCAAAAATGCATATAATACATGCATCCAACAACAGCAAGTACACAGACACACAGAAACGAGAGAAAGACTGCAAATGTAAAATGTAAGAAAATATGTAAAATGATGTAAAAAAAAAATGTCACAAATATAGATACCAACCAAAAACAAAAATCAAAACAAAACAAAAAACCGACTGTAATCGATATTACCCTTTTTGTGTTAAACAACAACAACAAGAAGGAAAGCTAGGCTCAGCTTGGTTAGGTGAAAACGAAACGCCACAGCAATGGCATATAATCATAACTCATCAATAATGCCCATGCGACTCTCACCAAACAAATAACACACACACACACACACACACACACACACACACACACACACACACACACACACACACACACACATACACATACGCACACGCACACACAGACACAAACAAACAGACAGACAGCCAGCCAGCCACAGAGAGAGAAGAGAGGGGAGAGAGAGAGAGAGATAAACTCAAACTATGCCTTTTTAACGCTCAGTCAACATGCACTGATGGCAAAGCTGATGTCATTGCTGACTTTATCGCAGATGTGCATGTTGACATTGCTTTTATCACCGAAACATGGCTTAACCCCCTTGGTCATGAACCTATACATGTGAGTCTCACTCCGAGTGGTTACAGGCTTGCTTCTTTCCATCGCTCATCCCGAGGTGGTGGTATCGCCATCCTCTACAACGACTCACTCCATTCCCGCCTGTCTTTCTCGCAGTCTCTGCCTTTCTCCCATCCTTCTTTCGAGCACGTTGAAGTATCCTTCCAATCCACCCCTCACCCCATCACCTTCTCCTGTGTCTATCGACCTCCACCTAGCTCTGCCAACAAGCTCACCACATCCATGTTTCTCTCTGACTTTGATCAACTTCTTGATTACTACTGTCTCTTACCTGGAAATCTCATCATTCTAGGTGACATCAATGTCCACTATGACAACACTCACCGTTATGACACAAGACATATCATCAACTCTCTGTCCAATCACAATATGACTCAACACATTTCTGAACCAACCCATCAAAAAGGTCACATTCTTGACTGGATCATTTCTCGTGATCACCACAATTCCGCTACTGACAACTGCTTAGTTCTTTCTACCCGTCTAACTTCAGCCCTTCCATCTGACCACTCTGCAATTCTCTGTTCTCTCGACATTTCTCCTCCTTCCCGTACCATGCGCACAGTGACTCGACGCAATCTCAAATCTATCGACCTCTCCACATTTTCATCTGATGCCTCCCGTCTCCTTTCTGAAAAGTCACATAACCTTGCCGATGAATTCTATACTACTCTCCACCATCTTCTGGACACTCATGCTCCAGCCACAACCCGTCTTTTACCTGACCGCCCCCCTACCCCCTGGCTCACTCATGAGATCGCCTGTGCAAAACGTGCCCGCCGCAGAGCAGAGCGCCGCTGGCGCAAATCCAAACTCACTGTACACAGGCAACTTTTCCAAGCCTCTAAAACAAAAGTATCCACCCTCATTGCATCAGCAAAAACAAGCTATTTCCAAACCAAAATCCTGAATGCCTCTTCTTCAAAAGAACTCTTTACAACCATGAATCATCTCCTTGGCACACGAATTTATTTACCTCTCCCAACAAAACATACAAATGAAGAACTCCCATCTGTATTCTCCAACTATTTCACCACCAAAATACAAACTCTTCGTGACAGGCTTGACAGGACACCCTGTCAACCATGCCCACCTGACCCTTCCTTCTCTGGCACACCTCTTACTACTTTTACCCCAGTCTCACAAGAAGAAATTCTCAACACAATCAGATCCATGTCGTTCAAAACCTGCGAACTGGATCCTCTTCCAGGTTCTCTCTACGCCGACTGTCTCCCTACTCTCCTCCCATTCATCACTGACATCATCAACACTTCTCTTCAAACTGGAACTGTCCCTGATTCTTTCAAGTCTGCTATTGTTCACCCTCTCCTCAAGAAACACAATTTAGATCCAAATGAACTGAAAAATTACCGGCCTATCTCTAATCTCTCTTTCTTGTCAAAACTCCTTGAAAAAGTCGTCCTCAACCAGCTGAACTCTCACCTGTCTGTCAACAATCTCCTCAATCCTTTCCAGTCAGCCTACCGCCAGTGCCATAGCACTGAAACTGCCCTACTACACATTCTCAACAATCTCCTCCTTGCAACTGATACTGGCAAAGTCTCTCTCCTCACACTCCTTGATCTGTCTGCAGCCTTTGATACCATTGATCATGGTATTCTCCTTTCTAGACTTCATCATACTTTTGGCATCTCTGACATTGCTCTGTCTTGGTTCACTTCATACCTATCCAACAGAAAACAAACCGTTCTCATCAATAGCACTTACTCTCAACCCGCATACCTGACCTGTGGTGTTCCACAAGGATCTGTCCTTGGCCCTGTTCTTTTCACTCTTTACACCTCCCTCTGTCCACCATCATCAACTCCCATTCTATAAAACACCACTTCTATGCTGATGACACCCAACTTCAAGACAGTGACTCACCTGATAATATACAGCGCCTGTTGACTCGCACCACTGAGTGTTACTCGGACATTAAGAACTGGATGACACACAATAGACTTCAGCTTAATGACGACAAAACAGAAGCTATCCTCATTGGCACCCGTCAGAAACTTTCTCAGCTGCCTCCTCTTTCTCTCCCATTATGTAACACATCAGTCCCAATTTCTGACTCAGCTAAAAACCTTGGTGTCTGCATTGACTCTACCCTCTCCATGAACAACTTTGTTACTCAAACTGCCAGATCCTGCTACTATCATCTCCATCGTATAAGGCTGATCAGGAAGTATCTCTCTGTCGAAACAACTGCAAAACTCGTTCTCTCCTTCATAATGTCTCGCATTGACTATTGCAATTCACTCCTGTCTGGTCTTCCTGCCTCCACCATTCACATCCTACAGCGCATTCAAAACAATGCTGCACACCTTGTACTCAAAAAGAAAAAAGCTGACCACATATCTCCTCTCCTGGCACAACTTCACTGGCTCCCTGTATCAAAGCGCATACAGTACAAACTAGACGCCATGTACTACAAAAGCCTCAATAACGCAGCCCCCGATTACATGTCAAGCCTACTTGAGATCTATGTTTCCTCACGTACCTTCCGCTCTGCCTCTGATCCTCTGACTTTTCGCTTTCCACGCAGTAAGCTCAATACCTATGGTCCACGAGCCTTCTCTGTTTCTGGTCCACTTTCCTGGAACAAACTTCCTCTCTCAGTCCGTCAGCAACCTACTTTTGTCTCCTTCAAGTCCGCTCTCAAAACTTTACTTTTCTCCTCTGCATAAAATCCTGACCTCACTCAATCCCCTCTGCAGCCTGTCTCCACTCGGAGGGGAATCACATTGTAATATATAATTGTATATAAAATGCTCTCTATAATTTTCCATTGCTTTTATTCTTGCTTTTATTGCTTTTATTCTTTCTCCCCATTTATAGCCATGCGTGTGTGTGTGTGTGTGTGTGTGTGTGTGTGTGTGTGTGTGTGTGTGTGTGTGTGTGTGTGTGTGTGTGCGTGCGTGTGTGTGCGTGCGTGCGTGCGTGCGTGCTTGCGTGTGTGTCTGCTTCAGCGCTTAGATTTGATTTTATCAAGATTTTGCGCTATATAAATATTGTAATTATTATTATTATTATATATATATATAGAGAGAGAGAGAGAGAGACAGCGAGAGAGAGAGAGAAGAGGGACAGATAGATAGATACATACATACATACATACATACATACACACATACATACATACATACATACATACATACATACATACATAGACAGATAGATAGAGACAGATAGAGACAGATAGACAGATAGATAGATAGATAGACAGACAGACAGATAGACAGATATAGATAGATAGATAGATAGATAAATAGATAAATAGATAGATAGATAGATAGAGAGGGGGGAGAGAGAGAAGAGGAGAGATCGATCGATAGATAAATAGAGAGAGAGACAGACAGACATACAGACAGACAGAGAGAAAAAGAGACATCACTGACTGACAACAAGACAGACGCAGAGGAAGCAGCAACCAGTGTACCGTCCCTACACAGGGACGAAGAAGAAGTCCGTACGAAGGGGGACAGAGACACGAGACAATGACAATATTTTACAGAGAGGAAGAAAGGAGGCCAACGTGGGAAGGAGGGAGGGGGAGAAACAGGAGAGACAGAGCGACGGACAGACATATTATGTAGATAGATGAAATGTGATGGGAAAGATGCGGGAAATTAAGACAGAGAGAGAGTGAGAGGGGGGGGGGGGGAGAAAGATCAGGACGAGAGGAAAAATGAAGAAATAGGGGGGGGGGGGGGGCAAGAGAAGGAGAGAAGGGGAAACCGAGAGAAAGACAGAGAGATGGAGGGACGGCGAGAGACAGACAGACAGAAACACAGACAGGCAGAAAGAGAGACAGAGACTGACAGACAGAGAGAGAGAGAGAGGGAAACATGGACAGAGAGAGAAATTCTTAGTTATTTTTGTTTAAAGCCCAGCCGACTGCGTACAGCCATATCAGGGCTATAACCATTTCAAAATATACACACAATTTCAACAAGAAAAACAAAACAGGAAAAGAATATAAAAGTACGCATATCAATGCATTCGTGCACTTCATCTAAGGAGATGTCCCTGGCGTTGACCACTCCGTCAATTTATCACAAGGGGCATTTAAAAAAAACATACCAGAATATATATTCAAACATAACTAGGGACACTTAACTGTTGTCTTTTATCTTAACGGGTTTTTTTGTTTGTTTTGTTTTTTGACGTGGTGTTAGCCCTGATATGGCTCTAGTTGACGGCTGGGCTATAAGCAATATGAACTAAACTGAACCAGGGACACTTAAACACATCCAAAAACAGGTCTGAATTTTCTAAAATTGTTTTAGCACATCATATTTCCCTTGAGAGAGACAGAGAGAGAAGATAGGAGAGAGAGAGACAGAGAGACAGAGACAGAGAGGGACAGACAGAGACAGACAGAGACAGACAGACAGACAGAGACAGACATGCAGACAGACAGACAGACAGGCAGGCAGACAGAGAGGAGAGAGACAGACAGACAGACAGACAGAGACAGAAACAGAGAGAGAGAGACATGCAGACAGGCAGGCAGACAGACAGGCAGGCAGACAGGCAGGCAGACAGAGAGGAGAGGAGAGGAGAGAGACAGAGAGAGAGACAGAGAGAGAGAGAGAGAGAGAGAGAAAGAGAGAGAAGGTGTGGGGGGGGGGGCGGAGAGGAAGGGTGTTGAAGGGGAAGGTGACATGAAGCAGGAAAGAGAGAAGCCACAAGTCACCCACCTCCTACATAACATGTCAACCAACTGTCACACGCACGTCGCGACTCACTGCCGGGGCCTTGAAACTGATACCTGATCTAAGGAAGAGGGAGGGGGAGGGGGACAGGGGTGGAGGGTGAACAAGATGGGGATGAGGGGGACTGGGACAGGAAGCCGTTCCTGAGGAGAACAAGTTGGGAAGGTGGTTGAGGGGGGGGGGGGAGTGTGAAGAGAGTGGGGCAGAATAGCGGTGTGTTGTGCTTGTTCGTGTGATTTGTTAACACTATGACGGTGGAAGGAAAAAGATAAAAGGAAGATTCCGTTTCAGAGGAAAACAGTGAAATTAGCCAGTAAAAAAAACAGACAGACGCACAAAAAAAAAAAAAGCAGAAAGGAAAATAAATTCAATTTAGGCCACGGGCTCTTGCGAATGGCGACATAATATAGCTTTGAATATATAACCGCACCCTTTACACCAACAGCAAAAACTTCCCCATTTGATTTCCTAACCCTATCCACCGATTAGGTCATGGTTAAGTTAGCTTGTTCCATAACCCGGAGGTCGTAGGGAAATGAGATGGTAGAACCAGTCGCCGTAGTATAGTGGTTAACGCAACGGACTACCGACTGGAAGGTTGTGGGTTCGAATCCCCATCAGTCCCTTCCAAACGATATCATTGTGTGATTTTTCGGCTCTAACCGGCTCCTACCCAGAGTTGGGCGTGCCATGGGCTCATTTGGGAAGACTGGGACCACACAGTCGAGTCTCATCCACTTCACGGACGCGTCTTTGAGGGTGTTGCTTAAATCTTCTGACCAACACCGCAGGTGTCTGTATCACTCGGGCTTGGTTGACGCCAGGTAAAATTATGATAGTAAGCTAAGAGTACAGCCCTGTCACGCAGTCTCAATCCTAGATGGAACTCCATAGCATCATGATTCTCATCCTCATCGACATCATCATCATTGCATTGTAAAAAAACCCAACTATTCCAGCTTCTCTAGCCATTAAAGTGGCGTAGAAAATGGGATGAAAAAAAAAGGTGAGCACAAAGGTAACCTCCCTGAGTGCTATGATCCTTAAAAAGAAAAAGTGAGATGTAGAGACTGCAACTTTTCTCGGGACCAGCATTGTGAGCAGATTGACCATCTCCTCTTCCTCGCTGCTTTCGGGCATGTGGATATATATGCATGCATTTACTGTTATTTGTTATTCTCATCTCTTACCTGTTTATTTATCTACATACTCCTTTATCTTGTATTTGTTTATTCACCTACTTACTTCTTATTCACCTACTTACTCACTCACTCACTTGCTTGCTCGGTTACTTGCTTGCTTACTTGCTTGCTTGCTTACTTACTTACTTAACTTACTTACTTAATTACTTACTTATCAATGATTACGAAAATATTGTCTTCACGTAGTTGACAGATGGCTGAGCATTTGCACATTGACTAGGGGGGTGGGGGAGGGGGGTCTGTTACGTGAGACGAGTTTATACAGAATAGGTAGATCTAGTTTTGTTGTGAGTCAGACCTTTAATTACTTATTCATTTATTTTATATATATGTTCCTTTTTTGAAGGTAAGATACATACATATACACGTCATTTACATGTAACCAAGATTATTCCAGTCGTAGGCTGATAAAATACCAGTATAAAATATATAGACAAGGTAAAACATAGTCTAGGTAGGGCCTCAAGGCCTGGCCAACTCATGGGTTTATGTGCAGGCTTAAGCCATGTGCCACGGTCACCATACACGTGGCACCTGTGACGTTAGTGCATATGGAATTCGTTCCGAGCGCGGAAGACGTCATCTTGAGAAACTGAAACGTCCTCGCTGCTTTACCTTTCCCTACCTCTAAAGACAGTCAGGTACCTTACCTTTACCTACCTCTGAAGACAGTCAGGTACTCATTCAAAGTTGGGTGGAGTGGAGGCTGCACATACGTATGAAGATCCAAGCGTATGAGTCGATTCGCACCAGTGCAAATTCATGCAGCAGCCTGAAAGGCGAGAGTGCTCTGTCTCAGCGTTAAATAAACTACGCTGAATGTAGTTGCTTTGTATTGCAATGTACTGTCTTGTCTTGTCTTGACTTGCCTTGTCTTGTCTTGCCGAACCTTGCCTAGTCTTGTCTTGCCCTGCCTTGCCTTGCCTTGTTTTGCTTTGCTTTGCTTTGCTTTGTTTTGCTTTGCTTAGCCTAACCTTGCCTTGCCTTGTCTTGCCTTGTCTGGTCTGATCTAGTCTGGTCAGGTATGATCTGATCTTGTCTTGACTGGTCTGGTCTCTGGTCTTGATTTCTCTAATCTTGTCTTGGTATGTTTGGTCTTGTCACACTAGTCCTTCAACACATAGTGGTAATTAGTTATCAAACACGACGACCTTCAATGCTTTAGGCATTGTCTACATAAAATTGGAACACAGAATTCGGTGTGCCAAAGTCCTACCTTAAACCGTTTGCAAACAATGAGATCAAAAGAGAATTGTTGGCGATACGTTTTCTTCACTGAAACAGAAAGAAAAGAACGAAGAAAGAAGAAAAGGAAAACAGGACAGGGGAAGAAGGGAGGGGGTACATACGTGTGCACGAATAAAAGTAATTTCGCAAGCGAAGATCCCATTTTTGCGCTTCACAATGGCCCAGTGTTTCTATCAATTTGTCACGGTTTAATCTCTGCCGCGGGAAGACAATACATCAAAAATACCCTCTCGAACAGAAACGAGAAAGAAATAAAGAGAAAAAGAGAGACTGGATTGGATGTTATGCTAAACTAGTCAATAGCCCCTTACAAAGTGGTGCGAAGAACATTTAAACAAACAAATACATGTTCATAATTTCAACATGTCAGTAATCACAGACATTAATTAACCCTCCGACGCCCGCACTCTGTCCACCAGCATCCTGCATTGTAAAGCATGTTAGCGAAGTAAAAACCACCCTTTGACTCCCTCACCCTCTCCACCAGCTTCCTGCAGGAGGCTGGTGGATAGGGTGAGGGAGTAAAAGGGTTAAGTTTTTGCAGTCGATGGATACAGTGTGGGAGTCAGAGGGTTAAACAAGCTTGTGTTCACGACTCAACATAAAGTAAATCTAAATTACACTGAAGTTTGTGAATGATACGAGTCGTATAATCTGTTCAAATCTTTTTTGACATACGGATGGACATATCGCGAGTTTCTCGGTATTGTCTTCGTTTTCAGACTTGAAACGCAATGACAGCTGCTGAAACAGAGTGAGACAAAGAGAGAGGGACAGACATTGGGGCAGAAAGTACGGCGGCAAGCCACAGACGACGTGGAGGGAGTGTTGCGGGTATCTATTTATAAACAACGCTAACCAAGAATACAATGAAATATGTTTTAGTTGCATTGCTGACTAAAACCGTTCTTTCCCCTTCATTATATAACACATACCTTATACCACCTCACCTCACATATAATTTACAGTGGTAACTTCTGACCTGGAAAAGGACAGGTTTTTCATTATAACACGTAACTCACCTCCATACAATTTACAGTGGTAACTTCTGACCTGGAAAAAGACAGGTCCTTCATTATAACACGTAACTCACCTCCATATAATTTACAGAGTTAACTTCTGACCTGGAAAAGGACAGGTCCTTCATTATAACACGTAACTCACCTCCATACAATTTACAGTGGTAACTTCTGACCTGGAAAAGGACAGGTCCTTCATTATAACACGTAACTCACCTCCATACAATTTACAGTGGTAACTTCTGACCTGGAAAAAGACAGGTCCTTCATTATAACACGTAACTCACCTCCATATAATTTACAGTGGTAACTTCTGACCTGGAAAAGGACAGGTCCTTCATTATAACACGTAACTCACCTCCATACAATTTACAGTGGTAACTTCTGACCTGGAAAAGGACAGGTCACACCGTTGTAAGACAGATATACAGCTTATCTCGTCCTGTCTGACAGTCAAAAGGCAGTCTTTTCTTTTTTTCCTTGTTCATCAAATCATTGTCCATTCAATTCAGCAACTATTTATTGTCAGATCAACTAATCTTCTGCTGACAAGAACATTTACAAAGCAATTCATGATAGCTGAAAAAATACAGTAAAAGAAACAAAGAAAAGTTATATGCATGTAGCCTACAGGATTACTCATATTACACTATTCATATTACTCATATTTATTTTGTCACAATGAATTTCACCATGTGAAACTCGGGCTGTTCTCCCCGTTGAAAACGTTTCGCCGTAATGCAGCGCCACCCATTTTTTTTTTTTTTTTATCAAGATTCGGAAAAGCAAGGAGACTAATTGGCCTTCAAGGGGAGGGACCTAGGAAATGAATCTATCTCTTCAATATCTTATGCCAGGGCAGCCGTTCGAATGCCCTGCTCTGCACGATTTTTAACTGCCGTGGGATCTTTAAGTGTGCGCAGGCTAGAGGGCACATGGGTTCGATTCTTTGTTGTTGTTGCTGTTGTTGTTGTTGTTGTTTTCATCCTTTTCCGAAGGACTAGACGTTTAGTTCGATTTTCCAGTCAAACTGAGGAGAAAAGTCGAGGCTCTCAACAGGAAACGAACCCTAGAACCTCAGGTTTAGTTACTGGCAGGCGAACGTCTGAACCATCCTACACCTTTCTAGTAGTGGGAGATAATAGGACAAGGAATCATTGATGGCAATAGTAATAATGCCAGTTGATGGTGCTTGATGAAACGTCATATGACAGTATTATCAGCAGTAGTAGTATATTAGCTGTTGTTTTTTGCATTACTGTGTTGACCCAGTGACCCCAATCTCAGCCCCACCTTAGTGTGCTTATGTGTGTGCATGTATATGTAAATATATTTATGCGTATGGTGTGTGTGTGTGTGTGTGTGTGTGTGTGTGTGTGTGTGTGTTGTGTGTGTGTGTGTGTGTGTGTGTGTGTGTGTGTGTGAGTGTTTGTGTGTTTGTATGTGTCTGAGTGTGTGTGTGCCTGTGTGAGTGCCTCTGTGTGTATGTGTGTGTTTTTCTCTCTCTCTCTCTCTCTCTCTCTCTCTCTCTCTCTCCCTCTCTCACTCTCTCTCTCTCGCTCGCTCGCTCGTTCGTTCGCTCGCTCGCTCTGTGTGTGTGTGTGTGTGTGTGTGTGTGTTGTGTGTGTGTGTGTGTGTGTGTGCGTGCGCGCTTGCTTGCTTGCTTGCGCGCACGTGTGTGTGAGTGGGTGTGGGTGTGTGTGCCTATGTGTGTGTGAGAGAGAGAGAGAGAGAGAGAGAGGTGTGTGTGGTGTGTGTGTGTGTGTGTGTGTGTGTGTGTGTGTGTGTGTGTGTGTGTGTGTGTGTCTGTGTGTGTGTCTGTGTCTGTGTGTTTGTGTACGCGCGCGCAGTGTGAAAAGATTGTATTTATCAAGTAGTGACGTTACCATCTATTTCTAAGCGCCTGACCCGTCATTGTTATATTAAATAACACGTTCTGATTCTATTGTCGTGTTTTGTTTGCTTCCCATTTCTAATGTCACGCCGTGATCTGTTGTTATTTCTGATGAACTATGTTTATACTGCATTGATGTGTTGATGTATGTATCCTGTTATGTTTGTACTACGTTACCGTACTGACATGGCAAACCCTTCCACCCCAC
>JAPXFY010000018.1:40116815-40131815 GCA_030674185.1 Monoplex corrugatus | reverse complement strand
TCTTCAAACTGGAACTGTCCCAGATTCTTTCAAGTCTGCTATTGTTCACCCTCTCCTCAAGAAATACAATTTAAACCCAAATGAACTGAAAAATTACCGGCCTATCTCTAATCTCTCTTTCTTGTCAAAACTCATCGAAAAAGTTGTCCTCAACCAGCTGAACTCTCACCTGTCTGCCAACAATCTCCTCAACTCTTTCCAGTCAGCCTACCGCCAGTGCCTTGATCTGTCTGCAGCCTTTGATACCATTCATCATGGTATTCTCCTTTCTAGACTTCATCATACTTTTGGCATCTCTGACATTGCTCTCTCCTGGTTCACTTCATATCTATCAAACAGAAAACAAACTGTTCTCGTTAATGGCACTTACTCTCAACCTGCATACCTGACCTGTGGTGTTCCACAAGGATCTGTCCTTGGCCTTGTTCTTTTCACTCTTTACACCTCCCCCCTGTCCACCATCATCAACTCCCACTCTATAAAACACCACTTCTATGCTGATGACACCCAACTTCAAGACAGTGACTCACCTGACAATATACAGCGCCTCTTGACTCGCACCACTGAGTGTTACTCGGACATTAAGAACTGGATGACATACAATAAACTTCAGCTTAATGACGACAAGACAGAAGCTATCCTCATTGGCACCCGTCAGAAACTTTCTCAGCTGCCTCCTCTTTCTCTCCCATTATGTAACACATCAGTTCCAATTTCTGATTCAGCTAAAAACCTTGGTGTCTGCATTGACTCTACCCTCTCATGAACAACTTTGTTTCTCAAACTGCCAGATCTTGCTACTATCATCTCCATCGTATAAGCCTGATCAGGAAGTATCTCTCTGTCGAAACAACTGTAAAACTCGTTCTCTCCTTCATAATGTCTCGCAATGACTATTGCAATTCACTCCTGTCTGGTCTTCCTGCCTCCACCATTCACATCCTACAGCGCATTCAAAACAATGCTGCACACCTTGTACTCAAAAAGAAAAAAGCTGACCACATATCTCCTCTCCTGGCACAACTTCACTGGCTCCCTGTATCAAAGCGCATACAGTACAAACTAGACACCATGTGCTACAAAAGCCTCAATAACGCAGCCCCCGATTACCTGTCAAGCCTACTTGAGATCTATGTTCCCTCACGTACCCTCCGCTCTGCCTCCGATCCTCTGACTTTTCGCTTTCCACGCACTAAGCTCAATACCTATGGTCCACGAGCCTTCTCTGTTTCTGGTCCACTTTCCTGGAACAAACTTCCTCTCTCAGTCCGTCAGCAACCTACTTTTGTCTCCTTCAAGTCCGCTCTCAAAACTTACCTTTTCTCCTCTGCATAAAATCCTGACCTCACTCAATCTCCTCTGCAGCCTGTCTCCACTCGGAGGGGAATCACATTGTAATATATAATTGTATATAATATGCTCTCTATAATTTTCCATTGCTTTTATTCTTTCTCCTCATTTATAGCCGTGTGTGTGTGTGTGTGTGTGCGTGCGTGCGTGCGTGCGTGCGTGCGTGCGTGCGTGTGTGTGCGTGCGTGCGTGTGTGTCTGTTTTAGCGCTTAGATTTGATTTTATCAAGATTTTGCGCTATATAAATAAAATATTGTATTGTATTGTATTGTATTTTGTTTGTTTGTTTTTGTTTTGTTCAGTGTGATCTTGACCATAACACCTTGCTCTCACCTTATGCAATCAACATTCCTCCACGGTCCGGACATTTTGACTCAAATTTGGTAAATATCCTCCCAAAAACAGCTGAGAAAATTTAGTAAACACGTTATCTCAGACACATAGACACACAGACAGGCAGAGAGATACACACACACAGACACACACCTCTCTCTAGTCAATATGGAACAATCCCTACCCTTCGCTCCATTTTTTAAAGACAGACTGAAATTGAAGGAAAGAAATATACACAAACAAAAACAAATCATTCTTACCTTTCTCCAAAAACCATGTAACTGAATGCCGGTGTACGTCTACTGGTTCAAGGTTTATCCGCTTACAGGAAAACACTGACCAAAATACACCGCTGAAGTCAAAAACTTGAGTCAGCACCAAATTCTGAAAAATAAGAAACAAGAACTCTGTGTGAAAACGACAAACGTGTCAACTGATATTCTGAAAACGAAAGAGCAAAAAGAACAAAAAAATGTGAAGAGCAGTTGGAGTTTTTATTCTTTTTGTTGATATTGTTGTGGATTTCTACGTGTACAAGTGTTCTGTGGCAGTGTGTGTGTGTGTGTGTGTGTGTGTGTGTGTGTGTGTGTGTGTGTGTGTGTGTGTGTGTGTGTGTGTGTGTGTGTGTGTGTGCGTGCGTGCGTGCGTGCTTGTGTATATATGTGTGTGTCTGTATGTACGTGTGCGCGCACGCGCATGCGTGTCTGAGTGTGTGTGCGTTTGTGTATGTTTTGTGTGTGTGTGTGTGTGTGTGTGTGTGTGTGTATGTGTGTATGTGTGTGCGCGCGCGCGTGTGTACCCACGCGCTCGTGTGTGAACATGTGTGTCTCGTGTATGTGGACATAAAAATCACCATCATCCGCAGACAATTTTGCTGAATGACAACATTTCTTATCGTCAATATATAGCACAAAAAGTAAAATATCCCTGTTCCATGTCACCATGAAAATCGGCATCAACCACAATTATTCCTGGCAAAAACAAAATCTCTGACACGCCTATATAAAACACAACAATTAGAAACCACAAACACACACACACACACACACATACACATACACACACGCGCACACACACGTATACATACACACACGCGCACACATGCATACACACACGCACACACAACACACACGCACGCACGCGCGCACACACACACACACACACACACACACACACACACACACACACACACAGCGTCGGTGGATTGACAAAACTCACCAAAGTCGTCAACTTAACTTCACCGCACACAAGGGAACACACATATATATCTATCACGATCTTAAGTCGTGGACACACGTTAACAGTCGTTGAGATGGTGTGGAGATTAAGAAGAGGGACTGTTGGTTAGGACCACAAACATCTTTACACCGCTATAAGGACGTCTGTGGTTAGGACACAGACAGAGCTACTAGGCAGAAGGAGACGCCAGTCACGAACGTCTCTTTAAACTGATAAAGACAGTCGACGCTGGCAGATGAATGGACACAGACAGAGGGAAGGAGAAACGAAAAAGAGGAGGGAGGAGTGGGTAAGTATGTACACAAACACAGAGTTCCTATTATTGTTATTGTTATTTTAGTTTAACCCTTCGACTCCCGCACCCTGTGAGGAGAGAGGAAGGGGTAAGTATGTACACAGAGTTCCAATGATTGTTATTGCTATTTTGGTTTAACCCTTCGACTCCCGCACCCTGTAAGGAGGGAGGAAGGGTTAAGTATGTACACAGACACAGAGTTCCAATGATTGTTATTGCTATTTTTGTTTAATTAACCCTTTGACTCCCGCACCCTGTCCAACAGCGTCCTGCATTATCAACCATGCTAGCAAAAGCAAAACCTTAACCCTTAAACTCCCTCACCGTATCCACCAGTTTCTAGCACTGAACTTCCAGAAGGGTAAGATATTATTTCAACTGAAAGAGGTCCCGGTATCCCCACGGAGGAAAGTTCCAATGATAGACTGATACAATATTAGTAACAAAAAATGTGGGCTACATAAAGCATAGGCTAGGTAGGACCTCAGGGCCTGGAGACTGGTACAATACTAGATAAAAAAATGTAGGCTAGATAAAACCCAGGCTAGGTAAGATCTCAGGACCTGGCCAGCTCATGGGTTTATGTGCAGGATTAAGGCTTGTGCCGTGATGACCATACACGTGACGTTAGTGCATATGGAATTCATTACGAGCGCGGAGACGTCGTCTTGAGAAACTGAAACTGACACAGAAACACACTACTAACTCGAAAGTCTGGGGGTCAAACCCCCATCAGTTAAAAAATATATGTTATGGAATTTTTCGTCTCCTTCCGGCCCCTGTCAAGAATTGAGCCCATGCTCGTTGGGAAAATTGGGACTGCACAGTCATGCCTCATCTACTTTACGAATGCGTCATTGAGGACGTGGCTCAAATTTCCTGACCAGTACCGGAGGCGTCTGTATCTCTTGGGCCTGGTCGACGCCAGGATACAGTATTAATATTAGTATTAATATTATAGTATTATCATTAGTATCATAGGATTAGTATAGTATTATAATATTAGTATTATAGGATTAGTACAGTATCTCAATCCCAAACAGAATTCCACTGCATCATTACTATCATTCCCCACATGAAAAATGTGGCGGTACATTTTAAGTGTTTAAGGACTGGTGTTTTTTGACAGGATATTACTACACTTATCCCTGGTGTTGTTGTGGAAGCAGATATCTCTAACAGTGGTAGACAGCAGAATGTTAGAAAAATGTTAGGGCTATCTGCTTTTACAATAGCATTAGGTGTAAGTTTAAGTACAATGAAAGATAAGTGCTTTTTCTAACATTCTTCCCCATGCTCATCATCAAACTACACGATTTTGTGATTCTTCATGCCTTGCTCACATGGTGACCTCAGTTTGGTTGGTTTGGAGGTGTGTTTTTATTCATTTGCTGTTATCCTTCATGTCCCAATTCAGAGTAAAGGACTTAGTACACACTGAAATACTGACAGAGCCGAAATGAGTAACATGGGGCAAGTGACAAGAGCTCTGCAGAACCTATCTACAATTGCTTCCGTATGTCTCAATTCCCTAGAGCCAAAAATGCATATAATACATGCATCCAACAACAGCAAGTACACAGACACAGAGACGAGAGAAAGACTGCAAATGTAAAATGTAAGAAAATATGTAAAATGATGTAAAAAAAAAAAGTCACAAATATAGATACCAACCAAAAACAAAAATCAAAACAAAACAAAAAACCGACTGTAATCGATATTACCCTTTTTGTGTTAAACAACAACAACAAGAAGGAAAGCTAGGCTCAGCTTGGTTAGGTGAAAACGAAACGCCACAGCAATGGCATATAATCATAACTCATCAATAATGCCCATGCGACTCTCACCAAACAAATAACACACACACACACACACACACACACACACACACACACACACACACACACACACACACACACACACACACATATACACATACGCATACGCACACGCACACACAGACACAAACAAACAGACAGACAGCCAGCCAGCCACAGAGAGAGAAGAGAGGGGAGAGAGAGAGAAGAGATGGGAGAGAGAGAGCGAGAGAGAGAGAGAAGAGGGACAGATAGATAGATAGATACATACATACATACATAGACAGATAGATAGAGACAGATAGACAGATATAGATAGACAGATAGATATAGATAGACAGATAGATATAGATAGATAAATAGACAGACAGACAGATAGATAGATAAATAGATAGATAGATAGATAGAGAGGGGGGAGAGATAGAAGAGGAGAGATCGATCGATAGATAAATAGAGAGAGAGACAGACAGACAGACAGACAGACATACAGACAGACAGAGAGAAAAAGAGACATCACTGACTGACAACAAGACAGACGCAGAGGAAGCAGCAACCAGTGTACCGTCCCCACACAGGGACGAAGAAGAAGTCCGTACGAAGGGGACAGAGACACGACAATGACAATATTTTACAGAGAGGTAGAAAGGAGGCCAACGTGGGAAGGAGGGAGGGGGAGAAACAGGAGAGACAGAGCGACGGACAGACATATTATGTAGATAGATGAAATGTGATGGGAAAGATGCGGGAAATTAAGACAGAGAGAGAGTGAGAGGGGGGGGGGGGGGGGAGAAAGATCAGGACGAGAGGAAAAATGAAGAAATAGGGGGGGGGGGGGGGCAAGAGAAGGAGAGAAGGGGAAACCGAGAGAAAGACAGAGAGATGGAGGGACGGCGAGAGACAGACAGACAGAAACACAGACAGGCAGAAAGAGAGACAGAGACTGACAGACAGAGAGAGAGAGAGAGGGAAACATGGACAGAGAGAGAAATTCTTAGTTATTTTTGTTTAAAGCCCAGCCGACTGCGTACAGCCATATCAGGGCTATAACCATTTCAAAATATACACACAATTTCAACAAGAAAAACAATAAAGGAAAAGAATATAAAGTACGCATATCAATGCATTCGTGCACTTCATCTAAGGAGATGTCCCTGGCGTTGACCACTCCGTCAATTTATCACAAGGGGCATTTAAAAAAAACATACCAGAATATATATTCAAACATAACTAGGGACACTTAACTGTTGTCTTTTATCTTAACGGGTTTTTTTGTTTGTTTTGTTTTTTGACGTGGTGTTAGCCCTGATATGGCTCTAGTTGACGGCTGGGCTATAAGCAATATGAACTAAACTGAACCAGGGACACTTAAACACATCCAAAAACAGGTCTGAATTTTCTAAAATTGTTTTAGCACATCATATTTCCCTTGAGAGAGACAGAGAGAGAAGATAGGAGAGAGAGAGACAGAGAGACAGAGACAGAGAGGGACAGACAGAGACAGACAGACAGAGACAGACATGCAGACAGACAGACAGACAGGCAGGCAGACAGAGAGGAGAGAGACAGACAGACAGACAGACAGAGACAGAAACAGAGAGAGAGAGAGAGACATGCAGACAGGCAGGCAGACAGACAGGCAGGCAGACAGGCAGGCAGACAGAGAGGAGAGGAGAGAGAGACAGAGAGAGAGAGAGAGAGAGAGAGAAAGAGAGAGAAGGTGTGGGGGGGGGCGGAGAGGAAGGGTGTTGAAGGGGAAGGTGACATGAAGCAGGAAAGAGAGAAGCCACAAGTCACCCACCTCCTACATAACATGTCAACCAACTGTCACACGCACGTCGCGACTCACTGCCGGGGCCTTGAAACTGATACCTGATCTAAGGAAAATGGAGGAGGAGGGGGACAGGGGTGGAGGGTGAACAAGATGGGGATGAGGGGGACTGGGACAGGAAGCCGTTCCTGAGGAGAACAAGTCGGGGAGGTGGTTGAGGGGGGGGGGAGTGTGAAGAGAGTGGGGCAGAATAGCGGTGTGTTGTGCTTGTTCGTGTGATTTGTTAACACTATGACGGTGGAAGGAAAAGGATAACAGGAAGATTCCGTTTCAGAGGAAAACAGTGAAATTAGCCAGTAAAGAAAACAGACAGACGCACCAAAAAAAAAAAAAGCAGAAAGGAAATAAATTCAATTTAGGCCACGGGCTCTTGCGAATGGCGACATAATATAGCTTTGAATATATAACCATTTGACTCCCGCACCTTTTACACCAACAGCAAAAACTTCCCCATTTGATTACCTAACCCTATCCACCGATTAGGTATGGTTAAGTTAGCTTGTTCCATAACCCGGAGGTCGTAGGGAAATGAGATGGTAGAACCAGTCGCCGTAGTGTAGTGGTTAACGCAACGGACTACCGACTGGAAGGTTGTGGGTTCGAATCCCCATCAGTCCCTTCCAAACGATATCATTGTGTGATTTTTCGGCTCTAACCGGCTCCTACCCAGAGTTGGGCGTGCCATGGGCTCATTTGGGAAGACTTGGGACCACACAGTCGAGTCTCATCCACTTCACGGACGCGTCTTTGAGGGTGTTGCTTAAATCTTCTGACCAACACCGCAGGTGTCTGTATCACTCGGGCTTGGTTGACGCCAGGTAAAATTATGATAGTAAGCTAAGAGTACAGCCCTGTCACGCAGTCTCAATCCTAGATGGAACTCCATAGCATCATGATTCTCATCCTCATCGACATCATCATCATTGCATTGTAAAAAAAACCCAACTATTCCAGCTTCTCTAGCCATTAAAGTGGCGTAGAAAATGGGATGAAAAAAACAGGTGAGCACAAAGGTAACCTCCCTGAGTGCTATGATCCTTAAAAAGAAAAAGTGAGATGTAGAGACTGCAACTTTTCTCGGGACCAGCATTGTGAGCAGATTGACCATCTCCTCTTCCTCGCTGCTTTCGGGCATGTGGATATATATGCATGCATTTACTGTTATTTGTTATTCTCATCTCTTACCTGTTTATTTATCTACATACTCCTTTATCTTGTATTTGTTTATTCACCTACTTACTTCTTATTCACCTACTTACTCACTCACTCACTTGCTTGCTCGGTTACTTGCTTGTTTACTTGCTTGCTTGCTTACTTACTTGCTTGCTTACTTACTTACTTAACTTACTTATCAATGATTACGAAAATATTGTCTTCACGTAGTTGACAGATGGCTGAGCATTTGCACATTGACTAGGGGGGGGGGAGGGGGGGGTCTGTTACGTGAGACGAGTTTATACAGAATAGGTAGATCTAGTTGTGTTGTGAGTCAGACCTTTAATTACTTATTCATTTATTTTATATATATGTTCCTTTTTTGAAGGTAAGATACATACATATACACGTCATTTACATGTAACCAAGATTATTCCAGTCGTAGGCTGATAAAATACCAGTATAAAATATATAGACAAGGTAAAACATAGTCTAGGTAGGGCCTCAAGGCCTGGCCAACTCATGGGTTTATGTGCAGGCTTAAGCCATGTGCCACAGTCACCATACACGTGGCACCTGTGACGTTAGTGCATATGGAATTCGTTCCGAGAGCGGAAGACGTCATCTTGAGAAACTGAAACGTCCTCGCTGCTTTACCTTTCCCTACCTCTAAAGACAGTCAGGTACCTTACCTTTACCTACCTCTGAAGACAGTCAGGTACTCATTCAAAGTTGGGTGGAGTGGAGGCTGCACATACGTATGAAGATCCAAGCGTATGAGTCGATTCGCACCAGTGCAAATTCATGCAGCAGCCTGAAAGGCGAGAGTGCTCTGTCTCTGCGTTAAATAAACTACGCTGAATGTAGTTGCTTTGTATTGCAATGTACTGTCTTGTCTTGTCTTGACTTGCCTTGTCTTGTCTTGCCGAACCTTGCCTTGTCTTGTCTTGCCCTGCCTTGCCTTGCTTTGCTTTGCTTTGCTTTGCTTTGCTTTGCTTAGCCTAACCTTGCCTTGCCTTGTCTTGCCTTGTCTGGTCTGATCTAGTCTGGTCAGGTATGATCTGATCTTGTCTTGACTGGTCTGGTCTCTGGTCTTGATTTCTCTAATCTTGTCTTGGTATGTTTGGTCTTGTCACACTAGTCCTTCAACACATAGTGGTAATTAGTTATCAAACACGACGACCTTCAATGCTTTAGGCATTGTCTACATAAAATTGGAACACAGAATTCGGTGTGCCAAAGTCCTACCTTAAACCGTTTGCAAACAATGAGATCAAAAGAGAATTGTTGGCGATACGTTTTCTTCACTGAAACAGAAAGAAAAGAACGAAGAAAGAAGAAAAGGAAAACAGGACAGGGGAAGAAGGGAGGGGGTACATACGTGTGCACGAATAAAAGTAATTTCGCAAGCGAAGATCCCATTTTTGCGCTTCACAATGGCCCAGTGTTTCTATCAATTTGTCACGGTTTAATCTCTGCCGCGGGAAGACAATACATCAAAAATACCCTCTCGAACAGAAACGATAAAGAAATAAAGAGAAAAAGAGAGACTGGATTGGATGTTATGCTAAACTAGTCAATAGCCCCTTACAAAGTGGTGCGAAGAACATTTAAACAAACAAATACATGTTCATAATTTCAACATGTCAGTAATCACAGACATTAATTAACCCTCCGACGCCCGCACTCTGTCCACCAGCATCCTGCATTGTAAAGCATGTTAGCGAAGTAAAAACTTCACCCTTTGACTCCCTCACCCTCTCCACCAGCTTCCTGCAGGAGGCTGGTGGATAGGGTGAGGGAGTAAAAGGGTTAAGTTTTTGCAGTCGATGGATACAGTGTGGGAGTCAGAGGGTTAAACAAGCTTGTGTTCACGACTCAACATAAAGTAAATCTAAATTACACTGAAGTTTGTGAATGATACGAGTCGTATAATCTGTTCAAATCTTTTTTGACATACGGATGGACATATCGCGAGTTTCTTGGTATTGTCTTCGTTTTCAGACTTGAAACGCAATGACAGCTGCTGAAACAGAGTGAGACAAAGAGAGAGGGACAGACATTGGGGCAGAAAGTACGGCGGCAAGCCACAGACGACGTGGAGGGAGTGTTGCGGGTATCTATTTATAAACAACGCTAACCAAGAATACAATGAAATATGTTTTAGTTGCATTGCTGACTAAAACCGTTCTTTCCCCTTCATTATATAACACATACCTTATACCACCTCACCTCACATATAATTTACAGTGGTAACTTCTGACCTGGAAAAGGACAGGTTTTTCATTATAACACGTAACTCACCTCCATACAATTTACAGTGGTAACTTCTGACCTGGAAAAAGACAGGTCCTTCATTATAACACGTAACTCACCTCCATACAATTTACAGTGGTAACTTCTGACCTGGAAAAGGACAGGTCCTTCATTATAACACGTAACTCACCTCCATACAATTTACAGTGGTAACTTCTGACCTGGAAAAGGACAGGTCCTTCATTATAACACGTAACTCACCTCCATATAATTTACAGTGGTAACTTCTGACCTGGAAAAGGACAGGTCACACCGTTTGTTTAAGACAGATATACAGCTTATCTCGTCCTGTCTGACAGTCAAAAGGCAGTCTTTTCTTTTTTTTCCTTGTTCATCAAATCATTGTCCATTCAATTCAGCAACTATTTATTGTCAGATCAACTAATCTTCTGCTGACAAGAACATTTACAAAGCAATTCATGATAGCTGAAAAAATACAGTAAAAGAAACAAAGTAAAGTTATATGCATGTAGCCTACAGGATTACTCATATTACACTATTCATATTACTCATATTTATTTTGTCACAATGAATTTCACCATGTGAAACTCGGGCTGTTCTCCCCCGTTGAAAACGTTTCGCCGTAATGCAGCGCCACCCATTTTTAATTTTTTTTTTTTATCAAGATTCGGAAAAGCAAGGAGACTAATTGGCCTTCAAGGGGAGGGACCTAGGAAATGAATCTATCTCTTCAATATCTTATGCCAGGGCAGCCGTTCGAATGCCCTGCTCTGCACGATTTTTAACTGCCGTGGGATCTTTAAGTGTGCGCAGGCTAGAGGGCACATGGGTTCGATTCTTTGTTGTTGTTGTTGTTGTTGCTGTTGTTGTTGTTGTTGTTTTCATCCTTTTCCGAAGGACTAGACGTTTAGTTCGATTTTCCAGTCAAACTGAGGAGAAAAGTCGAGGCCTCAACAGGAAACGAACCCTAGAACCTCAGGTTTAGTTACTGGCAGGCGAACGTCTGAACCATCCTACCACCTTTCTAGTAGTGGGAGATAATAGGACAAGGAATCATTGATGGCAATAGTAATAATGCCAGTTGATGGTGCTTGATGAAACGTCATATGACAGTATTATCAGCAATCGTAGTATATTAGCTGTTGTTTTTTGCATTACTGTGTTGACCCAGTGACCCCAATCTCAGCCCCACCTTAGTGTGCTTATGTGTGTGCATGTATATGTAAATATATTTATGCGTATGGTGTGTGGTGTGTGTGTGTGTGTGTGTGTGTGTGTGTGTGTGTGTGTGTGTGTGTGTGTGTGTGTGTGTGTGTGTGTGTGAGTGTTTGTGTGTTTGTATGTGTCTGAGTGTGTGTGTGCCTGTGTGAGTGCCTCTGTGTGTATGTGTTTTTTTCTCTCTCTCTCTCTCCCTCTCTCTCTCTCTCTCTCCCTCTCTCACTCTCTCTCTCTCGCTCGCTCGCTCGTTCGTTCGCTCGCTCGCTCTGTGTGTGTGTGTGTGTGTGTGTGTGTGTGTGTGTGTGTGTGTGTGTGTGTGTGTGCGCTTGCTTGCTTGCTTGCGCGCACGTGTGTGTGAGTGGGTGTGGGTGTGTGTGCCTATGTGTGTGTGTGAGAGAGAGAGAGAGAGAGAGAGTGTGTGTGTGTGTGTGTGTGTGTGTGTGTGTGTGTGTGTGTGTGTGGTGTGTGTGTGTGTGTGTGTGTCTGTGTGTGTGTCTGTGTCTGTGTGTTTGTGTACGCGCGCGCAGTGTGAAAAGATTGTATTTATCAAGTAGTGACGTTACCATCCTATTTCTAAGCGCCTGACCCGTCATTGTTATATTAAATAACACGTTCTGATTCTATTGTCGTGTTTTGTTTGCTTCCCATTTCTAATGTCACGCCGTGATCTGTTGTTATTTCTGATGAACTATGTTTATACTGCATTGATGTGTTGATGTGTGTATCCTGTTATGTTTGTACTACGTTACCGTACTGACATGGCAAACCCTTCCCACCCCACCCCCCTTTCACTGAAATGTTGTTAGTTTATGTAAATTTGAACAAACATTATGTGAAGCTGACTGTTTGCGCTATGCAAATAAAAATCTTATTTTGATTTTTTTTTTTAACCGTTGTTATCGTTATTATTACCACTGTTATTACCGTTATCATTAATGTTATTATTACTATTACTACTATTTTTTATTATTATTATCATATCTTTACTTCCATTTTGTTATTATCATTATTGTTCCTGTTGGTGTTATCACCATTATAAGTTTTATTATCAATCTTAATATCGATATCATCATCATCATTATCATTACCATTAATATCATTATTACTATTTTAGAAATAGTGGTAGTGGTAGTAGTGGAAGTAGTAGAAGTAGTAGTAGTAGTAGTAGTAATAACATAACTAATAATATCATAATATTGATAAAAATTACTATTATGATGATGATGATCATCATCACCATCATCACCATCATCATCATCATCATCATCATCATCATTTCCGTTTCATTACATACATTTAGTGATGAAATCAACATGTATGTGGCATCACCATCATCATCATCATTATTATCATCATTATTTTTATTATACATGCTCTCTCATCAAGCTGCCTTGACCCATCTCCTCTGACACCTCTGACCAAATCAAGAAAACATTCAGACTTGTTTCAGTTACTTGCTCAGCTAAAAACACACGCGTCCTATACAACGACTCGGTGAAAACTGAGAATATCATCTCTCGCTTCCACGACAGAAAAAACAACTGATCTTTGGAGTATGGCTTTTGTTCAAAAGGGATTCAAAACGCTCGGACAATTTCATATGCGCTCCACCCAAATCTGCCAGCAACTGACTGGCAGACTTAACTCCTTTACCCTGCGAAAAACCCTATGCGCGAGCAATGTGTCTTGAAATGGGGCGGGTGGGGGAGGAACCCATGAAACACTAACCTGGCACCACTGGAATGACAGAAACAATAAGATGGGCAGCGAACTGGGAAAAACTAATTAACATTGAAGAGGGGGAAACTAATTAACAGCGAATAAGGGAAAACTAATAAAACAGCGAACAGTGAAAAAAAACTAATTAACAGCGAAAAGGGGGGGGGGGGGGCTAATTAGCGGCGAACAGGGGAAATGATTAATTAGCAGCGAACAGGGAAAAACTAATTAACAGCGACGGGGGGGGGGGGGGGGGGAGGGGAGGGGAGGGGAGGGGATTAGCAGTGAGCAGGGGAAAACTAATTTACAGCAAACGAGGTGGACTGGACCAATTAACAGCGAACAGGCGGAAAGTACTTAACATCGAAAAGACGGAAACTTATTAACAGCAAACCGGGGCGGGGGGGGGGGGGGGGGGGGGGGTGAGGGCGACTGTTGAGCGCCGAACAGGGGAAAAACTGACTAATTAACGGTAAACAGGGGGGGGGGGGGGAACTGGACTACTTAACAGCCAACAGGCGAAAACCAATGAACAGCGAACGGGGGGTGGGGGGGGGGGGGGATCGACTAATTAACAGCGAACAGGGAAAAAAGACTAATCAACAGCAAACAGAGGAAAACTATTTAACCCTTTGACTCCCACACCCTATCTACCAATTGCAAAACCTTAACCCTTTGATTCCCTCACCCTATCCACCAACTTCCTGCAGGAAGCTGGTGCATAGGATGAGGGAATCAAAGGGTTAAGTTTTTGCTTTGCTAACATGTCTGGCAACGCAGGATGCTGCCGGACAGGGTGCGGTAGTCAAAGGGTTAATTAACAACGAACAGGAATGTACTGACTAATCAAAACCAATCGTCTATCAACGGAATTCTTAAAACATAGCATCCGTCTTCTTTTCATCAAAACTTTATTGAATTAATTTTTAAAAAAGATGGACAAACAAAGTACATCCTTTCCAATGGCGATGAAGTCTCTGTTCGCTTAATTAACACCGTTTGCTTATTAAACGATACTGTTTTGTTTGTTATTTTAGGACAACACGAAGTCCGAAATATGCCGGGATTTTTGTCTGCCCCGACTTCTGTGCCGCCTCTATCAGTGATGTGTTGTTGATTGCACGCTGCCTCTTTCCAGCCTCTAAACACACCACACCACACCAACCTTTTCCCCCAGGTTCAGAAAATGTGCCAGTTTGCCATGACATCAAGAAGCATATTTTCACGTTTCTGTCTGCCTTTGTCTCTGTCTGTATCTGTCTCTGTCTGTCTGTCTCTCTCTGTCTATCTGTCTGTCTCTGTCTATCTGTCTGTCTCTGTCTCTCTCTGTTTGTCTCTCTCTCTTTGTCTTTCTCTGTCTTTGTCTGTCTGTCTGTCTGTCTAGCTGTCTGTCTGTCTGTCTGTCTCTCTCTCCTCTTTGTTTCTCTCTGTGTCTCTGTCTCTCTCTGTGTTTCTGTGTCTCTGTCCCCGTCTCTCTCTGTCTGTCTCTCTATCTTTCTGTCTGCCTGTCTGTCTGTCTGTCTTTCTCTCTCTCTGTCTCTCTGTCTGTCTGTCTCTCTCTTTCTGTCTGCCTGTCTGTCTGTCTGTCTGTCTCTCTCTCTCCTCTTTGTTTCTCTCTGTGTCTCTGTCTCTCTCTGTGTTTCTGTGTCTCTGTCCCCGTCTCTCTCTGTCTCTCTTTGTCTCTCTCTCTGTCTGTCTCTCTCTCTGTCTGCCTGTCTGTCTGTCTGTCTGTCTCTCTTTCTCTCTCTCTCTTTCACACACACGCACAC
>JAPXFY010000018.1:40099315-40106815 GCA_030674185.1 Monoplex corrugatus | reverse complement strand
ATGTGTTGCGTAAGTTTATAAGAGAGAGAGAGAGAGAAATAAGAGAGATGGAGAGAGAGAGCGCCACGAAGCAAAACAGAAAGAGAGAAAAAAAGTTAGACAAGACCACTTGGAGAGAGAAGAGAGAGAGAGGAGAGAGAGAGAGAGAGAGAGAGAGAGAGAGAGAGAGAGAGAGAGAGAGAGAGAGAGAGAGGAGAGAGAGACGCAGCAAAACAGGAAGAGAAAGAGAGAGAAAGAAAAAAGACAAAGAGAGTCTCGAAGAGAGAGAGAGAGAGAGAGAGAGAGAGAGAGAGAGAGAGAGAGAGAGAGAGAGAGAGAGAAAGAGAAAGAGAGAGAGTTGTGGAGAAGAATGCAGACAGACAGACAAATAGACAATTGTCAGACAAAACGCTGCTTACTTTTACCTACGATGCTCTTTCCCATGCAAACAAAAAAATGTGTGCCTATATACATGTGCCTACTTCAAAACTCTCTCTCTCTCTCTCTCTCTCTCTCTCTCTCTCTCTCTCTCTCTTTCTCTTTCTTTCTCTCTCTCTCTCTCTCTCTCTCTCTCTATCTATCTATCTATCTATCTACCTATCTATCTATCTCTAGCCCTCTCTGCCTTCCCTTTCTCCTGCCTTCTCCCATCTCTTTACCCACATCTCATTTTACGTTCATTCTCATTACATGCGTCAGGACAGAAAGAAAGTGAAGGAACAGAAGAGGCGGGAGCTAAGTAAACGATCACTGACATCTGTCAGAAGACGGACACGTTACCAATACACCGTGTGCTTTCATGCCACATAATCGTCCTGTAAACACCAAGGTACATCAGGTTGGCAGCCAGGAAAGCTGTGAAATCAGAGTCTCATTTAATTAATCCTTTTGACTCCTGCACCCTGTCCACCAACTGCAAAAACTTAACCCTTTAATTCCTTCACCTTTTACTTTGCTAGCATGGTTGATAATGCAAGATGTTGATGGACAGGCCGTGGGTTTCAAAGAGTTAAGCCGCTTTTTCCTCGTCAGTCGGTTATTTTGGAAGAGTGTATCTAAGGTTGGGGATGGTTTTGCCGTTAGTGTAGTTCATGTGTGCTGCTGTAAGTTTATTATTCTTTTTAGTGTGGCTCATATTGCTGTATGTTTATTATTCTTTTTTTCTTGTGAGTGTATAGTTCATATGTGTTGCCTAAGTTCATTATTCTTTTTTAGTGTAGCTTATATGTGCTGCGTAAGTGTATTGTTCTTTTTAAGTGTAGTTTATATGTGCTGCTGTAAGTTTTTTTTATTCTTTTTAGTGTAGTTTATATGTGCTGCTGTAAGTTTTTTAAAATTCTTTTTAGTGTAGTTTATATGTGCTGCTGTAAGTTTTTTTTA
Source organism: Monoplex corrugatus (assembly GCA_030674185.1). Classification (NCBI taxonomy): domain Eukaryota; kingdom Metazoa; phylum Mollusca; class Gastropoda; order Littorinimorpha; family Ranellidae; genus Monoplex; species Monoplex corrugatus. The sequence continues at coordinate 40,105,456 of JAPXFY010000018.1, read as the reverse complement.
TTCTTTTTAGTGTAGTTTATATGTGCTGCTGTAAGTTTTTTTAATTCTTTTTAGTGTAGTTTATATGTGCTGCTGTAAGTTTTTTTTATTCTTTTTAGTGTAGTTTATATGTGCTGCTGTAAGTTTTTTTTATTCTTTTTAGTGTAGTTTATATGTGCTGCTGTAAGTTTTTTTATTCTTTTTAGTGTAGTTTATATGTGCTGCTGTAAGTTTACTATTCTTTTTAGTGTAGTTGATATGTGTTGCTGTAAGTTTATTATATTTTTAGTGCAGTTCATATGTGCTGTTGTAAGTTTATTATTCTTTTTAGTGTAATTGATATGTTTTGCTGTAAGTTCATTATTCTTTTTAGTGTAGTTCATATGTGCTGTTGTAAGTTTATTATTCTTTTTTGTGTAGTTCATGTGCTGTTGTAAGTTATTCTTTTTAGTGTAGTTTATATGTGCTGTTGTAAGTTTAGTGTTCTTTTTAGTATAGTTTATATGTGCTGTTGTAAGTTTATTATTCCTTTCAGTGTAGTTTATATGTGCTGTTGTAAGTTTAGTGTTCTTTTTAGTATAGTTTATATGTGCTGTTGTAAGTTTAGTATTCTTTTTAGTATAGTTTATACGTGCTGTTGTAAGTTTATTACTCTTTTTAGTATAGTTTATATGTGCTGTTGTAAGTTTATTATTCTTTTTAGTGTAGTTCATACGTGATGCTGTAAATTTATTCTTTTTTAGTGTAGTTTATATGTGCTGTTGTAAGTTTATTATTCTTTTTAGTGTAGTTCATACGTGATGCTGTAAATTTATTCTTTTTTAGTGTAGTTTATATGTGCTGGTGTAAGTATATTATTCTTTTTAGTGTAGTTTATATGTGCTGCTGTAAGTTTATTATTCTTTTTAGTGTAGTTTATATGTGCTGCTGCAAGTTTATTATTCTTTTTAGTGTAGTTTATATGTGCTGCTGCAAGTTTATTATTCTTTTTAGTGTAGTTTATATGTGTTGATGTACGTTTATTCTTCTTCTTTAGTGTAGTTTATATGTGCTGTTGTAAGTTTATTATTCTTTTTAAGTGTAGTTTATATGTGCTGTTGTAAGTTTATTATTCTTTTTAAGTGTAGTTTATATGTGCTGTTGTAAGTTTATTATTCTTTTTAAGTGTAGTTTATATGTGTTGATGTAAGTTTATTATTCTTTTTAGTGTCTTTATATGTGTTGATGTAAGTTTATTATTCTTTTTAGTGTAGTTTATATGTGCTGTTGTAAGTTTATTATTCTTTTTAGTGTAGCTTCTATGTGCTGCGTAAGTTTGTGTGTGTGTGTGTGTGTGTGTGTGTGTGTTGTGTTGTGTGTGTGTGTGTGTGTGTGTGTGTGTGTGTGTGTGTGTGTGTGTAGCTTATATGTGTTGCATAAGTTTATTATTTTTTTTAGTATAGCTCATATGCACTGCTGTAATTATATTATTCTTTTTCAAGGAGAAAAAAAGAAAAAACAAGAGAAAAAAAGACAGCAGCAACATGTGGATAGAGTCAATCAAGCACTGGCCTAAATGAGTAAGTAAGCTACCAGCATGCCTACAGGGGAAAAGAAACAGTAAAACCCAACCAATGAACCAACCAACTAACAACAAAGACACGCCTGTACCGCAGCTGGTGAAGTCAGCATGGCATCTGCAATACCAACCAGGCCTCTGCACGAAGCTATCGAAATCTTCTTTCCCTGAATATTCACACACAGAACCAACAACGCTGCTTCTCAGATATTCGGGAATGACTCTTTCACTATCACAAATGGAGACAGATGCCAACAGACAGTAATCTTTTCGCCTGCCCAGGAGACGCTGTGTTCTGAAGGACCATTTGCATAGCCTATAGCCAGGCTTGGCGGACACGCCAAAAGCATGTTTATAGATCAAGCACCACGCAGCCCCCATTCCCTTGCAGCCCGAACCAAAAGTCTTGCCCGGGGGGGGGGGGGGGGGATGTGCGTATTATCACCAACAATTTGTAGAACCGCAGAAGATCTTCGCCAGATGGCCAGATTTGTGACGTCTTTAAATCGACAGATCTGACGCATCACCCAGGTTATCGCACAAGAGGCATACCACGTGTCATGAATAATGGATGAGACTCGGTATCGTGCTTCCCCATTCTGTCATTCAGCTCTGAAACACCAGACGGACACCCGCCATGGTTGGAAAATACCGACGACGACTTTCAATTCCTGTCGTGGGGTTTCAAACATAGTTGTAAGACCTGAACATAGCCACCATTCCACGACAGTAGGTCCTGTGGTGGATGCCATTTGACTTGACGTGAATTCGAACTGATAGAGAAGGGAAAGGCTTTAGACCTAATTGTTATTGTTGCTTAACCCTTTGAATCCTGCACCCTATCCACAAACTGCAAAAAAAATTAACCCTTTGATTCCTAACCAGTCGCCGTGGTGTAGTGGTTAATGCAACGGACTACCGACTGGAAGGTTGCGGGTTCGAATCCCCATCAGTACCTTCAAAAATCATTGTGGGATTTTTCGGCTCTAACCGGCTCCTACCCAGAGTTGGGCGTACTACGGGCTCATTGGGAAGACTGGGACCACACAGTCGAGTCTCATCCACTTCACGGATGCATCATTGAGGGTGTTGCTCAAATCTTCTGACCAGCACCGCAGGTGTCTGTATCTCTCGGGCCTGGTTGACGCCAGGATATATCATGATAGTAAGCGTAGGGTACAGCTCTGTCACGCAGTCTCCTAGATGGAACTCCATAGCATCATGGTTATCATCCTCATCGACATCATCATCATCGCATTGTAAAAACTGTGGCAGCTTCTGTGGCCATTCAGGTGCCGCAGAAAATGGGACGGAAATTTAAAGAAAAGAAAAAAAAAAAAAAGGTGAGCACAAACGTAAACTTCCTGGGTGCGATGATCCTTAAACAAAACCAAAAAAAACCACCAAAAACTTTCATTCCTTCACCCTATCCACCAGCTTCCTGCAGGGTGAAGGAGTCAAAGGGTTAAGTTTTCGCTTTGCTAGCATGCAGGATACTGGTCAACAGGCTGCGGGAGTGAAAGGGTTAAAGCCCAGCCAACTGCGCAAAACCATTATGAGGGTGACAAAGGTTTCATTGAGAACTGGAATTTTAAGTCTCAGTCTCCTATTCAGTGAATCGATCCACAACTGTAACCACTGTGTTACTCAAGCATGATGCAAGGATGACCACTAAGAAAGAAACTCTTACATAAATAATTTTATTTTAATCTTGTAAACCAAACTATGCATTCTGATTCATAAGTATTTCAGTTTCAGTTTCAGTTTCTCAAGACGACGTCTCCGCGCTCGGAACGAATTCCATGTGCACTAACGCCACAGGTGCCATGTGCATGGCGATCATGGCACAAGCCTTAAGCCTGTACATAAACCCATGAGCTGGCCAGGTCCGGAAGTCCTACGTTACTTAGCCTATGTTCTACCTAGGCTGTATTTCATACTGGTATTGTATCAGCCTATCATTTGAATAATCTTGGTTACATGTGTATCTTATCTTCAAAGAGGACCATATATATATGTATATTATTATATTATATATATATATATATATATATATATATATATATATATATATATATATATATATATATATACCAAGTAAATAAATAATTAATTAAAACTCGTCTCACAAGTAAACTATACAAATATGCTAGCTGTTGCCTGTTTAACCCTTTGAACCCCCGCACCCTATCCACCAACTGCAAAAACTTAACCTTTGACTCTCTCACTCTATCCACCAACTGCAAAAACTTAACCTTTGACTCCCTCACCCTATCCACCAACTGCAAAAACTTAACTTTTGATTCCGTCACCCTATCCACCAACTGCAAAAAAAAAACAAAAAACTTTTTGCTCTGTTAGCATGGCTGGCGATGCAGGATGCTGGTGGACGGGGTGAGGGAATCACTGGGTTAAGTTTTTTGCTTTGTTAAAATGGTTGGCAATGCTGGACGCTGGTGGACAGGGTACGGGAGTCAAAGGGTTAAAAACCCAGATGCTTTATCTGTGTGTATGGAGGAAGAAGCAAGGGGTTGCTTGCAGGCAGACCCAGCAGCGACAGATACAGACGGAGGTTCTCAAGGGGCCTGGCTCCAGTACTATAACAGACAAACCGCCCACTGTCTGCCTGTCTGCCTGCCTGCCGCCTGTTGCTGGTTTGTACACCAACACAATCATGGACATGGGGCCACGATATCAGCATATAATAAGCAACATGCCTTTCTTCCCGCCTCACACAAACATACTGATGTAAAATGTGCATAAGAAAATATATTAGCTTTCTTCCTCCTTGGTGTGTGCAAGAAAATATATTAGCTTTCTTCTTCCTCCTTTGGTCTCTTTGGCGTCACAAAGTGAAGGCCAGACTAGCTGGTCGAACTATATGATCAAGGCATAACTGTCAAGACATATATATGCCCATCTTTTCCTACTGCTTGTTTGCTCTCTTGTACTGATAAGACTTGCGCATTGTAAGGCAATTAGCAAAGCTGACAGTCCTGGGTGGCTCAAATATTAACTGAAAACACGCGATAAGTGGCAAGTTTATAACAGAGGAATCTTCGTGGTAAAACACATTTTCAAATCTTTGACCATCTTGGCTCAAATATTAACTGAAAACACGCGATAAGTGGCAAGTTTATAACAGAGGAATCTTTGTGGTAAAACACATTTTCAAACCTTTGATCATCTTCGTCAAAACCTTGGGCCGTAATACTCAACACAGTACACTACCAACTACTTATTTATCGAAATAGACATTTCGTTTTCAAAACTGTTTAAAATGTACCAATCACACTCGGTGACGTTTCGTTTATGCACACATTTTCGTTTACATTCCAATATTCACGGAAATACAGGATACATTGTACTCATGCGATCATGTCTCATGTTCTCTCTCTCTCTCTCTCTCTCTCTCTCTCTCTCTCTCTCTCTCTCTCCTCTCTCTCTCTCTCTCATGTATCCTATCTTCTCCTGTCTGCTTTTCTCTTTAAAAACTTCACACACACACACACACACACACACACACACACACACACACACACACACACACACATACAAAAGTCCTGTCTAGTTTAGTATCATCCCTACTCCCTTTCTATGTGCTTTTCGGAAAGAATGAATGAGAGTATTATCAACCTCAAAGATGGGAAAATGAAAAGACCAAAGACTTTCAGTGTCGGAGAAAATCTTTGTAAAGACTCCGACTAATGCGTGCTGAAAACTAGGATAAGATGACATCAACCTAAATTTGTTTCAAGGTGAAGCATATGTTTTCTCTTTCTCTTTTCTGTTCTTTCTCTTCGTCTTTCTTTTCCTTTTCATCTTTCCTTCTCGTTTTTTTTCTCTGTTTTCCTGTTTAATTTTCCTAGTATAAAAAAAATCGGAGATTATTTCAGACAGACTAAAGAGGTCTGTGTGGTGGTGTGCGCATGTATGTATGTGTATTTGTCTGTCTCTCTTTCTCTGTCTGTCTGTCTCTCATTCTCTGCCCCTGCCTCTGCCTCTGCCTGTGCCTCTGCTTCTCTCTCTCTCTCTCTCTCTCTCTCTCTCTCTCTCTCTCTCTCTCTCTCTCTCTCCTGCAGCCTATCCTCTCCCGTCTGCTCTTCGCTTTAAAATATGGCCACATTGTCTGTCTGTCTGTCTGTCTTCTCTCTCTCTCTCTCTCTCTCCCTTTCTCTCTCTCTCTCTTTCGTCTGTCTGTCTGTCCTGTCCCCCCCCCTCTCTCTCTGTCTGTTTGACTGTCTGTCTCTCTCTAGTCTCTCTGTCTGTCTGTCTGTCTCTCCCAGTGGCAAAAATAGGTGGGACACTATTTTTTTTTATCTTCTTTATTGAGGGGGAAGGAGGGAGTGGATAGTAACCAAAATTTTGGTCAAAGGTGTAAACCGCTAAAATTTTGCGAAAAGACATATGCGGAAGGTACGGTCCCAATGTTAAGGTCACACAGAACAACAAACAAAAAGAAAAAGTGCCAAAAATGAGCACTTCTTCAAACAAGATATGTGAATAGCAATTTATCGGGAACTTCTGACAATGCATCCATTCTGTTATCACTGCTGTCTCAGCCGGGCATTGTCCTCGCTGAATGTCAAATCCAGTTACATCTT
>JAPXFY010000018.1:40084315-40086815 GCA_030674185.1 Monoplex corrugatus | reverse complement strand
GTGGATCAGAGATAGATCAAAAGTGCGAGACATCCTGGAAACCATTAACAATCTGAAATGGAACCGGGCAGGACATCTCACCCTGAGAATGGACAATCGTTGGACAACAAAAAACCGCGTTCTGGATTCCAAGAGACGACACTCGCAATAGAAGAAGACAGAAAACTAGATGGATAGACGGAAGACAGAAAATAAAATGGACAGACGACCTAGATGGATTTGACAAAAACTGGACAGGAAAAGCGCTGGAACGAAGTAAATGGAAGCAGCTGGGGAAGGCCTACGTCCATCAATGGACTTTCGATGGCTGAAAGATAGATAGACAGAAGTGGATGAAACTCCACTGTGTGGTCTCAGTTTTCCCCATTGAGCCCATAGCACGTTCAGCTCTGGGAAGGAGCCGGCTGGGACCGAAAAATGCTACAATAATTTTGACAGGACCGATTGAGCATTACATCAGCTGAGAACAAATTAGGTTGAGCGTAACATAAGTTGAGAACAAATTAGGTTGAGCATAACATAAGTTGAGAACAAATTAGGTTGAGCATAACATAAGTTGAGAACAAATTAGGTTGAGCGTAACATAAGTTGAGAACAAATTAGGTTGAGCGTAACATAAGTTGAGAACAAATTAGGTTGAGCGTAACATAAGTTGAGAACAAATTAGGTTGAGCATAACATCAGCTGAGAACAAATTAGGTTGAGCATAATAACATCAATAGCATCAGCTAAGCACAAATTAGGCTAAACATAACATCCCTCAAGAACAAATTAGATTAAGCATAATACCAGATGAGAACAACTCAGATTAAGCATAACATCAGATGAGAATAAATCAGATTGAGCATGACATCAGATGAGAATAAATTAAGTTGAATATAAAATCACTCAAACTCTTAAACTATACAGTCAAACCAAACAAACAAAAAATCATTTTACTGTCTTCAAACAGACAGTTGCAGTAACAGATCTGGACGTTAATAAGCTCAAAATCTGTATCAGATCAATTACATGGACAGCAAATGTGCTGAAGCCATACCACCTGTAACATTAAAGACAGACCATAAGTCACTCTAGGTCTTCTGTTTTGCTGTTAGCAGTCAGTCACACTGTTTTTATTTATTTTTGTTTGTTGATATATTTGTTTGTTTGTTTCATTGTTTGTTTGTTTGTTTGTTTAAATCCCAGGTGACTGTGTAAGGCCATATCAGGGGTATAGTCCGTTTCGAAACATACTACTGCAAAAAAGAGAAGAAAACAAAATTATGTACACATATCAATGCATTCGCACACATAATCTAAGGAAATGCCCCTGGCGTTGACCACTCCGTCCAATTTATCACACAGGGGATTTAAAAAACATACCTGAATACAATTTTAAACATTCCAAAGGACACTAAAACATATGTAAAAAGGGGCCTACATTACCTAAAACTGCTTCCGCATATCTCATTTCCCTAGAGCCAGAAATGCATTTAAGTACATGTACCCAATTATCAATCCTAAGAGAAAGTACGTAAGACTATCGAACACGTACAGGTAAATGGACCAGCAAGGCAGAAAATGATAGGAAGAAATGCCAGAAATGAGGAAATTTCTAGCACACAATTTCCATAAGGTGGAGATACCATTGATATCCCCACGGGGGCATGAATTAACCGTGACTGTAAATCGAAAGAAAGAAAGCAAACAATATTATGCTGAGGAAATTTCTAGCACAGAATTTCCATAAGGAGGGGGGGATACTATTTATACTGAAAGAGCCCCCAGCATCCCCACGGGGCCACAAGTTAAGCGTGACTGTAAATCGAAAGAAAGAAAGCAAGCAAACAAAATATACTGAGCATTCATCATCAATAACTCTAACAAATCATGCTCAAGGCACATTATATTACCTCTCCTTTTATTACGTTTAGACAGTGGTATCAATTCGTTAGAAACCAGCTATGTGCGGGCATACATCATTACGACCCTGACCCCAAACCGTCGTGGTCAGCACACACAAATATTAATCTTCCTTCTGTAATGCTGTTGTTGATGTTGTCGTTGTCGTGCGTTGTTAGTGCTGCTGCTGTTGTTGCTGTTTTATACAGAGTTTTGCACAAATCGGAATCGACATAAATCAGTCCCAAAACAACTACGCTGAGCACACAAAGGTCATCCTTCATCATTCGTAAACACGATGGTCATGACATATCCCTAGTTTTCCTTTTTGGTTTGTCTCTCTTCAGACACTTTCAAAGGTAGCACGACAGTGAAAATGGATCTCAAACGACCAAAGCTCAGCAAAATCGAGGATCATTGTAAAGGGTCTGAGCCAACGTTATCTCACACGCACGCACGCACACACACGCACATACACACACACACACACACACACACACACACACACACACACACAACACACAAATATATATATGTATATACATATATATATATATATATATATATATATATATATATATATATACATATATATATACATACATACATATAAGTA
>JAPXFY010000018.1:40079315-40081815 GCA_030674185.1 Monoplex corrugatus | reverse complement strand
CCACCGTACCACCCTCCTTGTCCCCAGCCACTCTGCAAGTCCGTCCAGCATTTTCTCCCTGGGTCTACCTGGTGCTCTCTTTCCCTCCAGCTTTCCCGTTGTGACCAGGTGCTGTAAATCCCCCTTCCTCATAAAATGGCCTATAAATGTTGCCTGTCTTTTCCTAATCTTCTTTATGAGTGATCTACTTGTGTCTGCCTCCATCAAGACTATCTCGTTTGTTTTCTTTGCTGTCCATTAAACTCTCAACATTCTTCTTAGAAACCACATCTCGGCTGCCTCAATCTTGTTCTGGCTTTGCTCGTTGACTGTCCACGCCTCACATCCGTACAACAGTATTGGTTCTATATAACATTCAAGAACTCTCTTCCTGATGTTAACTGATAGGCATTTGTTGGTAAGAATGCTTGTCATCTTCTTGAATGCTGTTTTGGCTTGGCCGATTCTGCCGGCTATTTCTGATTTAGACAAATAAATAAACAAGAATAAATGAATAAACAAACAAATAAAAGTATAAAAACATCGCACAGTTTTGATTCCATTAGAGTCAACAGTTAACCCCACTATTAAACAGACTAAAAGCAAGCGGACTTGTTAAATATAGCAAAATTATACTGCAGTTTAAATCTGAAATCGAAAATGCAAGTCACGCTTTTCACTGTAACAAAATCTCCACGTCACTGCTTTTTATTTCTTGTTTGTTTTTGTTTTGTTTTTGGGAGAGGAGTGGGGGTTTTTGTTGTTGTTTTGTTTTGTTTTGTTTTGATGCTGACTGGCTCTATGACAAAAGCCATAAACTCGATATATGATTCTAAGAGTTCGATCCCAGATTGCAACATAAAACACTAGCCTGTTCCCTGTAGTAGTAATAATGTTCTGATCATTGTGGCGGTAAAATCTTCGAGCTTCGTTTCTTAGACCCCGTTTTCACGCTCTCTTCCTATTCCAAGACATTACCAACGCATAGAGTTTTGCACAGGCTCAAGGCGTCTAGCCAATTATTTGCTTGCAGATTGGGTGGAGCGTATATGGAAGTGACCGGGCGCGATGAATCCCTCTTGAACAAGCTCGGAACTTCAAACAAAATTATAATCAATTCTAAACTTATAAAAACGAATTTCTAAGTATCCCCAACTTCAACTCAGAAACTTTACTCTACTTTGTATTTATATATTCCCCGTCGCAAAGGAACATAATTTCGCCTTCTCCCAAGCAAGAGAATGGCAGTATTATTCTTCAAGCAGAAGAACGGCAATATTATTCTTCAAGCGAAGTTATGGCAATATTATGTCTGCCGTCAAGGAAAGATGTAATGGACATTCCTGTATGGCTCCCCAGACAGTGTGTTATTGCTTGTCATTATCCGAAATCCCGAAAGCTTACAGGTAGATATAGCTGCTAAAGTGAAACAATCTGGCGATGTAAGAGAGTATTTTGAAGGGACGTGGTTAAACAGAAAATGTGATGACATATACAGTACATCACTGAGAGATCTAAGTTCCATCGGAGTTCGTGTAATAAGACTGTACAGGGTCGGAGATAGACAATGCACAGTGTTTTCTACGCTCTTACTTTCGGCAAATCAGCTTCACTTGCTCTCCTCTCTCTTCTCTCTCTCTGTCGCACTTGCTCGCTTGCTTCCCCCCCCCTCTCTCTCTTGCACTTGCTCGTTTGCTGTCCTCTCTCTCTCTCTCTCTCTCTCTCTCTCTCTCTCTGTCGCACTTGCTCGCTTGCTTCCCCCCCCTCTCTCTCTTGCACTTGCTCGTTTGCTGTTCTCTCTCTCTCTCTCTCTCCTCTTTTGTCGCACTTGCTCGCTTGCTTCCCTCCCTCTCTCTCTTGCACTTGCTCGTTTGCTGTTCTCTCTCTCTCTCTCTCTCTTCCTTGTCGCTTGCTTTTGTCTCCTCTCTCTCTTTGTCTTCTGTCTTCTGTCTCTCTCTCTCTCTCTCTCTCGCTCTTGTTCTGCTGCTGTTTCTCTGCCTTTCCCTTCGTCTGTCTTCTCTCTCTTCTCTCTCTCTCTCGCACTTGTTCGCTTGCTGTTTCCTCTGCTCTCTTCTCTCTCTCTCTCTCCTCTCTCTCACCTTTTCTCTCTCTCTCTCTCTCTCTCTCTTCTCTCTCTCTCCCTCTCTCTCGGCAATGCTGAGCGAGCAGTAATCGTAGCAGCGTATTTCATTGGGTGAAACTGTCATATTTTCCACCCCACCCCGTTGTTCTGCGCTTTTTGTCACGTTTATGATTCTGTCGATGGTCTTAAAATTGTTCAGTGATTTATTTCTAGCAGTTGGTAACACTTTCTATACATACACACACGCGCGCGAGCGCACACACAGAGACACAGACACACGTGCACGCGCGTACACGCACACAGGCACACACAAACTTATGACAGACAGACAGAGAGAGAGAGTGAGTGTGTGCGTGTGTATGTGTGTGTGTGTATGTGTAGTTGTGGTGTGTGTGGTGTATGGTGCGTGTAGTGTGGTGTGTGTGTATGTGTATGTGC
>JAPXFY010000018.1:40071815-40074315 GCA_030674185.1 Monoplex corrugatus | reverse complement strand
GATGGGGACTCCTGAGGAACAAGGCGAAAAAAATTGCTTGATGGGGACTCCTGAGAACAAGGAAACAATTGCTTGATGGGGACTCCTGAGGACAAGGCGAAACAATTGCTTGATGGGGACTCCTGAGGACAAGGCGAAACAATTGCTTGAGGGGACCTCCTGAGAACAAGGCAAAACAATTGCTTGATGGGGACTCCTCTTCTGAGAACAAGGCAAAACAATGCTTGATGGGGACTCCTGAGACAAGGCAAAACAACTGCTTGATGGGGACTCGTCTCTGAGAACAAGGCGATACAATTGCTTGATGGGCACTCCTCTTCTGAGACAAGGCAATACAATTGCTTGATGGGCACTCCCTTCTGAGGACAAGGCGAAAACAATTGCTTGATGGGCACTCTCTCTGAGAACAAGGCAAAAAAATTGCTTGATGGGCACTCCTCTTCTGAGGACAAGGCGATACAATTGCTTGATGGTGACTCCTCTTCTGAGGACAAGGCGATACAATTGCTTGATGGGCACTCCTCTTCTGAGGACAAGGCGAAACAATTGCTTGATGGGCACTCCTCTTCTGAGGACAAGGCGAAACAATTGCTTGAGGGGACTCCTCTTCTGAGGACAAGGCGAAACAATTTTGATGGAGGACTCCTCTTCTGATGGACAAAGCGAGACAATTGCTTGATGGGGACTCCTCTTCTGAGGACATTCTGCTGTCCAGCTATCCCCACAGTTTCTTGCTGCTTGCTAGCCATCACCTAGCCATCAAGGATTCTAACACATTATCCTTTACCACAGATAAAACTACAGCTGTTCCATGTCACTACAGCTGTTAAGGAAACCTCTATCATTCTCAAAATATTCTCCCTGAAAAATAAGCGTCCGGTCGTTTTTTCAGGCAATTTTTTTTTCTGTAAAGGTTGAATTGTAACACAAAAAAAAACAAAATAAAAACAAAAACGCATGATAAACAAAAACAAAAAAACAAAAAACCTGCATGACTAAACAAAAACAAAAAAAAACAAAACCTGCATGACTATGATGTATAACGAAGCGCTCAAATCAAGTTGCTACTTTCATTTTGCTGGCATTTCACCATTAGTCAGTTTGTATTTCGTCAAAAAAAAAAGAAAGAAAGAAAGAACGAACGAAGAAAGAAAGAAAAAGAAAGAAAAAAAAAAAAGAAAAGAAAAGAAATGAAAAAAAAACAACAACAACAAACCAAACACAAACGAGGATGATGTAGCCCGACCCTCCCAACGCCTGTGGTTATTATGCCGATGCCCCGGGCAAGCACGGAAGAGACGTTGTATTTTTGTAGCAAAAAATGCATGATCTTCCTACCACCACAGTACTGTGTCTGGTGGCACTCATCTTATACGGCATAATTTACATATCCATCATTCCAGCGGTTTGTCAGTCAAGTCTCTAAACAACTTGAAGTTTGGTGTGTTTTTCTGCCTCAGTGAGTCATCTTACATGTTCGTGAAGAAGCCCTTTTTTTTCCATGCAAAAGTTTTTGTTCCTATCCCTGTGTCCCCGTAACACACACACACACACACACACACACACACACACACACACACACACACCACCACACCACACACACACACACACACACACACACACACACACACACACACACACACACACACACACACACATCAACACGCATTCTGTTCTCTATTATTAATATAAAGAAAATATAAGTACAGCATATTGCTATGAATATTGCGTCACATTCAGACACACATACCTCGAAATCTTTTTTCCACTTAGGTATAGGAACGGTACTTTCATTCTTCCTCCCAACGACGTATGATTTTTACATTCTTTCAAGCAAAGTTATGGAAATATTATTATTCAATGAAAATAATGGGAAAGTAATGTCTGTCGTCACGAGATGAGATAATGGAGAATTCCTGTGTATTACTCTTTTGACGCTGTGTTATTGTTCAACATTATTCGATCAGTTACGGTGGATATGTCCACTACAGTGAAATATTCGGGGACATTCTACGGGAATGGTTCCCAGAGGATGAGATGAATACAATGGAGATGTAATGGAGATACGACTTGCATCAGAATCTTTGCCATAAAAACTGTGATAGAGACAGAGTTAGGAGATGGAGGTCCTCTTATACCACAATATTAAAAATCTCCTTTTCAACGGTACAAAGTTTTGCATAAGTGTGATGTCAAAAATACATGATGATGTTCATCATTCTGCTACAATAAACAAAACTAGTAAAGTATCAGCCCTACATGAACCAAACAGTCTATGATGAAAAGCGAAAGATATTGTAATGAAAAGCAAACATGATTCTCAATGGCCACGAAATTATAAGTTACCTTAATTCTCAAACTGAAAAGGCAGATAATTATGCACACGATGACAATCTGAATGACTGAATTCAAACCCCTGCCTATTGTTCTTCAAAACAAACGGTCTAACTTACTTATTTCTTACTTCTGCTACACATAGTTTTTTTTCTTTTTTTTTTTT
>JAPXFY010000018.1:40041815-40046815 GCA_030674185.1 Monoplex corrugatus | reverse complement strand
AAATGACGACATTCACAACCAAACATCTAGATGAAAAGTTGATATATTACAAAGGATGTAAAAATTCAAGGCCGTTAATAACGTGATCCAAAATTTCTGCCAATATATCATACAAGACCACAGACAAACCCGCAGACCTTAGCCATGGGCAAGTTGAATCAATCCTCTTTTTCTTGTGGCCAAAGAGAGGGGGAAGTACAAAGACAAAAACATGGCGACACAGAAATAAAAGAGAGAGAGAGGAGAGAGAAGGGGGAGAGTGGGACACAGAGAGAGAGAGAGGAGGCAAGACAAAGACGAGAGAGAGAGAGAGAGAGAGAGAGAGAGAGATATGTAAACAACACAAACGATGAATTATTTCCAATCAGTAATTGAAGAAATAGGTCAAGAGAGGCAATATGGAACATGATTCCTTTGCACTGACTTGAACGAGAATTGAAGGAAATCAAACTAATCTTTAGCAAACATACTTCAAGTTCTCTCTCTCTCTCTCTCTCTCTCTCTCTCTCTCTCTCTCTCTCCTCTCTCTCTCTCTCTCTCTCTCTCTCTCTCTCTCTCTTTACGCGCGCGAAAAGCGAGGGGCTGTAAAACTGCAAACAAACAGATCAGTATCAAAGCCAACACGGTGGGAAAAACCTAAGATATGAGAGTCAATTTAGCACAGAATGAAAAGACAACGTTTGACAGGTGTGTCAACATTTTTACCTGATTTGTCTTTAAAACTACGTCACCCACCCACCTCCTCGTGATTCTTTGCACCCAAGGACCCTTTCTCCTTCGCCAGGAGAACCCCTTTTATGTCCCCCCTCAGCTGAATGACAAGTAAACCATAAATTATAGCATGTATGAAGAGGGGAAAGGGTGAGAAAAAAGGTGTAAAAGGTATTTTTCCCATGACCTGTGAGGTCGTTGGGCGATCAAGGTGTTGGAGACCTCGACTCTTTTTTTTTTTTTTTGGGGGGGGGGGGGGGGGCAGTATTCTAGACACCATTTCTTTTCAAGCAAAACTGTAGCTTTCCAGTGTCTGAAAGGACAGGCGTCCATTGACAAGTGGGTGGGCCATGGCAGTGTGTTTACGCCAGTACGTGAAAATGATCACCCATCCATGCAGTGACTAACCTTTATGTATTTTACTTTTCAGTTGTTCATTTACAGCGTCCACATTTTGACGTGCTGGTACTACTAATATCTATAGCAGAAGAAGTACAGGGGAAGTTGGTTAATAGTCTTATTTTCTTATTTGTTTCTAATCTTTAAAGTATCATGATATAGCTCTGTTGTGTGTTTACCACACACACACACACACACACACACACACACACACACACACACACACACACACACACACACACACACACACACACAAATGTATATAGACACACGTACCCAACACACACACTCAGTCCCTCATTCTTTGTCTTTCTGTCTCACTCTCTCTCTCTCTCTCTCTCTCTCTCTACACACACACACACACACACACACACAAACAACACACATTAGGAAAATAAAACAGCAACAAAACATAAAAAAGAGAAGAAAAGATTTTAAACTAATATATATATATATATATATATATATATATGTATGTGTGTGTGTGTGTGTGTGTGTGTGTGTGTGTGTGTGTGTGTGTTATGTCTATGTGTGTGTGTGTGTGTGTGTGTATGTTTGTATGTATGAATGTATATATGTATGTATGTATGTATGTATGTATGTATGTATGTATGTATGTGTGACCACAATCCGGTAGTGGGAAGGATTAGGCTGAAATTGAGGAAAAGGAAACAGACCAAAAGCAACATCAAACTAAACCTTGGACTCTTGAAGACAGATGAAATGACACGTCAAAAATTTAATGTACATGTTCAAAACAAATTCAGTGCTCTGGAAGACGTTGGTGACAGTGAGAAACAATGGACAAAGTTGAGAAGTTCTATAAATGAAGCTTGTGAGGAAATCCCTAAGACAAATAGAAAAGCAAAAAGAGCTGGATGACTAATGAAATTTTGGGCCTGATGGAGAAAAGGAGGAAGGCAAAGAGAAACGAGGATATATACAGGAAGATAAACAAAGAAATCAGGTATAGGTGCAATGAAGCTAAGGAAGCTTGGCTGAACACAAAATCCAAAGAGATAGAAGAACGACACAAAATGGATCCTCAGGGTATGTACAGACGAATTGAAGAAATTGTTCACAGGAAAAATACATGCACATCAACTGGTTGCTTAAAATCAAAAGATGGCACGCTTATCGTGGAAAAAGACAAGGTATTAGACAGATGGGGAGAGTACATTAAAGACCTTTTTGAGGATGACAGAAACGAAGAACACATTATAAAAAAGAACTTTGAAGGACCACCCATAATGAAAGATGAAGTCAGAGCAGCACTGAAAAAGATGAAACCAGGAAAAGCCCCAGGACCAGACAACATTACTACAGAGATGATTGAAGCCCTGGAGGAATTTGGCATAGAAAAAATAACAGTCCTCCTAAATGAAATTTATGACACTGGAAAAATCCCCAAAGATATGTCAAAATCAATTTTCATTGCACTTCCAAAGAAGACAGGGGCTATAGAATGCGAACTCCATCGCACAATCAGTTTGATGAGTCATGTAACAAAAATCCTGTTAAGAATAATCATGATGAGGACAAGGAATAGAATCAAAAGAGAAATAGCAGAAGAACAGGTGGATTTGTGGAGGGGAAAGGAACTATTAATGCCATATACATCCTAAGAACTATCATAGAGAGGTCAGTTGAGATGAATAAGGATTTGTATTTAAGCTTTGTTGACTTATACCAAGGCTTTCGATCGGGTACGACATGAAGAATTGATCAACCAACTGGAGAGACTCAATGTCGATGGAAAAGATCTACGAATAATCAGGAATATGTACTGGGAAACAAAAGCTGCAATGAGAATAGAAAACAATATAAGCTCTTTTCAAAACATCAAAAGAGGAGTCAGACAGGGTTGTGTTTTGTCACCAGATCTGTTTTCACTATATAGCGAAAACATCATGAGAAACCTAGAAGAAGACCCTGGATTAAAGGTTGGAGGGAAAATGATAAACAACATTCGGTACGCAGATGACACCGTACTAATTGCAGAAAATGAAAGGGACCTACAAAACCTTGTGAATATACTAGAAACAGAAAGCAAAGGTAAGGGGTTGGAACTAAACAGCAGGAAGACTGAAGTCATGGTGATCAGTAAAAAACATGAAATCCCCTCCTGCAAAATAACAGCAAAAGGCACAACCTTGACACAGGTTAATAAGTTCAAATACCTGGGAACGGTCATTTCATCAGACGGCAGATGCACATCGGAAATAGCTGGCAGAATCGACCAAGCCAAAACAGCATTCAAGAAGTTGACAAGCATTCTTACCAACAAATGCCTATCAATTAACATCAGAAAGAGAGTCCTTGAGTGTTATATAGAACCAATACTGTTGTACGGATGCGAGGCGTGGACAGTCAGCAAGCAAAGCCAGAGCAGGATTGAGGCAGCCGAGATGTGGTTTCTGAGAAGAATGTTGAGAGTACCATGAACAGCAAAGAAAACAAACGAGACAGTCTTGATGGAGGCAGACACAAGTGGATCACTGATAAGGAAGATTAGGAAAAGACAAGCAACATTTATAGGCCATTTTATGAGGAAGGGGGATTTGGAGCACCTGGTCACAACGGGAAAGCTGGAGGGAAAGAGAGCACCGGGTAGACCCAGGGAGAGAATGCTGGACGGACTTGCAGAGTGGCTGGGGATGAAGAGGGTGGGGGAGATGCTGGGTGCAACGAGAGATAGAGATGGTTGGAAGTCCATGGTCGCCAACGCCATGCGGCAGGGCACCTGATGATGATGAATGTATTCATATCTACGATCTATTTACGTTAGTGTACTGTCTTCTGTAGTGCAGATAAATGATTACTCAAAAAAGTTACAATCCATAATCAAAAAGTGTTAATGTACCGATTTAGAGCTAATCGTGATGATATTAAGTCGCCTTATAACTAGTATCAATGCATGCAATTTGACGTTGAAGCAGCAATTGCCTTTCGTCTGAGGAAACGTCTCTTGCTTACAGTAATTTGTCTGCATTTAGAGTTGAAGTGATTTATCTTTTGTTTTCCATATTGATTCCAAACCTCTTGCCAACAATGTAAACAGAACACCGAGCCATGAGCTGACCTAAATTCGACACACAAAAAAGTAAAGTCACCACCAAGAATGATACGTGACTGGTGTCTGAGTACGCTGCATCAAGCTAAATTTCCAATGAAATGAATTGAAATAAAATATCTAAACAAAAATACCAAAATATCGAGAATTCTAACACGTCAAAAAGAAGCCCAGACGTGACCAAATTACAATTTATCCCCAAAAGCAAAATGAACAAACCAAGATAACGAAAACTGCAAATAAATAAATGAATATTTTTAAACGAAAACCAGAGCGAAACAAGACAAAAACTAAACAACCAAAACGAAAAAGGAAAGAGATTGCCTGCGACGTTCGTAATGTTATTATCTCGGTCTCATTGGAAGAACGATTATTTTTTGTATCTCTGACAGAATCAATTCTCTGTTTCAGCGATTCTGCATGTAATACACCGAGTATGCGTATACGTGCACATACGCACGTGCACACAGGCACGCGCACGTAGAGAAATATACGCATGAACGCACATGCATACATCCTTGATTAATGCATGCACACATATACACACGCGTATACATCACAAAAGGGGAGAGAGAGAGAGAGACGGAGAGGGACAGAGACAGAGAGACAGACAGACTGACAGAAAGACACACACAGAGAGAGAGAGGGGACAGGGACAGAGACAGAGAGACAGAGACAGACAGAAAGACACAGAGAGAGAGAGTGAGAAAGAGACAGACAGAGACAGAGAGACAGAGAAAGAGACAGACAGACAGGCAGGCAGGAAGACAGACGGACAAGCAGATAGACAGACAGAGAGGGGGGATTCATAGACAGA
>JAPXFY010000018.1:40016815-40039315 GCA_030674185.1 Monoplex corrugatus | reverse complement strand
ATTAAAACTGTTCTCATTCTTTCTCTCTGCCTCTCTTATTTATGTGTACAATCGATCCTCTTTGGATAAGGGCTGCAATAAGAAAAAATATTTATAGTCTATAACTCATGTAAATAAAGTATGTTATTGCATTCTCTCTTGCGCACGTAGTATTTGTGCGTGCACGTGTGTGTGTGTGTGTGTGTGTGTGTGTGTGTGGCGCGTGCGCGCGTGCGTGCGTGTGTGTATGTGTGTGTATGTGTGTGTGGTGTGTGTGTGTGTGTGTGTGTGTGTGTGTGTGTGTGTATGTGTGTGTGTGTGTGTGCGCGCGCACGCGCACGAGTGTGTGTGTACCAGAGTGTAGTGTGTGTGGTGTGTGGTGTCTGTCTGTCTGTCTGTCTGTGAGTACATGCACATATGCATTCCTGAATGCTGGGATGTACACGTGCAGGTGAAGAATAGGGTGCACGTACGTGTTTGTGAAAAGAACATTTAATTCAGATTTCAAAGATCCACAACAGTATGAGAAAATGAAAAGCTCGTACCAGCAATAATCACAATCGCAGCAGCAACAGAAGCAGAAGCAGCAGAAATAGTACTCGTAGTAATATATCAGAAGCTCGTTGTTGTTATGTTACTGAAGTTTGAAATCTGAAGCTTGGTCAAGAGGGATCCATCGCGGTTAGACATTTCCTTATACGCTCCATCTAACATGCAATCTGTTAACCACTTCACTCCCACACTCCGTCCGCCAAAACCTTAACCCTTTCACTCCCCATCCCACCCACCAGCCTCCTGCAAAGAAGCTGGTGGATAGGGTTAGGAAGCGAAAGGGCCAAGTCTTTGCTTCGCTATCATGATTGACAATAGATGGTGCTGGCGGATAGGGTGAGGGAGCCAAAGGCTTTATTGTTGGTCATCATCATCATCAGGTGCCCTGCCGCATGGCGTTGGCGATCATGGACTTCCATCTGTCTCTATCTCTGTTGCCCCTAGCATCTCCCCACCCTCCCCGTCCCCAGCCACTCTGCAAGTCCGTCCAGCATTTTCTCCCTGGGTCTAACCGGTGCTCTCTTTCCCTCCAGCTTTCCCGTTGTGACCTGGTGCTCCAAATCCCCCTTCCTCATAAAATGGCCTATAAATGTTGCCTGTCTTTTCCTAATCTTCCTTATGAGTGATCTACTTGTGTCTGCCTCCATCAAGACTGTCTCGTTTGTTTTCTTTGCTGTCCATCGAACTATCACAGGAATTCCTTAGGGCGACAGATGCATTGAGACAGAATTGATGGATCAGTACCATAGACCTGTGAAGTGACCACACCACTGACCAGAAGCCAGTAGCAAAGGAAAATAACGCCAACTGCCAGTTGTCCACTATTCTCCACTTTGGGGAAGTTGGGCAGTTTCTAAGGGGTGACGCGTGGCAGTAAAAGTCACGGTCCAAATTTGACTTCTGATAACGGGTATTTAAATGACCGAGGGTAACATTAGCTATAGCCACCATGCCACGATTACAAGTCCAGTCACTCCATTTTTCAAGTCAGGCTTTATGGATGTGGACAGCTAATGACAGCTGACACAGTGATGGTCAGGAAGGGAAAGCGTCCTTACCTGATTCCCCCCTCTAAAAATAAAGAGTCCAGTCATTCTATTTTTCAAGTCAGGCTTTAGGGACGCGGACAGCTATGACAACTGACATATTGATGTTCAGGGAAAGAAAGCGTCCTGACCTGATTCCCCCTTCTATAAAAGCAAGTAGTCTGTTGTTGTAGTAGTCTAACGGGAGAACCAGCTTCCAAGCTACCTCACAGGTATGTGACCCACGTATCAATTCGTACTCTTGTTAGGTGTTAAGGTTAGGGCTAGAAGTTAGAGGCATGTTTTACTTTCCAGGAAACAGAAAGAATAGAGTTGGAAATGTTCAGTATGCTAGTAACATGTAAGCTGGTGAAAATTCGTTGTGCATTTTAGGATTTAGGGCCATTGGGACTTGGCCAGTAAGAACGGTGAATTATGTCTTACGTTGAAGTTGATCAATTAAATTAAATAAATGTGCTGTATTTATCATTCCATGTGTGGACTACCTTTGAGAATCATGTCCAGCGTATTTGTGCATTTCTTTTCGTCACTCTCCCTTCTGGTTGTATGTGGTGTTGGAGACAGAGTGACCCTAAATTCTCCTATGATAAAAAGAGACTAAATTCTTTCCCTGATAGATGGCAAGACCAAACTCTTCTTGAAATACATCAAAGTAGAGAAACAATTTTTCATGCTCACCCCCAACTCTTCTTAATCATCCCCAATTTCTCATTCTCACCCCCAATCCCCAAACGCTTTCTTCTTGCGATACATGGTGGAGTTGCAGTCTTTCCCCTTTACCTCAAAATCGCAGCCTTCGAGTATTCCTATCTTAAAAATTCTAGATAGAATCATAGTGAAAGTCGAAGTGTAAGTCAAAGATAGCCGAGATCCAAGATGTGTTAGTGTTTCCGAATTCAAGTTTCTGGCACTGCCCCACACAGCACAAGTTGATAGGCCAAGCGTAGGCCTACTGCCCGGCTGAGTGAGCATAGATATAAATACTAATGAAACACATAGATTAGCACGTAGGGGAGTTCATCTTCTATGTTGACTTATGTACAGAGTCATTTCCCATAGGTTGGTTGATGTCTTTATACATCTATAAAATGTCGAGGCAAGTTAACAGATGTCTGCTGGATAATCTTTCGTAGGCAAAGTGAAGCAAACTATGTCACAGACTGCACCAAAGCTTGTTGCTCGTCTCCAATACAGTGTCTGTGATTCTATCAGCGAGCTTATCTCCAGCGCGTGTCAGATGTGAGTTGGGCCTACCTTGACCGTAGCATGTTACGCTTACATCCCCCCTCCTTCCCTCAGTCCCCACCCTCCCACCCTCTCAGAGTTATTCTTCTCTGCTGCCCATCGCAGTCACTCACGTGTGTGGTTTGTAAACACGGCTTTTCAAGATTCGGTTTTACGTACAAGCGTTCTTGAACAAGGGTTGCATATTTTTCTTTGCTGTTGGGTCATCGTTTATTTGTCTGCTTCATGTTGTGTTCTACGATATGTCCCTTGTCGTTTTGTATTTCTTCACAGTCAGTCCAACAACTATGATTTCGTTACTGAGGTTTTTCACTTTCATCCCCAATGCAGCCAATCATGCTGAGAAAAAAAAGGAGTTGTCTTCAGGACACTATTATACACACTATGATTTGATGCTTTCCTGATCATGTCTATGTCCAATTCCCTATATGTCTCTGGTTCGAGTCTTGTGTACACGTCGTGTTATTATAACGAGAACATTCTATACATTGTGGTTTCTATGCAGACATTTTCATGGTTCTTTTTGTGCTACAGAATCATCATCGGTGTCAGTCTATAGCTATCTTCCTGTTATTCAGGGCGTGATTATTCATTGGATCATTTCTACAGTTAGTCGTCATGGTTTTACTAACGTATAGGGAATGGTAGAAAGGAAGTATTCACATGCAAGTCAGTATATTTCCATGGGAAACCACCTGTGTGGACTATACATTAGACTTATTAGCAATGTGCACGTTGCGCGTGTGATGTTCTTTCTTCTCGTCCTTCACAACTTATGTATTACAATCGCAAATCCATACGATCAACACTGTTTTTCAAACGACTTATTGCCAGTTTATAGGAACCTGGTTTGCCACCTTGTCCTACTATGATTGGTAATTATGCGTTACGATTGCAATGTTAGTCTCCTTATCTCAGTGATTGCTTATTTGCTCATTCAACTTCGTGCTTCCACTTCTACTGCGTGTTCATGTACCTTAGCGCCACATAGGCCAGACAGCCCACTGCTCATCTCGGTTTTTGTGACTTTATGCTACGTTGCATAATGAAAAGGGTTTTGCGCTGGCGACCCTGATACTGCCCCTTCCTACTTCGATTTGATTTTGCGGCAAACGTTGAAGAGCCAAGCACTGGCAGCTCTGAGTATTGCCTCGTATTCTACTTCATGGGTGTTATACGACATACGTCGTCATAGGGCCAAACGCTGGTAGCCCTGATTCTCCTTCATTTCGTCTTCATGGCACATATTGTACGGCAAACGTTGAAGAGCCATGCGCTGGCAGCTCTGAGTATTGCCTCATGTTTTATTTCATGGTGTTTTTGTGTCATATGTCACATGGCCAAACGGTATGAGCCATGAATGTATTAGCGTACTTCTAGCTTGTACTGCTTTTACCAGTTATTCATTATGTCCAGTGCCAGTTATTACTGTTCATACTACTTTGTGCTTCATGCTACATGGCATACCACCATAGGGACTTAAACGCACGTTGGTGCCGCCCTCGGTATTGCCCGACATATTTTTTTTCAATTTGTTTTTGGTGTGTGTATTGAGTGACACTCGTCACAAGGTGCCGTGCTTGAGGGCCTTACAGTGCATATGTGTCGATCCTGTGATCAGAGGATTTTTCAATTCACATGATATGGCACAATAATCAAAGACTGATAAAAGTATGTACAGTGACGTGAATAATCACTACTGAGGAACTGACACCATAAGTATGGAAAAAATCTTCTTTTCTGGTACACATTATCAGTGATTTGATTTACACAGTAGGATGTATAGTACTAGCACTACTACTGTCTACGGCCCAAAGAAAGGTTCTCAACAGTGTTACGATACCTATGTATGTCAGATATCAATGAGCATTACATATTTTATAGGACTTACCTTATTTATGTTGTGTATGTTTTGGTACTAACGTGTTTGTTTTGTTGCAGGCAAGTATTCTTCACAATACAGGAACCATCATGATGTTACATTCGGTTGTATGACAGCTATCGATCCTGTCGTTCTTACCGCCTTAAACTCCGGAAATCCGTTGTAAGGGCCAGTGCCCTGCTGCCCCCATCTTCTCCCCTTGCGTTCGTCTTCATTCATCACGGTATACAGTCGGTACTATAGCCACGCGTTCTTGATGCTTGCTCGCGCTCTGGAGCTCATTTGTTGTATGCAATCCCTGCGCTACTATAGCATTCCTGTGCGTCATTTTCATTCTTATGTTCCTTACGCCTTCATCTGCTGACGTGCATATTCTGCGTTCATTTCTTTCAAACTGCCTTCATAAAACATTAATCAGCATATTTTACATCTGCGTTCATTACTTGTTCACCACATTATTCTTCTCCTCATTTATTTGCATGCAACCCCGGGGTATCATTGTATATCATCGTGCATCATTCCGTATCATTGTATATCATTGCGTGTCGTATGTTGTTCTTTCATCCTCTGGTATCATTTCACAGCATACGTTATCATCTTGTGTCATTTTATATCATTTCATATCATCTGGTATCATCTTGTATCCTGTTGTATCATTTGATAACATCTCTATGTGGCATCATACCATACCATTTACCTCATCGAGTTCATACATGTCTGGTGTCACATCACATCATGCAGTCCCTGTTTTCTGCTGTTTCCTTGTTTCCTTGATTTCGTGCCCATTGTTATCATCATCTACCTGTTTTTGTTCAATGTTTGTATCACTACACTGACATCTTGGAATTTAACATACGCACTTCCTAGTCAATACATGTCTTGTGTCATTCTTTGAATAAAATCTTCGTGTCTATTGTATACTGGTCAAATGTTTCACGTAATCATACTAACCATACTAACAATACTATTGTAAGCCAGTTAGTCATAAGACAAATATGTTTCTTTTTGTTCTCACCTATCAGCTGATGAAATGATTGTCATACGTGTGAAACAAGAAACGTTCGTCTTG
Source organism: Monoplex corrugatus (assembly GCA_030674185.1). Taxonomy (NCBI): domain Eukaryota; kingdom Metazoa; phylum Mollusca; class Gastropoda; order Littorinimorpha; family Ranellidae; genus Monoplex; species Monoplex corrugatus. The sequence goes on along the minus strand of JAPXFY010000018.1, from coordinate 40,033,542 downwards.
GTATGATGAAATCTTACTTGAGCTCTGTTACAAGTTTGCAAGACTTCTGCTGAGGTCCCTCTCCCGTACCAAGGAGATATGCCACTTGGTGTGATTTCATGTACTTTTTCAGCTTGCTTCGAACATGTGTATGCTCCAGTCCTGTAAGTGATTACTGTCTGTACGTCGTATGGGACGAACTTGTCGAATCGCTTACCCACTTTGGACTCATTGTGCTACAAATATAGTGTTGTCTTCAACTTTGCTTACTTCTGGGACTATGAGAATGTGTATTAGTGCTTTTGATGATATTTCAAGTGGCGTTCTTCTTTGATGAATCCATTTCACTTCCTGACAGTGATGTTAAACTGTCCTATGGCTTCAGTATACGGTGCAGCTTTACACTGCATGTCTTGCAATCTTGTGAGGATATTAAGTATCGTTCTGTCAATGATGTTATTTCATGTGGTTCTACTTCTGACATGATTGTTGTAGTTTTTACAAGTGTGACGATGATGTTTTCAAGCATTGGTTGTTTACATGTACGAAGTGTGTTTTTCAGCAGACTTTTCCTAATACCCATTATGTTTGTTTATTGCTAGTGTATTATTCAAGTGCTTATGTCTTTGCCTTTTTATGCCTTACATGTCTTTATTCTAATGATGTAGTGTGACCTTGTATGGTATTACAGACAACTTCATTCATATTCCAATTATGTTCCTATTTGACCTACGTTGCAGAGCCTAATTAAGCTTGACATGGATGACATTTGACTTATATACAGTGTATACCTTGCTTATTCTTGACATGGATGACAAGCGATTGCTCTATTTGAATGCTACATTTTCCAATTCCATTCCCTTAAAGTCCCACGAATCCGAACACGTTGTGCAAGAAGTTACTGCTCTTCATCATCAGGATAGATCTACGCTACTAACTGTTCTCCATCCCAGTGCCTGCAGCAGCTCGTCTCAGCTCCAGTCATCTCAGCTCAGCTTCGCTCCTAAGTCATCCTCTACCCTGGCTCAGGATGTTTTATGGACTCCTTTCACACATCATCATATCTACTGCGGTATTCGTCTATTTAGCCACAGTTTGCATATGAGACATCATGAACACACATGCCCATTAACATTACTGTTCCAAAGGGTGACACAGACAATACGTGTTGACATAAATTCTGCAATGAACTGTGCCACATGCAACACCACCCTTATCTGCATGGTCATCATGTAGTGTGCAGTGCTTCCTTGTCTTCAGTCTTCCTACTTGGTGACACGCCACATTATCTCCATCTTCAGTGCTGTCTTTGACGTTCTCCTGCATACATCACATGGACATGACCTCAGCCTGAATGGTGTTCTCGTAGTGCAAACACAACATACCTGCATGTGTGGAAGTCTGACAGTTTTCATGAGTAAGCTGACAGAACTCTGCCTACCACAGGTGACGCATGACATCTTCTTGGAACTGGCCTGCTCATCCCAACCTCTACGGTATCTTCTTCGGCATGCACACAAGTGTTCAGATTCATTCCATTTCATATAAGTGACTTTGATAAAATTCCCTTTCCCCAAGCCTTTCTATCGCCTGTCAATCATGTACGAGAGTCTTGTTTACTGAATCATATGTTCTATTCTTTATATTCGCTATTCCCCCTATTCTCTTTAAAAAAAAATGGACATTTTTTGTGGGGGAGGGGACATATCACAGGAATTCCTTAGGGCGACAGATGCATTGAGACAGAATTGATGGATCAGTACCATAGACCTGTGAAGTGACCACACCACTGACCAGAAGCCAGTAGCAAAGGAAAATAATGCCAACTGCCAGTTGTCCATTATTCTCCACTTTGGGGAAGTTGGGCAGTTTCTAAGGGGTGACGCGTGGCAGTAAAAGTCACGGTCCAAATTTGACTTCTGATAACGGCGTATTAAATGACCGAGGGTAACATTAGCTATAGCCACCATGCCACGATTACAAGTCCAGTCACTCCATTTTTCAAGTCAGGCTTTATGGATGTGGACAGCTAATGACAGCTGACACAGTGATGGTCAGGAAGGGAAAGCGTCCTTACCTGATTCCCCCTCTAAAAATAAAGAGTCCAGTCATTCTATTTTTCAAGTCAGGCTTTAAGGACGCGGACAGCTATGACAACTGACATATTGATGGTCAGGGAAAGAAAGCGTCCTGACCTGATTCCCCCTTCTATAAAAGCAAGTAGTCTTGTTGTTGTAGTAGTCTAACGGGAGAACCAGCTTCCAAGCTACCTCACAGGTATGTGACCAACGTATCAATTCGTACTCTTGTTAGGTGTTAAGGTTAGGGCTAGAAGTTAGAGGCATGTTTTACTTTCCAGGAAACAGAAAGAATAGAGTTGGAAATGTTCAGGTTGCTAGTAACATGTAAGCTGGTGAAGATTCGTTGTGCATTTTAGGATTTAGGGCCATTGGGACTTAGGCCAGTAAGAACGGTGAATTATGTCTTACGTTGAAGTTGATCAATTAAATAAATGTGCTGTATTTATCATTCCATGTGTGGACTACCTTTCAGGATCATGTCCAGCGTATTTGTGCATTTCTTTTCGTCGCTCTCCCTTCTGGTTGTATGTGATGTTGGAGACAGAGTGACCCTAAATTCTCCTATGATAAAAAGAGACTAAATTCTTTCCCTGATAGATGGCAAGACCAAACTCTCCTTGAAATACATCAAAGTAGAGAAACAATTTTTCATGCTCATCCCCAACCCCCAACTGCATCCCCCTTGCGATGCATGGTGGACACAAACTCATTCTTTTTGCGATAGAACTATCAACATTCTTCTTAGAAACCACATCTCGGCTGCCTCAATCTTGTTCTGGCTTTGTTTGTTGACTGTCCACGCCTCGCACATCCGTACAACAGTATTGGTTCTATATAACATTCAAGAACTCTCTTCCTGATGTTAATTGACAGGCATTTGTTGGTAAGAATGCTTGTCATCTTCTTGAATGCTGTTTTGGCTTGGCCGATTCTGCCGGCTATTTCTGATGTGCATCTGCTGTCTGATGAAATGATCGTTCCCAGGTATTTGAATTTATCAATCAAACATGTGTCTTAACTGCTGGTTATGAAAGCTCTATATTTAGACAGACACAAAGACAGACAGGCAGAGAATTTGAAATGACAAGGAGCCTGGTTACGTGAGCCAGAGCAAAGAATCACCTTTATTAGAAAAATGCTTCGATCGATTGTTATACTAACCACTGAACAACAAAGTCAATGTGGCAATATAGTGGCAGTCATACCACAAACAAGTATAACCCACTCTACGTTCTCTGATTCTGTCAAACATTATGAGTCTTTCACACAAACCTTGGCCTGGGTGTCTGACCATTAACCCTTTGACTTTCTCATCCCATCCACTAATTGCAAAAACTTAACCCTTTGAATCCCTCACCCTATCCACAGCTTCCAACAGGAAGCTGGTTGATATGGGTGAAGGAATCAATGGGTTAAGTTTTCGCTTTGCTAGCATGGTTGACAATGCAGGATGCTGGTAGACAGGGTGCTGGAGTCAAAGGGTTAAATTAGCCATCTCTATCTGACCCCAACACAGTCAGACTTTTCTCAGCCTAGATTTCAGTCAGACTTTTCTCACAGCCTAGATTTTTTATCAAATTAGACCAGACTGAAATGATCTTTCTGCCCTCAACACATCCACGTTCCTTCCTACCGGCAACACGCTGTTTAAATCCTCGTTTGGGACAATGTATCTTTCAAGTCAATCGACTCAAAAGTCAAGATTCCTATCTCACCGAACACGCCGATGCCGCACCATTCAGGGTTTAAAAGGGTTTCTCTCCAATTGTCGACCTGAGTTATAGCAAGCGAATCCAGGATCGAATTACCATCCGAGGCTGACCAGTCTTTGACCATACCCTGACAGACAACGTCCGGTCAGTCTCTTAGAGTAGACAGTCAATCACTGACCAGACACTCGCGGCTCTCACTGACACCGGGGGATTGGGAGGTAAGGGAGTCCGTTCCGTTGGACGGTAAACAAGCCAATGCCGCGTCGTAAATGTCAAGGACGGTGTTGATTGGCTTTGCGGAGCTATCAGATCAATTAAACGGCAAATTGAAAGCTTGTGAAGGAAAAAGGAGGAGGAGGACTGTGTGAAAGCGGAGACGGAGTAAAAAGGAGAAGAAATAGCGAGAAAGGGAAAAACCACACGGATAAAACGTACGGAAAGACAGAAAAACAAACAACAGAAAGACAGAGACAAGAACAGACAGACGCGCGCACATACACATATACACAAAGACATAAACACTATGCAACTATGCACCATGCACATGAGTACACACACAACTACAACACACACACACACACACACACACACACAACACACACCACCACGACACACACACACACACACACACACACACAACACAACACACACACACACAACACACACACACACAACAAACACACACAACAACACACACACACACACACACACACACACACACACACACAACAAAACAACACACACACACACACACACACAACACACACACACACACACACACAACACACACACATACACAACACACACACACACACACACACACACACACAACACACACACACACACACACACACACACACACACACACCAAAAGAGAAGACAGTTCCAAAAGCTTTCACTTATCTTACAGGCTGCCCAGCTTCCTATTACCTACCTATGCAGCCAGATACTACTTCAGCTGGCTTCCATAAATCTCACATTTATTTCTCAAGATAACAGAGAAAGTATATGTAGAGGAAGGGAAAAAAAAACAGACAGGGGGAGTGGTAGCACTTAGACGAGGACTGGATATGAAGGAGAAACACTTCAAAGGAGTCTAAGATGATACACATACCTACCTACGCGAGTATGTGCACAAACACACACATACGCACATACACACGCCCGCGCGCGCGCGCGCGTGCACAGAGAGAGAGAGGACAGAGAAAGAGATGGGAGAGAGAGATGAGAGAGGGGAGGGAGAGAGAGAGAGAGACAGAGAGAGAGAGAAGAAAACAGAGAGAAGAGAGACAAGAGAGAGAGAGTGGAGAAAGAGAGAGTGACCCACAGAGAGATAGAGAGTGACCCACAGAGAGAGATAGAGAGAGACACATAGAGAGACAGTGACAGAGACAGAGAGAAAGAGAGAGAGAGAGAGAGAGAGAGAGAGAGAGAGTTGATTACAAATTACAAGAATAAGGACCAAGTTTGGCATCATACAAAAACAAATGAAACCCAGAGTTGTTCATCAGAATATTACCTATACTGTTAACAGCCAATAAATGTACATGTACACAGACAATTCGCAGGAACGCCACGGTCGGTCTGTGTATTGATCTGAATCACCCATGTGCTTATGAGAGAAGGAGAGAGACAGAGATAGAGACAGAAAGAGAGAGACAGAGAGAGAGACAGACGAAGAGAGAGAGAAAAAGAAGACAGAGAGACAGGGAAGGAGAGGAGAGAGAGAAGGGGAGACAGAAGAGAAGAGAGAGGAGAGAGAGAAAGAGAGAGAGAGAGAGAGGGGAGACAGATTAGAGAAAGAGAGAGAGAGAGAAGAGAGAGGAGAGAGAGAGAGAGAGAGAGAGAAGAGAGAGGAGAGAGAGAGGAGAAGAAGAGGAGAGAGAGAGATGAGAGAGGATAGAGAGAGAGAGAGAAAGCAGAAGAGAGAGAGAGAGAGAGAGAAGTGAAGAATGACGAGGCAGATGAAGAGAAGGAGAGAGAGAAGAGAGAGAGAGAACACAGACAGACAGAACAGAGAAGAGAAGAGAGACGAGACAGACGACAGAGACAGAAGAGACACAGAAACAGACACAGACAGGGAGAGACAGGTAGGGAAACAAAAAAAACACCACGTAGATCAGTAACAAAAATCAACAAGGTGGGAAACACTGAGATAAGAAAGTCAGTTTGGCGCAGAGTGAAGTGAAAAGACAATGTCAGACAGGTGTGTTACAACTACAGCTATGACCTGATTTGCATTTAGCAGCAGGTCGTCCCGCCCCGCCCCCCTCATGATTCTCCGCAGTGAGAGATTTCTTCTCCTTCACCACGGGAGGTGGTCTTCTTCTTCTTCTTCTCTCTTCTTTCTTCTTTCTTCTTCTTCTTCTTTCTTCTTCTTCTTCTTCTTCTTCTTCTTCTTCTCATCATCATCATAGTCGTCGTCGTCGTCATCATCACATCACCATTCCTTTCCTTCTCTTCTTCTTCTTCTTCTTTTTCTTCTTCTTCTTCTTCTTCTTCTTCTTCTTTTTTTTCTTCTTCTCTTCTTCTTCTTCTCTATCTTTTTTTTCTTCTTCTTCATTCATCTCGTCGCGTTCATCATCATCATCATTCTATCATCATTCTTCTTTTTTTTTCTTTTCTTCTTCTTTCTTCTCTTCTTCTCTTCTTCTTTCTTCTCTCATTCTTCTTCTCTTCTCTTCTCTTCTTCTTCTTCTTCATTCTTCTTCTTCTTCTTCTTCTTTCTTCTTCTTCTTCTTCTTCTTCTTCTTCTTCTTCTTCTTTCGCTTCTTCTTCTTCTCTTCTCTTCTTCTTCTTCTCTTCTTCTTCTTCTTCTTCTTCTCTTCTTTTCCATTCTTCTTCTTCTTCTTCTTTGCATTCTTCTTCTTCTCTTCCTTCTTCTTCTTCTTCTTTCTTCTTCTCTCTTCTTCTTCTCTTCTTCTTCGCATTCTTCTTCGCATTCTTCTTCTTCTTCTTCTTCTTCTTCTTCTTCTTCTTCTTCTTCTTCTTCGCATTCTTCTTTTCTTCGCATTCTTCTTCTTCTTCTTCTTCTTCTTCTTCTCTTCTTCTTTCTTCTTTCTTCTTCTTCTTCTTCTTCTTCTTCTTCTTCTTCGCATTCTTCGCATTCTTCTTCTTCGCATTCTTCTTCTTCGCATTCTTCTTCTTCTCATTCTTCTTCTTCTTCGCATTCTTCTTCTTCTTCGCATTCTTCTTCTTCTTCGCATCTTCTTCTTCGCATTCTTCTTCTTCTTCTTGCATTCTTCTTCTGCATTTCTTCTTCTCGCATTCTTTCTCTTCTCTTCTTCGCATTCTTCTTTCTTCTTCTTCTTCTTCGCATTCTTCTTTTTCGCATTCTTCTTCTTCTTCTTCTTCCTTCTTCTTTCTTCCTTCTTCTTCTTTCTTCTTCTTCTTCTCTTCTTCTTCTTCTTCTTCTTCTTCTCTTCTTCTTCTTCTTCTTCTTCTTCTTGCATTCTTCTTCGCATTCTTCTTCGCATTCTTCTTCTTCTTCTTCTTTCGCATTCTTCTTTTTCTTCGCATTCTTCTTCTTCTTCTTCTTCTTCTTCTTTCTTCTTCTTCTTCTTCTTCTTCTTCTTCTTCTTCTTCTTCTTCTTCTTCTTCTTCTTCTTCTTCTTCGCATTCTTCTTCTTCTTCGCATTCTTCTTCTTCTTCTTCTTCGCATTCTTCTTCGCATTCTTCGCATTCTTCTTCGCATTCTTCTTCGCATTCTTCTTCTTCGCATTCTTCTTCGCATTCTTCTTCGCATTCTTCTTCTTCTTCTTCTTCTTCTTCTTCTTCTTCTTCTTCTTCTTCTTCGCATTCTTCTTCTTCGCATTCTTCTTCTTCGCATTCTTCTTCGCATTCTTCTTCTTCTTCTTCTTCTTCTTCTTCTTCTTCTTCTTCTTCTTCTTCTTCTTATTCTTCTTCTTATTCTTCTTCTTCTTCTTCGCATTCTTCTTCGCATTCTTCTTCGCATTTTTCTTCTTCTTCTTCGCATTCTTCTTCTTCTTCTTCTTCGCATTCTTCTTCTTCTTCTTCTTCTTCTTCTTCTTCCTTCTTCTTTTTCTTCTTCTCCTCCTCCTCCTCTTCTTCTTCTTTTCTTTCTTCTTCTTCTTTTTTCGTTTTTTTTAACGTTGTCTTCTTCTGCTTCTTCTTCTTCTTTTTCGACGTCTTCTTCTTCCTCCTCTTCTTCTTCTTCACTGGCTGAATGACACGTAAACCGCGACACATAATAGGTATGAAGAAGGGATGGTATGGAAATAGAAGTTACAAGAAGGTAAAGGTTTTCCTACCATCTGTGTGGTGGAACAGAAATGGAACAAAGCAAAGAGGCCAGTCTTAGTGTTTTTGAGCGAAGCATAAATGGGTCAGCTTCTCAGATTCTAAACGTTGTGTCTGTATAGTCCTCTCCTTCACTGTTTTACTTTACCAGTGCCTTAAAAGGGGGACGAATGTTTTTGACAAACCTGGGGGTTTGCTCAAGCCAGAGCGCAAACACGATCACCTATCCCTGTGTGTGTGTGTGTGTGTGTGTGTGTGTGTGTGTGTGTGTGTGTGTGTGTGTGTGTGTGTGTTGTGTGTGTGTGTGTGTGTGTGTGTGTGGTGTGTGTGTATGTTGTGTGTGTGTGGTTGTGTGTGTGTGGTATTGTGTGTGTGCGCGTGTGTGTTGTGTGTGTGTGCGCGCGTGTGTGTGTGTGTGTGTGTGCTGTGCGTGTGTGTGTGTGCGTGTGGTGTGTGTGTGTGTGTGTGTGCGTGCATGCGTGTGTGTGTATGTATGATGTGTGTGCGTGTGCATGCGTTGTGATGTGTGGTATTGTGTGTAGTGTGTGTGTGTTGTTGTGTGTGCGTGTGTGTGTGCGTGCATGCGTGTGTGTGTGCGTACTTGTGTATGTGTGTGTATGTGTGTTGTTGTGATGTGTGTGTGTGTGTGCACTTGTGTGTTGTGTGATTATGTGTGTGAGTGTGTGTACTTGTGGTGTGTGTGTGTGTCATACTGTGTGTGTATGTGTGTATGTATGTGTGTATTGTGTTGTACTCTGTGTGTGTGTGGTTTACTCGCGCGTGCGTGGCAGTTAGTGGTGCGCAAGCATCATTGCGTAATGTATGTGTGTTTGTTGTTGCGCGCACGCGCGACTAGTGCGTAAATCAAACGTTATTAGTGCTGTTTGCGCAGCTATTTTACTAAATGTAATACTTGGTTTGGTTAACAGGATAAATTATTTGAATCAATGTGCATTCAATTTTTCTCCATTGGTTTTCCGTTTCTTATAATAACTTCGACAATGTATTTCTTGGTTAGCAGTACTGGTTTGATCATAGGGCATTCTCCAATATCAGTTTCAGTTCATGCAGATTCTGATAGTCTTCTGCTAGACCGTCCAGGATCACATTATTTCTTGGCTTTCCCTGCTCCCTTGTGTTTCGCTTTTCTCACATTGATCCTAACCTCGCTTGCTCGCAGAAAACAAAACACTGAGCTATGAACTTTTTAGAACTGATACATCAACAAAAACAAAAGAAAGAAAGAAAGAACACAAACAAACAAACAAACAAAGAAAGAAGAAAGAAAGAAAGAAAAGAAAAAACGAAAAGAAAAAGAAGAAAAGAAAGAAAAGAAAGAAAGAAAAAAGAAAGAAAAGAAAGAAAGAAAGAAAGAAGAAAGAAAGAACAAGAAAAAGAAAGAAAGAAAGAAGAAGAAAAGAAAGAAAAGAAAGAAAGAAAAAGAAAAAGAAGAAGAAAGAAAGAAAGAAAGAAAGAAAAGAAAGAAAGAAAAAAAAAAAAAAAGAAAAAAAAGAAAAAAAAAGAAAGAAAAAAGAAAGAAAACGAAAAGAAAGAACAGAACAGAAAAAAAGAAAACAAAAGAGGTCAGCATCAACAATGAAACGTGAACAGTTTTGTCTGGGTAGACTGTGTCAAGCTAAAGTTGCAAAACATGTACATCAACAACAAAAGACTCCAAATTAAATAGAATAAAGTAAAATAAAACAAAATAAAGTGAAATCTGAAGCAAAAATGCTGAAATGATGACAGCTGCAATACGTCAGAAAACAAGCCGAGGCGTGACAAAATTACAGTTTATCCCATTAAAAAAAAATAAACAAGACAAAGTAAAATAAACAAGCAAATAAATTAACAAAAAACAAACGTAAAGAAATAAATAGGCAAATAAATAAACAAATAAATAAATAAATAAATAAATAAATGAATAAATAAATAAATAAACAAACAAATAAATAAAACGAAATTGAAAGCAAATCAAATCTTGGAAAAATAAAACAGAGCAAACCAAATTAGATAAAAAAAAAAAAATGAGCAGATTTCTTCTGACGTTCATGATGCTATTACCTCAGCTCAAATTGAAATAACTTTTTTTTTTTTTCGCACGCTGTCTGATAGAATCAGTTCTGTGTCTCCGCCAGTCTAGCGCACGTGCACATACACGCACTCGCATTCGTGCACGCACTAACAGGCGTGCGCGCATGCAACACACAAGTGTGCACGTGGGCACCCTCGAAATAAAAGAACACTGTTAAAGCTATTTATCTAAAGCCTACATATGCATTTACATGCACATACGCATATATGTACATACACAGACACCATCATTCACAGAACAGAGTAATACAAAGACAGATAAACACAAAGAGATCTCAGAGAGAGAGAGAGAGAGAGAGCGGTAAAAGAGGTAGAGGGAGGGAAGAGGAAAGAAAGACAGAGGTAGAGGGAGGGAAGAGGAGAGAAAGACAGAGGTAGAGGGAGGGAAGAGGAGAGGTAGAGGGAGGGAAGAGGACAGAAAGACAGAGGTAGAGGGAGGGAAGAGGAGAGAGAGGTAGAGGGAGGGAAGAGGAGAGAGAGAGGTAGAGGGAGGGAAGAGGAGAGAGAGATAGAGGGAGGGAAGAGGACAGAAAGACAGAGGTAGAGGGAGGGAAGAGGAGAGAGAGGTAGAGGGAGGGAAGAGGAGAGAGAGAGGTAGAGGGAGGGAAGAGGAGAGAGAGATAGAGGGAGGGAAGAGAAGAGAGAGAGGTAGAGGGAGGGAAGAGGAGAGAGAGAGGTAGAGGGAGGGAACAGAGAGAGGTAGAGGGAGGGAAGAGGAGAGAGAGGGGTAGAGGGAGGGAAGAGGAGAGAGAGAGGTAGAGGGAGGGAAGAGGAGAGAGAGGTAGAGGGAGGGAAGAGGAGAGAGAGGTAGAGAGAGGAAAGAGGAGAGAGAGAGAGAGAGAGAGAGAGAGAGAGAGAGAGAGATCTCACGTTCTAAGAACTTCTCAGAGGACCAGACTTTCTTTTTCCGATGACAACAGAAAAAGACACTAAACATTTTTTATATTTCATCCCAGAGAGACAGAATCAAACGACGATTAGTTTGTTTTTCTCTCATATTCCATTGTATCGATAAAACGGAGTTACCTTCCAGACTGTTCTGACCTATTTCTAAGAGTTTGCAGCAGACATATTTATTCGCTTCTATTGTTTACGTGCATTCAATTGCTTTTGTTTATTAGTTTTGTTTATCAGTTTTTGAGATTTTCTTTTATTATATCCGTCCTTGAACTAATTTCTCTCTCTCTCTCTCTCTCTCTCTCTCTCTCTCTCTCTCTCTCTCTCTCACACACACACACACACACACACACACACACACACACACACACACAACACACACACACACACACACACACACGCGCGCGCGCGCGCGCGCGCGCGCGCGTTCATTGTACACGTAGTGTTGATACTTCTTGGATTGGAGCTGGATGTGAAAAACATGTGTCTGCTGACTCTATTACCATTGTAAATAAATATTTGTTCTTGCCATCTGTGTATGTTTTCATTACTGTGTACATTACTGTATATATATATATATCGTTTTGGGAACGGAGGAGATGTGAGAACACTTAAGGAGAAGAAGTATTCCATTTACTTTTCACATGCCCACACCGAAGTGACAGAAAGAAATGTATGTACTTAGCACCTAGTTACCATAGCTGTTTTCAGTACCACCAGTAATAATCGTAATAACAGCCGCAATAACAGCAGTATTAGTTCCAATGGCAGTAGCGGTTGTGGTGGTGGTGGTGGTAGCAGGAATGGTAGGAGATGAAGCAGTAACAGCGAAGAGAATCGTACCTAAAGCTGCTGGGCCATAGAAACTCACGCCTCACGTCTCACGCCTCATGCTTCACGCCTCACCCGTGAATAGAAAAACGAACAGGCGAGGTCTCTCTTGCGCGAGGCCATACAACTCCACTCACGCTTCACGCTTCATGGTTCATAGTTCACGCGTGAGCGGAGAAGTGGGACTGTCCACTTTTTTGGATGCGTGAAGTTGAAGTTCCTGGTTACCATTGGCCATTTCAATTCTCTTCACATACTGGATGGATGACTACAAAGAAACATTGATCGAGTTGGTCAAGGCAAGGCCCCTCCTCTGGAATCCGCGTGTGCCTGACTGCAAGGACAAAGATTAAAAAAAACAAAAAAACAAAAGTTTGGGAAGGCTTGGCGAAGATTCTGAACGAACCCAAAGTTAAGGAGATGAAGGAATGTACGGTGAAATTCTCCTCGTGATTGTCTAAGAAATGTTCTTGGCATCATATGCTCTGTCTCTTTCGCTTCCTCCTCCTGAGCAAAAGCAAAATCAGGTCTTCGTCGTCGGAAGAATCGATCTTCGGAAAAAGAAACAAACCACGAATATTGTCACTGATCAACTGAGCAAACAGCACTGTATTCTGGCACCATCAACACAAAACAGACGCGTGAGCATTGAGGCGTTAGCTCCTGTGGCCCAGTGCATGAAACGTGAGGCGTGAAGCATGAGGCATGAGACGTGAGGCATGAGTTTCTAAGGCCCAGCAGCCTCAGGTACTATTCTATTGGGTAGCAACAGAATATTTTGTTGCCGCTTATATTACTGTTGCTAATTAATTTAAATCAAATATTTATTTGGCAACAGTGTGCGTCCCGCTATCTCTCAAATACTGAGATGGATTGCTTATTTCAATCAGCTCTGTCTCAATTGCCAGCTACACAGACACATCACACGGAGAAAGAGACAGACGGGCAGAGAAAGTGTTGAAGGTGCTGAGATTTATGAGCCAGCTCAAGTCAACACACAGTTAAGAATACAGAGTTTTCAAGTTGCTTTCTTTCTTAAAAGAAATGCAATAGTATTATCACAGAAGCCCCTCAGGTACAAACAGTCCCATATCTGTACTTCAGCCTGAAACAGGATGTTGGCAATGTCTGATCAAACCAAACAAACTCGCCTCTCGACTGAAGGCTTAGGATTAACCAACATAGAACCCCTCAGATTGTTATTGTTGTTATTGCTGTTTAAAGCCCAGCCGACTGCGTAGAGCCATATCAGGGCTAAACCCCTCAGGTAGAAACAGGCCATACCTGTACTTCAGATTCAAACATGATGTTGACAATGTGTGGCAAGCCACACAAACCAGCCTCTCTCATAAACATCCCCCAATTCTAGAACGACACCCAAAAAATCTCTTCCAGTGACGTATTGTATGTTATTCATGAAGTTATTAATAGTAACATTAGTATGTATGCACCTGGACATGACCCCCGATCTCAATGTAAGGGGAAATGGAGGGAAATTGTAGGGTGTGGTGGGAGTGTATGCCTGTGTTGTGTTGTCTCATAGCATGAATTCCACTGCAGTGAGAGTACAGTGAGATTTATTTTGTGCCTTTACTTAGAGTGGTTGAGGACAGACAAGGTGGGAGATGTACTTGCAGCGACAAGGGATAGATTCGCATGGAGGGCCATGACCGCCAACGCCATGAGGCAGGGCACATGATGATGATGATGACTTAGAAAATAACTGTACATGTTGTTTTCCTGTTTGTTCTTCTGTTTCGCAATATCTTCACAAAAAATTAAAGAACCAAGGCAAGGGAAAAAGCAGAAATTAGAAACAAAAAGACAAAAAGTAACATTCACATGCATTTTGAATATCAAATTAACCAGTGAAACACCAAAACAAGATCGTAATACATCCACATGTAACACAAAGCAAAGGGTAGCCTGTTCAACAGTCTCTGGCTAAAGCAAAGATTTCAAAATCCTGTCACAAGCTCTGAACTGACCGTAGAAGAACAGCAGATTGGTTTAGATGTTCACCTGCCAATATCTTAACTCGAAGTTTTGGGGTTCTTTTTCCGATGAGGCCTCGACTTTTCTCCTAAATTTGAATGGAAAATCGAACTGAACGTCTAGTATATGCGCATCTTTGGAAGGGGACGAAAACCGAGTCAAATCCGTGTGCCTCCTGGCCTCCGCATGTTAAAGATCCCATGGTAGTTCAAAATCATGAAAAGCAGGGCAGTCGCCCAGCTGCCCTGCCATAAAAACATTAAAGACAAAGGTTGATTTCCAAGGTCCCTCCCTCCCTTTGAAGCCCCATTAGCCTTCATGGCTTTCTGAAGTCTTGGTTAAAAAAAAACTGGGTGGAGCTGTACTGTGGCGACGCGCTCTCAACCAGGAACGCAGGCCGAGATTTACATGGTAAACACATTATGACAAAAAGAAAAGAATATGAATATAGATCTAATGAATAAGCATATATGAATGTAAACTAATGTCCACCCCCTTGCAGACGACAAAGACAGCGAATCCCTTTTCTCATTGCCTCGAGCTGAACCAATACACAAACAGTCCTGGGACTGCACTAATCTGCTGGTGATGATGCCAGCAAATCCACCTTCCAGTCTGCAACACACGATTGGACTCCATGCCTGGGACAGAGTCAGTTTCGCAGTCACTCAATTGGTAGTGATATCCCCTGTTGGAACTAAAGCGACGTTGCCAGCACACACAGGATTCAATCGAAAGGATTCTCTCCAATTGTCGGCCTGAGTTATACGAGCGAAGCGGCAAAGCCAGGATTGAATTACCACCAGGAACTGACCATTATTTGACCATACCCTGACAGCCAACGTCCTGTTAGTCACTTGGACTAGACACTCAATCGCCATCCAGTAATTCACAGCTTCCACTGATATAGAGGACTTGGAGTTAACCCTTTCACTCTCACAGCCCATCCATCAGCTGCAAAAATGTAACCTTCTGACTCCCTCACCCTATCCACCAATTTCCTGCAGTGGATAGGGTGAAGATTTCAAGGGGTTAAGGTTTTTGCTATGCTATCACTGATGACGATGCAAGACGCTAGTGGACAGGATGAAGGAGTTAAAGGGTTAAGGTTTTTGCTTTGCTATCATAGATGACGATGCAAGACGCTAGCGGACAGGATGAAGGGGTTAAAAGCGTAAGTTTTTGCTTTGGTATCACTGATGACGATGCAAGATGCTAGTGGATAGGGTGAGGGAGTCAAAGGGTTAAGTTTTAGCTTCGCTCTCCTGCATGACGATACAAGACGCCAGTGGACAGTGTGAGGGAGTCAAAGGGTTACGGTTTTTGTTATGCTATCACTGATGACGACACAAGAAGCTGGTTGACATGGTGAGGGAGCTCAAGGGTTAAGATTTTGCTATGCTATCACTGATGACGATGTAAGGTGCTAATGGACAGGGTGAGGGAGTCAAAGGGTTATGGTTTTGCATTGCTATCAATGATGACGATGCAAGACGCTAGCGGATAGGGTGAGGGAGTCAAAGGGTTAAAGTTTTTGCTACGCTATCACTGACAAGATCATACTTTTAGGGATCACTTCAAAAGTATGTTCTGCCGAGACGTCAGGTAAAACTGACAGGACTGATGACGACGCAAGACACTAGTGGACAGAGTGAGGGAGTCAAAGAGTTAAGATTTTTGCTATGCTATCACTGCTGACGATGCAAGACGCCAGTGGACAGGGTGAGGGCGTCAAAGGGTTAAGGTTTAGCTTTGCCATCACTGATGAGGATGCAAGATGCTAATGGATAGGGTGAAGGAATTAAAGGGTTAAGGTTTTTGTTTTGCTATCATGGATGACGATACAGGATGTTAGTGGACAGGGTGAGGGAGTCAAAGGGTTAAGGATTTTGCTATGCTATCACTGATGACGATGCAGGATGTTAGTGGATAGGGTGAGGGAGTCAAAGGTTAAGGTTTTTGCTATGCTATCACTGATGACGATACAAGACGCTAGTGGATAGGGTGAGGGAGTCAAAGGGTTAAGGTTTTTGCTATGCTCTCACTGATGACGATACAAGACGCTAGTGGATAGGGTGAGGGAGTCAAAGGGTTATGGATTTTGCTATGCTATCACTGCTGACGATACAAGACGCTAGTGGATAGGGTGAGGGAATCAAAGGGTTAACTTAAGTCTGTTCAGGCGGACGTTAACCCAGTCGATGCCATTGTTAACGTCAAGGTCGGTGTTGATTGTCTTAGCAGAAACGTCCAATCAAATCACACGGCAAATCGAAAGCTTGTGGAGGGGGGAGAACGAGGCTGTAAGACAGAGACTGAACGTGGAGACAGATGAGAAAAGATCACACACACACACACACACACACACACACACACACACACACACACACACACACACACACACACACACATAGACACACACACACACACACTTGTGCACGCACGCACACACACACACACACACACACACACACACACACACACACACACACACACACAAAGTGTGCAAAGTAATAAAATGTATCTGAGCGAAAAACAATAAAACATATCTGAAATTAATCTGTAACAGTAAAACATGATTTTTTTCATTGCCGAAGGTTATGAATATACATATATATCTGACTTTGGTTTTTCGCAAACTGCAAGGCATCTGCTTTGCAGTCCTCTTAAGTTTCTCGTTGTCTGAAATCAGTTATAATCGAGTTGTACACACACACACACACACACACACACACACACACACACACACACACACAACACACACACACCACACACACACATACACACACACACACACACATATATATATATATATGTGTGTGTGTGGTGTATGTGTGTGTGTGTGTGTGTGTGTGTGCGTACGTGTGTGTGTGTGTGT
>JAPXFY010000018.1:40001815-40011815 GCA_030674185.1 Monoplex corrugatus | reverse complement strand
TTTACGTGCGTATGTACATATATGCGTATCTGTCAAAAATGTCTGTCTATGTTTGTCTGTCCGTGTATGCATATTTCTGTTCGTGTAAAGAGAATTTTCTCAGGTTACACCCGTCTGATATTATTGATTTCTTTTCTTGTTCTGTATCATATCACTACCATCCACTGATCTATTGTTGATTTACGTCTAACATGTATTCTGTATGTATACATTTTCTGTAAAGTGCAAACCGTTTAGGAGTTCGCTTCCCGGGATGCTGTGCTATTCAAATCTTTCATGATCATTTTTATTGATAATATGATTATCATTAACTCCGGTCTGCCTAGACACCTCTGTGTAAAGAGTGGAGACATTTTCCAAACTTCCAGGTCAATACGTGGTGTGCAGACCTGCCAGTGCCTGACCCCCTTTCGTGTGTATGTGCATGCAGAATATCAAATAAGCGTGTCACAGATCCTGTAAGTCATGTCAGTGGCTGGCTTATGGAAACACAAAAACACCCAGCATGCCCACCGAAGGTGGATCACACAGACTGTGCAGCAATATATCTCCTGCATAGTGTGGACAAAACTGCGTGCATACGCACGTTCGAGAAAAAAAAGTGAACGCTAAAAAGAAAACAGAACAGCTTATCTTAAGATGCAAAAACAAAGAAAACAAACAAACAAACGAACAGACAAATAAACAAATAAATCAATAGATAGATAGATAGATAGATGGATAGATAGATAAATAGATAGATAGATAGATAGATAGAAAGACAGACAGACCAGATAGATAGATAGATAGAAAGACAGACAGACAGACAGACAGATAGATATATAGATAGATAGATAGATAGACAGACAGATAGATAGATAGATAGATAGAAAGACAGACAGACCAGATAGATAGATAGATAGAAAGACAGACAGACAGACAGACAGACAGATAGATATATAGATAGATAAATAGACAGACAGACAGACAGACAGATAGATAGATAGGTAGATAGATAGATAGATAAACAAATAAATAAACAAATAAATAAACAAATAAATAAATGGACAAACCAGCACAAGACAAAGTATGAATAGATAAAGTAACAAACACATCGTAGAAACAAAACAAAAACAGTCAGAACGAAAAAGAAAACAGATTACTGGTGACGGTCGTAATGCTATGATGTCAGCTCCGATTAAAATAACATTTTTTTCCCTTTTCGGTACGCTGTTCGACAGAATCAGTTCGTATGTCAGCCATTCTAGTGCACGAGTGTGAATGCATGAACATGTGCATACGCACACGCGCGCGTACACGCACACGCATTCGGTGTGAACAGATTTAAACACATACGTGTGCAAACACACATGCAGTAATTTCATACGCACACTTACATACGCACGCGCGCGCGCACACATTCACAAACACACACGCATCATGTCATATCAATGCACGCCATGCATCTATATCTATTTACTTTCCTAACTACCTACCTATAGACAAACATACACACACACACATACATACACACATACATACATACATACATACATACATACATACATACATACATATATACATACGTACATGCATACGTAGGTACAAACATACACACATACATACATGCATACGTACATATATATACATACATGCATACATACATACATACATACATACATGCATATATACATACGTACATGCATACGTATGTACAAACATACACAGATACATACATACATGCATACGTACATACATACAAACATTGCATACACACATAGTATGCAAGTACATACGTACAAACATACATACACACAATCATTCATACATACGTACATACATACATATATATACATGCATACATACCATACATACATATATATATACATACATACATACATACGTACATACATACATACATACATACATATATACATACGTACATGCATACTTAGGTACAAACATACACACATACATACATACATACATGCATACGTACATACATACAAAGATTGCATACATACATACGTATGTAAGTACATACGTACAAACATACATATACACATTCATACATACACGCATGCATACATACATACATACAAACATACATACATACACGCATACACACATACATACATACGTACGTACGTACACACACACACACCTCAGAAAGACAAAGACAAATCTATACAGACAGATAGACAGCGTAAGAGGTGGAGAGCAAGAGGCTGAGACAAAACAAAACAAAACAAAACAACAAAAAAAGAAGAAAAAAAAAAGAAAAGAAAAGAAAAAAAAAAAACAGTGGGGTACAAAAACGACGCCAACCAGAACAACAACGAAATTTCCAATTCCTGATACACAGAAACAGACAAAAGCAAACAACCAAGATAAACAGACGAAGAACCAACGTGATGGTGAAAAAAAATAAATAAAACAGTTTGTCTGTGTGAGAGGGTGGGGAAAAAGGGGTAAAGGGGTGAGGGTAAGTAGGGAGGTGCGAGTCGTATTCTATCATTGTTTGACCTACTTCTTAAGTTCGCGACAGAAATAATTTTTTGGCTGTGTTGTTTACATACATCCAGACCATAATTTCTTTTGAAAAGAAATACGTACATGCGTACTTGAAACATGCCTGACTCCCCTCTCTCTCTCTCTCTCTCTCTCTCCTCTCTCTCTCTCTCTCTCTCTCTCTCCTCTCTCTCTCTCTCTCTCTCTCCTCCTCTCTCTCGTCTATGAGAGAGAGAAATAAATTCTCTCTCTCTATCTCTCTCTCTCTCTCGCTCTCTTTCTTTCTCTCTCTCTCTCTGGCCTTCTCTCTCTGTGTTCGTGTGCGCGTTACGCGCACGTACGTGTTTTTGTGTATGTGCGAATGTATGTATGCATATGCGTGTGCACGTGCGCGAGACAGGAACAGAGAAAAGCAAAGAGGAAAAATTTGACTTTCTATGCCCGACATGTTTCAATCAACAGATTAATCAAACAAAACACAAAGTCAAGGTGGAAATACATCCGGGGCCGTTGATCCGTCAAACCAGGAGAGTATAATCATCATCATCATCAAGTGCCGCATGGCGTTGGCGATCATGGCCCTCCATATGTATATCTCTTGTCGCCGCAAGCACATCTTCCACCCTCTCTGTCCTCAGCTACCCTGAAAGTCCGTCCAATATTTTCTCCCTGGGTCTACTTGGTGCTCTCTTTCCCTCCAGCTTTCGTGCTTGACCAGGTGTGCTCTAATTCCCCTTTTCTCATAAAATGGCTTTGTAAATGTTGCCCGTCTTTTCCTAATCTTCCTTATTATGATCTTCTTGAAACCATTACATATATTCTCTGCTCGTGGGCTCTGCTGACAGAGGCGGGGGACCAAAGACCTGATGTCTTGAAAACAATCCCGAACTACAACATATAAAACGGTCCTGTTCTTTGTCCATCCTGATGCTTCAACCAATATTCTGGTGTCTGCTCAGCATTTCACAGGTCCCGTTCGAACCCACTTCCCCCATTCCTAGACTTTGCCAGTCCAGGAAGCTTCTGGATAGCGTGAGGGAGTCATAGGGTTAAATTATTGCTTTGCTTGCACTGTTGACGATACAGGATGCTGGTTGATGCAGTGCAGGAGTCAAAGGGTTAAAAAGTTTGCCACATGAGTACTGGCAAACTTGAGCAATCACATAAGGAACTTAACAGTCCAAGTACCATAAAGTCCTCTTCCTAGTCGATGCACCAAGGCTGATAAAATACCAGTATAAAATACAGACTAGGTTAAACATAGTCTAGGTAGGCCTCAGGATCTGGCCAGCTCATGGGTTTATGTACAGTCTTAAAGCTTGTGCCATGATCACCATACACATGGTACCTGTGACGTTAGTGCATATGGAATTCGTTCTTGAGAAACTGAAAGTGAAACAGAAACATAAAGTCCTCTTGATCAGTTCTGAACTCCAAACTCTCTGGTTATACTATACCAAAGACTGTAAGTTTTTTTTCCCTCAACACTTGCAGGCCATTGAACCAGGAAGTAAATGCCAAGTCCCCAGAGGACTTTAAAGACAGAGTGTCCATCTCACTGTCTGTAACTAAACCTAAAGACGCGGACTTAACTGATCCACTTCTGCCTCCAACAAACCCGCCTCCTCCTAATCAGAAACGCTTGGTTTTAAATCTTCGCTCGCATTATGTCCTTTTCACGGCCGCTCTATTCCATGTCAGAAAGTGAGATCCTATTCAAAGCGCACACGCCGTTGCCTGCACACATCGGATTAAAGGCATTCTCGTCGATGACCAGC
This sequence comes from Monoplex corrugatus, assembly GCA_030674185.1. Classification (NCBI taxonomy): domain Eukaryota; kingdom Metazoa; phylum Mollusca; class Gastropoda; order Littorinimorpha; family Ranellidae; genus Monoplex; species Monoplex corrugatus. The sequence continues at coordinate 40,007,547 of JAPXFY010000018.1, read as the reverse complement.
CTGAGTCATAGGAGAGAAGCCGCCACGATCGAATTACTTTCAGACGCTGACCATTCTTTTACCATACCCTGAGAAGGTACCGTCCAACTATAGTCTCTAATCACTATCAGATAATTCAGAGCTTCCAATGATAACCGAGGACTCTGCGTTAGCCGAGTCCGTTCAGTTGGCCAGTGCCATCGTAAATGTCAAGGCCGGTGTTGATTGGCAGTGTGAACATTATTATCAGGTCTAATCACACAACAAATTGGAAGCTTGTGAGGAATACAGGGGAGTATGAGTGACTGAAAGCAGAAACGGAGAAGAAAAGAAAAGGGAGGGACAGCGAGAGCAAGGGAAGGAGGGAGGGAAAGAGAGAAAGAGAGAAAGAGAGAGAGAGAGAGACCTCGAGAATGACAGAGACCCCGAGAATGACAGAGACAGAGAGAGAGCCAGAGAGAGACAGAGATAGAGAGAGACAAAGACAGACAGACAGACAGACAGACAGAGAGAGAGACAGAGAGAGAGAGAGAGAGAGAGAAGAGAGAGAGAGAGAGAGAGAGAGAGAGAGAAGAGAGAGAGAAAAGCAAGAAAACGTAAACGAACGAGACAAACAAGAAACGAATATGATAACGAAAGATGACTGTTTTTTTAAGTCAATGAACATTACTCAAAGCAATAACTTCTGTGGCTGTCAACAGACAAAAGATTGCCTTTCAACCAAAATCCTGCTTCACGAGATGCTTTGAAGTTTGAAAAAAATAGTATTCAAGGCAAAATCAAATCAAACTCCCCTTCAAATACTGAATTCTTTAACCATTTGATTCCGCACCCTTTCCAACAGCATCTTGCATTGCCAACCATGCTAACAAAGCAAAAACTTAACCCTTTGATTCCACCACCTTATCCACCAGCTTCCTGCAGTAAGCTGGTGAATAGGATAAGGGATTCGAAGGGTTAAGGTTTTGCAGTTGGTGGATAGGGTGCGCGAAACAAAGGGTTAAAAACGACTAAGACTGATTCAGTCTAACAAGAAACGAGTGTCTGTATGTGTGTTCACCCCCATGAATGTAAGAATGTGTGTGTGTGTGTGTGTGTGTGTGTGTGTGTGTGTGCGCGCGCGCGCGCGTACATGCGTGTGTGTGAGTGTGTGTGTGTATGTGTGTGCGAGCGAGTGTGTGTGAGTGTGTGCGTGTGTGTGTGTGTTTGTGTGTGTGTGTGTGTGTGTGTGTGTGTGTGTGTGTGTATGTGTGCTCGCGCGCGCGCACAACTGTATCACCAAAATCTACTTGTTGAATGTCTTTCTAAACAGCGTCTGTTCTTGAATTAAAATATGTATCAAAAGCCAGATATCTATATCTATGCAAGGCACGCAGCACAAAAAAGATTTACTCAAACGGTTTGCCAACTTCGTTTTTAAACATGTTTTTGGTCAATATATGTTATTTACAACCAGATTATTACAACATACCACCACAAGCATGGTTCAGGTTCATATCATTTATAGCCCAGCCGACTACTAGAGTCATATCAGCGCTAACACCACGTCAAAAACGACAACAAAGTTAAAACTCCAAACAGACAAAACGTAATCTGATTACAACTTAAATGTTCAATCTTTTTCACTCTATCAAATATTAACTGTAAGTCAATTTTGCCATTTTCGATGACCAAACACTTCTAGAAGTGCCGTTCTAAACAAATCAAAAAAGGGAAAGCTTTTTATGTGCGTTCACTTTTTGTTTAGATTTTTTTTGTTCATTTATTTGTTTATTTATTTTGTTGTTGTTGTTGTTAATGTTTTCTCATTTTGCAGCTATTTCTGGATAGCTTCTGTTCTTGCTAATATTCTTTTTTTTTCTTTCTTTTTTTTTTTTTTTTTCTTTGTTTAATCAAGGAATAGCTGTTTTCGCGTGGCAATGTGAGGGTGAAGGCATGCTGAGTCTTCAAGACGCCGTCTTCACCGAGGCATTGTAAGCAAAGAACACTGCTCAGTCTGGTCACGTCTTTCCATCCTCCCACCTCTCCTGAGTGTAATTGAACCGTGTGTTTACTTGTTTTGTTTTGTTTTCAGTGTGTGTGTGGGGGGGGGGGGGGCGGATGTGTGTGTGTGTGTGTGTGTGTGTGTGTGTGTGTGCGTGAGTGTGTGTGTGAGAGAGAAAGAGAGACAGAGAGAGAGAGAGAGAGAACGCGCATGTGTGTTTGTGTGTGTGGTTGTGTATGTGTGTTTGTGTGCGTGTTGTGTGTGTGTGTGCGTGAGCGTGTGTGTGTGTGTCGTTTGTGTGTGTGTGTGCGTTGAGTGTGGTGTGTGGTGTGGTGGTGTTGTGTGTGTGTGTTGTGTGAGCGTGTGTGTGCATACGTGTGTGTGTATGACGCGCATGCTTGTTTGTGTGGTGTGGTGTTTATGTGTTTGTGCGTGTGTAGTACGTGTGTGTGTGTGTACGTGTGTGTGTGTGTGTGTGTGTGTGAACGTGAGAGGTGTGTGTGTGTGTGTGGTGTGTGTGTTGTGCGTGGTCGTGCGTGGTGTGTGTGTGTGTGGTGTGTGTGTGTGGTGTGTGTGTGTGTGTGGTGTTACGTGAGGTGTGTGTGCGGCGCGCGCTGCATCTCCTAATCTCCTACTGTTGGTGGAGTTATTTTTTCTTTGCCTTCCATTTTTCCTCTTCTTTTTCTCCTCCTCATTCTTGTCTTTCTTCTTCTTCTCTCTTCTTCTTCTTCTTCTTCTTCTTCTTTCTTCTTCTTCTTCTTCTTCTATCTTCTTCATCTTCATCTTCTTCTTCTTCTTCCATTCTTCTTCTTCTCATTCTTCTTTCGCGTTCTTCGCAATCTTCTTCGCATTCTTCGCCTTCGAATTCTTGATTCTTCGCATTCTTCTTCTTCTTCGCATTCTTCTTCTTCTTCGCATTCCATTCTTTCGCATTCTTCTTCGCATTCGCATTCTTCGCATTCGCATTCGTCATTCTTCGCATTCGCATTCTTCGCATTCGCATTCTTCGCATTCGCATTCTTCTTCTTCTTCTTCTTCTTCGCATTCTTCTTTTTCTTCGCATTCTTCTTCTTCTTCTTCTTCGCATTCTTCTTCGCATTCTTCTTCTTCTTCTTCGCATTCTTCTTCGCATTCTTCTTCTTCTTCTTCGCATTCTTCTTCTTCTTCTTTTCTTCTTCTTCTTCTTTTCTTCTTCTTCTTTTTCTTCTTCTTCTTCATCTTCTACCCCTCTTTGTCTTCCTCTCTTTTTCTTCTGTGTTTGTTTTCAGCTTATTCTGTCTTTTCATCCTCAGCCTCTTTTTCCTCTTAGTTCGTTTCATACTTTTGGACTTTCGTTCTCTTGTTACCTTTTTTCCCCCCGAATCCCTTTGCAAAGTGGAAGCTTTACTGAGATTAACTAGTAATACGCCATGCGCATGTATGCACATGTGTGGGTGTGTCGATAGAGACAAAACTGCATACGCGAGGTTTTCTTTCTTTTTTTTCTTTTTCTTTTTTCTTTTTAATGGAAAGATATTTTCCTCCAAATCTGTGTCAAATCTGTGACACAACTGCCCACGTTTTCAATGAATAAAAATCAGGTACCTATTTATTCATTTATTTATTTACTTATTTACTTATTTATTTATTTATTTATTTATTTATTTATTTATTTATTTATTTATTCACTTATTTGAATGTTATACGGAACCGATAATGTTATACGGTTGTGAGGCGTGGACAGTCAACAACCAAAGCCAGAACAAGATTGAGGCAGCCGAGATATGGTTTCTTAGAAAAATGATGAGAGTTCCATGGACGGCAAAGAAAACAAACGAGACAGTCTTGATGGATGCAGACACAAGAAGATCATTGATAAGGAAGATTAGAAAAAGACAGGCAGCATTTGTAGGCCATTTTATGAGGAAAGGGGAATTGGAGCACCTCGTCACAACAGGCCAGGAAAGCTGGAGGGAAAGAGAGCACCAGGTAGACCCAGGGAGAAAATATTGGACGGACTTGCAGAGTGGCTGAAGACAGAGAGGGTGGAAGAGGCTCTCGAGGCAACAAGGGATAGAAACAGATGGAAGGCCATGATCGCCAACGTCATGTGGCAATGGACATGATGATGATTGATTTATTTATTTATTTATATTATTTATTTATTTATTTATTATTTATTTATTTATGTTTGTTTGTTTGTTTCTTTCTTTCTTTATTTATTTATTCATTTGGTCATATATTTATTTATTTATTTGTTTATTCATTTATTCACTTTTTTCATTAATCTACCTATTCATTCATTCTTCTGTTTCTTCGTCTGTTCATTTACTTACTATCTTATTCTTCTGTTTCTTTGTTTCACGATAGTAAACTGCAGTGGTCTAAAAAAAACAACATAGAAATTCTAATGTACATAGTGTTTTGTTAAAGTGTATGATATAGACCTAAAATGTATCAACAATAATTTCTATCACTTCAACGGAGTTTTGTCTCATAGTTTAGTAATGTCTAAAAACTGTTTATACAACTGAATCTTTAAAAAAAAGTATCTGATCTTGAATGAAAATTTGTTAAAACACTACTAACGAGAGAAAAACAAACTATATAAAACAATCCTGATAATTATTTCATTAACACTTTTCCGTGAGAAGCTGTAGATTGATTCTTAGAAAGCTGAGAGGGTTAGGTCATGGGTTTAGCACGGCAAAGGCTCATTCATTCATCAATGTTCTTTGACATTAGCTGTTTTCTTTTCAAGACCACTAATATGCAACACAGTTGATGTTGCTTCAAAGCGACGAGAGTTTGGCAAAAAATTGTCTGTTCTATTGTTGGTTATGGTTATTTTCTTACATGGACATTGACTGTCCTCTGTGCTGTTGCTTTGTTCTTCGATTTTTGTTTTATTTCTTTCCTTGTGTATCTGTTTGTTTCTATCTTTTTGCTGTTGTTGTTGTTGTTGTTTTGTTTTTTTATAGTACAGGGGGGTGCAAAAGTAGGTATACAGTAAGTATCACATCATTATTATAATGCTTAATTCCGTTTTCGATCAGAGGAGTGTGTGAATACCGACGGCAAGCAGTTTGAGTATCTGAGTGATTAAGGCTGTGCTTGTTATTACATGTATATGCAATATTCATTTGTTTGTATAATAAATGCAATGAGCATTGTATGTGTTTTCTTTTTTCATAACTGTATACCTACTTTTGCACCCCCCTGTATTATTATTATCAATTCTTTATTTGCGTGTTTGCTCGTTTTGTTCCTTTCAGGAAAGTTGTAGTATTTAGGTGCTGGTTGTTGCTGTTCTTGTTGTTGTCGTTGTTCTTGTTGTAGCTGCTGCTGCTGTGTTGCTGTTGTTGTTGCAGTTGTTGTTGTTGTTTCTTTTCCTATATTTTCTGCTCTATTTTCAATCTTAAACTTCATCAAATAAACGTTTCTTTTCCTTTTCTCCTTTTTTTTTTCATCTTCTTTCTTACTTATCTTTTCCTTTCCTCTTTCCTTATTATTTCTGATCACGTGATACTCTTTCACTAAAGTTCTAAACGTCCATTCTTTCTTTTTCCATATGGACAATTTCAGTGTACAACTCTCATTGTGAGACAAGTAATGAGCTCCAAGTTATTCTGTTAGATTCTCTAACCGCTACCGTTGACATTCTGATGTTATTGGCCGTTTTCGCCGTTTCCCCCCCAGTTTGCCGCCGTTAGTGGAGTTGGCCGATGGTCATTGAGAGAGAGGTGTGTGTGTGTGTGTGTGTGTGTGTGTGTGTGTGTGTGTGGTGTGT
>JAPXFY010000018.1:39994315-39996815 GCA_030674185.1 Monoplex corrugatus | reverse complement strand
CTTAATAAATCCGTTTTATACGCCTTACAATGTAATGTTCTGTGCTGGTGGATGTTTCAAATGTCCTGTATGAGGACAATCTGACACTAGTTTGAATGTGATCATTCCAGTCCTGACATCTACTGTTTATAACTCTCCTCTTAAAACAGGTCACATATTTTATCATAATCTTTACTCCTTGATTTTCCCAAACAAAAGAAAATCGACACTGATACTTAAGCACGTGCGTACATTTGATGCTTTGATGCCCTGGAACGTTTATCTCTATAATCCAAGTCGTGAGAAATTTTATAGGCTTGAAAAGGTTACATATGTTATCCATATGTGTTAACTTCAGCCAGCACTTTATATGTCTAACATATAGATTTACTATAATGGTAATCTTCTGAACTTTCCATAAATCAGACTGTTTAAGTATGCATCAGTTAACGCTAAGAAATCTTTTCAACCAAGTAAGTGCATGTTTCCTACTGCCATTCCTTTCTCAAATCCCAATATTTCTACTCTATATTGTGCTACTAGTTGTAGTCATAAATCAAATAATTTGGGAAATTTTTCTACAGATTTACGACTGAATTTGTACGAATTAGTTAAAATACTCAAAACAGACCTTTTTGCCCCTTGCCAGCAGTATACAACAACATACAGTACTAACACTCAGTTTTGTAGTAAAAGTAAATTCCACAGGTATTTCTTCTATACATGTACTTCTGACAGTCTTTTCAGTTACAGGACTACGATTCCTAGTAATATTGACTGCTATTATACTTTCCTTACTATGATCGTTATCACTGAAACTTGAAATATCAAAGGCCAGTTCTCAGCTAAAAGAAAATGGGACATCAAAACCAACGAGAAAATAAAAGAAACACATTCAGATAATGGGAAAAGCAAGAAGCTAGACTGTCAATACTAAAGGTAAACGCTTGCCCCACTTTATACAGACAGATGCATACATTCACACACACACACACACACACACACACACACACACACACACACACACACACACACACACACACACACACACACACACACAGGGAGAGAGAGATAGAGAGAGATACGTATGCACATACACACACAACGCACACACACACACACAGAGGAACGCACGCACGCAGGTACACACACAAATGCATGCACGCACGCACGCAGACACTCTCTCACACACACACACACATACACACACACACAAACGCACGCACGCACGCACACACACACACATAGATGCGTATGGACACACTCACACAGATACGTATGGACACACACACACAGATGCACATGGACACACACACACAGATGCTCATGGACACACACACACACAGATGCATCATCCACACACACACACACACACATACACACACACACACACACACACACACACACACAACATAGATGCGCATGGACACACTCACACAGATAAGTATGGACACACACACACAGAGATGCGCATGGACATACACACACACACACACACACACATAGATGCGCATGGACACACTCACACAGATAAGTATGGACACACACACACAGAGATGCGCATGGACATACACACACACACACACACACAGATGCATCATCGACACACACACACACACACAACATACACACACACACACACACACACAGATGCATCATCCACACACACACACACACACACACAGATGCATCATCCACACACCACACACACACACACACACACACACACACACACACACACACACACACACACACACACACGCACACGTGTGTGCACAGAGGCGGAGAGAGAGAAAGAGACAGAAAGACAGAGACAGAGAGAGAGAGAGACAGAGACAGAGAAAGAGAGAGGAACACGCACTGTACACGCACACGCACACGCACACGCACTCACACACATGGACACATACACACAGTCCTCATACACATACGCATACATCCATACACACACATAAATATACACTTTCAATGTAAAAATAAAACTTGAAAACTTCAGAAAAAGAAGACAGAAAAAGCTGGACCATCGCTAAGCGCAGCACATTAAATGTGAAAAGATAACACAGACGAAGGCATTGATTTTGACAACTCGATTCCGCATCGTGCATAAAAGCTCTACGTGTACTTTGAGTCATTTTCAATACAAAGGGAACGAAAAGAGGGAAAATAAAGAGAGAAAGAGAGAGAGAGAGAGACAGACAGACAGACAGACAGACAGACAGAGACAGAGAGACACAGAGGGACAGGCAGAGACAGAGACAGACAGACAGACACAGAGAGACAGACGGACAGACAGAGAGAGAGAGTGTGTGTGAGACAGACTGTCACTGACAGAGAGGAGAGGCAGACATAGACAGAGAGACAAAGATAGAGAAACAGAGAGACACACACAGAGAGACAGACAGACGGGCAGACACGGTCACTGACGGAGAGGAGAGAGACAGACTGAAGCTGAGACAGAGACAGAAAGAGAGAGACAGAGACAGAGAGAGATATGACAATTTCAGTTTCTCAAAATAACGTC
>JAPXFY010000018.1:39984315-39986815 GCA_030674185.1 Monoplex corrugatus | reverse complement strand
CCGACAAGAACATCAACAAGGTGATTCATAATAACTGAAAGGATTAAATAAAAGAAACATAAGAAACAAACTCTAAGCGAGCATTTAAACGAAAAGGGAAAATAAGAAAAATGACAACTTCTACAGGGCATTATCTCACACACAAAAAAGAAACAACAACTTCTAAGCGCTTCACAAAAGCAAGGGAGACAAATGCAAACACACGGAAAGCAAACACATGTCAACCCCTATAGCTATGATGACACAGGGCAAGGAATCATTGATGACATTACTTATGATATATGCAGAAATTGTAATAACATTTGCTAACCTTCAAAAATAGAATTCAGCTTTGCTTACGAATTCTTAAAACAAACACTGCTCACGACAAACCGAGATAGAAGGAAGCACAGAACAGATGGGGGTTGTTTTTGTTTGTTTGTGTGTGTGTGTATCTTCTTTCCCTTAGTGAATGCAAAATTGGGTCATTGGGTCATGCCAATTCAAAGATGTGTCCTCACGTTCTACCCTATGACCCGTTCACTCCCTCACCCTATTCACTAGCATCCTGCATCGTCATACGCTGGTGGACAGGGTGAGGGAGTCAAAAGGTTAAATTTTTGCAGCTGAAGGATAGGGTGCAGGATTCAAAGGATGAAAAGGGCTTCCCCTAAACAATGAACAGAAGTCATTTTGCCTATAAATTCTTAAAATAAAACATCGCCCATGATTTCTAAAAATTCAAAAAAAAATTTTTTTAATTTAATCTCTGGCTTGAATTACGGAAATATTTCACAGATTTTTTTTTTCATTGCCCTATTCTCACCGTCGCGTCCAAACAACATCAAGTCAAGAAGAGGTACAACATGCAACTTGAAAGTACAAGTGCCACTTTAAGGAAAAGCAGACATTATCATCACAACGCCCTTCTGAAAGTAGACAATACACAGGCCCAGGGCAATCGCATCAACAAATACCGCCATCCATTGTTCTGCATTGTGAAATCGCGCATCATGTTCTCTTGCTCTCTTGCTCTTGGAATGTTGTCCTTTACCCGCCTTCCGGATTCCGGAACCTCCCTGGCATAAGCACACACTTTACAGTCTACGACTGTTTCTGTTTCCAGCGTCTACGGTGTATCTCAAACGCATACAGAAGGCAGATACACCGTTCTGGCAGGAAACCGTCCGAGATAATATACACGACAACGCCTGCTAAGGATCACTCGTCATTCTGATCGGGGAAAATCCCATCCAAAACTCAACGGTTCTGAAAGCCTGCGAAATTTCATGTACTTCGTGAAACAGAAGTCGTAATTTGTGACGGCTCCTTCTGATGACAAAATTATGCAATAATCTAAGTAAATGCTATCAGACTATTTCTGTGTTCTCTTTTGTCTTGTACTCTGATCTCTAGCAGACGTTTTTATGTATATATGCATCTTTATGTACATATACATATGTGTGCGTGGGCTGTACGCGCGGTGCCTCCTGGTGTGCACGTGCACAAAAAGGTTTGTTTGCACGCGCCCGTCTCCAGGCAGTCTGAGGAACAAGAAATGTAAAGGTTGTGGGAGAGTTCTGAGATCTGTTTATGCAACATGAAAACGGTGGCATTACGTAACGGGACTGGGTGTCTCTGTAGAAGTATGAAATGTGCATCTAAACTTGCAGGCACTGTTTATGCCCTGGTCTGGGTTTGTTTTGTCTTTCTGTTGTTGTTGTTGTTTTTTTCCGGGGGGGGGGGGGGGGGCGTGTTTTTGTTTTCGTTTGTTTGTTTGTTTGTTTGTTTATTCCTGACCGCTCTTTATTAATAATAGTTATCCCTGGTCGTCGTTTTCCTTTGTTTTTGTTATTGTTGTTGTTACTGATATGATGAGGAGGAAGAGGAAGGGAAGGAGGAGTATACTCTGTTAGTATACTCTGTGTCTACTAGACTGTAATCTCTTGGTCCCCCCCCCCTCCCCGCCAACACCTGACGCAAGCTGTATATACCAACAACCATATAATCCTTCATTTAACAGAACATAATATTACTACTACATAGGTTACAAATTCCCCCCCCCCCCTCTCTCTCTCTCTCTCTCTCTCTAAAAGAAACTACAAACTGTATAATTTCTATACGCATACAACATTTAAACTGCGACCTGCTGTCATTTCTTAGTGTGTAAAATAAAACGAGTTGACCATTCAGAACAGCTACCAAGAGATTAAGTATCTTTGTAGTTGTACTCCTTCACGAAGGCCAATGGCCTATACAGGAGTAAACCATCCATCCATTTCTAACACACACAGAGATAGTGGGAACAATGCACTGTAAAAAGACAAAAGAACTACAATGTGACTGTTTGCCTATGTGTATGTTCGTAGTATGGGAATACGTATGTGACTGGGCGTCTGTCTCTGTATGTCTGTAGTATGGGGATACGTATGTGACTCGACGTTTGTCTCTGCCTGTATGTCTGTAGTATGGAGATACGTATGTGACTGGGCGTCTGTCTCTGTATGTCTGTAGTATGGGG
>JAPXFY010000018.1:39956815-39974315 GCA_030674185.1 Monoplex corrugatus | reverse complement strand
TCACGTAGTCTCAATCATAGATGGAACTCCACAGCATCATCAGTACCACCCCCTTTCTTATCATCACAGCACTGTGAAAAGAAAAATTGTCTTGGATTCTGTGACCCTTCACCCTTTGTGTTTCGCGGGCTGGTTGGTTCTTTTGACGGAGCCGTGGACTCTGGATTTAATATCTTGAGTTCAATCCCAACCAGTAATATCACAAACTGGCCTGTTCACTGCCCATCTTAATGTTTCCACCATTCTGGTAGTGTCAGCTTAGCGTTTCACAGATCCCTTCTCCCTCCCCCCCCCTTCTCTTTCCTCTCTCCCCTCTCTCTCCCCCCTCTCTCTCTCTCTCTCTTCTCGCTCCATCTCTCTCCTCCCTTTCTGTCTCCCCTCTCTCTCCTCCTCTTCTCTCTCCCTTTCTCTCCCCTTCTCTCCTCCCCCTCTCCTCCTCCTCTCTCTCCTCCCTCTCTCTCTCTCTCTCTCTCTCTCTCTCTCTCCTTTCCAGCGCTAAGAGCTTTTGCATAGGATCAGGAACTATGCCAGATAAATGTGGGCAGATTTGGGCAGAGCGCATATGGAATTGTTCTGGTACGATTAATCCCTCTTGAGCAAACGCCAAAATTTTCACGGAGGTGTGTCGGAGAACCGAAATGAGCGGAGTGGGTGTAGTGACGCAGGAACAGTTCAAAAGACAGGGGATGCACGAAGAGAAAATAGAGAAAATGAAGACAATACAAGGAAGAAGAAAAAGAAAGCAAAGTTTCGATACACGTATCATCCTCGCTCTTACACGAACCGTAGAAAGATAAAAGGAAATAAAAATCAACACAAAACCAAAGGCATCGTAGCTCTTAGAAGAACGTAGACAGATAAAAGGAAGCAAACAAAAAGCAAAACAAAAACAAGGAAAGCAAACTTTCGACGCAGCCCCTACAAGATAAACGAAACAAAAGACAAAGAAGAAAGAACAGAAAGACGGGGAAAACAAAGTAACTATTGACAAAAAAACAACAAGAAGGGAGAGAAAGAAAGGACAGCTACTGGCACAGCCTTTAAACAAAATAATGTAGACAAAGGGGATGTGGATTGTGAGAAAGAATAAGAAAAGATAGCAACTGAAAATAACTATTACTGCAGCTTTAGCAAGAGTTAGAGTTTAGAGCTTGTATAAGAGGGATTCATCGTGCACAGACGTTCCACATGCGCTCTACCAAGTCTGCCAGCAATTAACTGCAGGAACTTGTTATTATGTTGTTCATAGCCTAGTCGACCATAAAAACCATCTCAGGGCTAAAAGCACGACAAATACATAGCTGATTGCAATATCTATCTGGATTCAAAGCCAGAGGCAGAACAAGGAAGACACGAATCGACAGCGTGAAAGAGGCAAACATCACACAGCAGTTCTTCACTTCAGGCCACCCTGCTTGCTGCTGACCATCACGTGTTTCTCCCCGCGACACCCATGGATGGTACAAGCGGACAGAGAGAAGAGGAAAAGAAGAAACATTACACTACAACATTCACACAGGTTATGCAAACTAAAGAGGACGACGAAAAATTCGATACATTTTTCACTGTTACGCCAAAGTAATGTAGTAACTGAATTTAAAAAAATGACGAAATACAGTTACCTCCTTTAAAAAAAAAGAGAAATTGTATTCAGATGAACATCCATGGAAAGTTTGTTTTCACTGAGAGAACTGCTACAATTACGTATATGTATAGCCCTGGTGTACTGTAAACCCCAGCACTTAAAATAAAAGCTTCGATTCTGAGGGGTTTGTCACAGGGCACGCATCATGGACCTTCTTTGTTTTCTAGAGAGACAGTGATTGAGTGTGAGAAAAACGAATCTGTATGCAACCTGCTGTACAAATGACAGAATGAATGAACAAATGAATGTAGCGGGTTGCACACAGAGGACATAATACACTTGATACGTACAGTGTCCTCTATCCTATTTTCTAAGATTATCGGAAAGATAATCCTTAGGTCTGGACATAGCTGGAAAAAAATAATATTGTTTATACGGTTGTCGCAATTTTCTTTTACAGTATATAATACAGTAACGCTGGATGACGTTTTGAGTACCGTTTGATTATCTGCGTACTGGTATACTCCTGTATGTATTTGAGCCATGGACCCTCACAGCGGATTTGGAGAGACGAATCCAAGCAATGGAAATGATTGTTACAGCAACATTCTAAATATTAGACACACTGATCATATCACCAATGATCAAGAGCGCCAAACCAGTGCTCAGCACACTGGACCATATGAAGATCCGTTGGCATCACTTAAGAAAACGAAAACTACGTTGGTGTGACATGTGACACGATCCAGTAGCCTTGCTAAGTCAGTTCTTCGTGGAATTGTTGAGGAAGGGAGAAAAATTGGAAGACAGAAAAAAGGATGGACTGACAACATTTGCAGAATGAACCCAGAAACCAGTTGTGGAGACCCAGGTTTTAGCACACAGACAGAAAAAAGGAATGGACTGACAACATTTGCAGATGAACCCAGAAACCAGTTGTGGAGACCCAGGTTTTAGCACACAGACAGAAAAAAGGATGGACTGACAACATTTGCAGAATGAACCCAGAAACCAGTTGTGGAGACCCAGGTTTTAGCACACTACCGACGTGGCTGGAAAAATTTGGTAAACAGGTATTTAATGCTGCGCCACAGTGACTCTTCACGGAGTTAAGAGAGAAGTCAAGGAAGAAAACAAAAATATGTGACCTCTCTCTTTTCCCTTCTTCTTTTCTAACATTTTCTAATTAAGCCCTATTACATGGACAACATAAACCAAAAGTTAAAAAAAAAAAGTACAGGTTGCTGACATTTCCTTGCTGTAGCCAGTAATTCAATAACCTTTGGAGCTTAGAGTTTGGACTTTATTCGAAAGGATTTCATGGCACTCTGACAAATCTGTATGCGCTCCACCCAATCAGCCATCTGTTATCCGGCAAACTCCTTGAGCCTGTGCAAAATCCTATGCACTGGAAAAGTCTCAACACTTCGCCATACTGGATGCCGTCATAACTAGGAATCCAAGAAAAAAAGTTGCGAAAGGACTTCAACAGCAGTGTGAACAAAAGGAAACGGAAATTCAGAAAGTTCTGTTAAGCTCTAAACAAAAATGTAGACGATAGAAGAAGACGAAGAGAAAAAAATATACCCATACGGTTCAGTTGATAATGTAGCCATATAACCTATTAATGGTTACAGTTTGAACTTTGCTCAAAAGCGAGGCGTTGCTCTCGGACAATTCCGTATGCGCTCTACCTAAATCTTCCAGTAATTATCTGTCCGACTCTTTTAGCCTGCGCAAAAGTCTATGAGCTGGCAAAACCTTGAAATGAGGAAGGGGCGGAGAGAGAGCAGGACCTATGAAAAACACGGAATGTAAATCAATCGATCAATCAATCAATCAACCAATCGATCAATCAATCAATCAGTCGGTCAAAAACACGATGATACTGAAATCACGTTCTCCAGCAAACTTTAACAACAACAACAACAAAAACGTATGACCTTCTGCCCGTATAATAAGGAACAGATAGGGACGAGTAAGCTTAGACATAAACTCTAACATAACACCCATACAACGTGCAGTGAAGGACTACCAGTTAATTGGTAAAGAAAGAAAGTAAGAAGGAAGGAAGGAAGGAGCAAGTTGATGCGGCCCTTATACAGGAATGTAGACAGATAAACTTGGAGAATCCAGACTCTGACCCCGCCATTGTTGTCATGTGATACTGCAGCTCGCGCAATGACGTGTCCGTGCATAATCAGCTGAGATGGCAGCGCCTCCTGTGAGCGTTTCTGTAGACTATCTAGCATGTGGGCGTTTCTCTTCTCTCGTGGGTTTTTCTACCGAAGGGGGTGCGAGAGGGTCACACGAAAAGATGCACGTGATCGAATGCACGGGAGCGCGTGCACGTAACCTACCCCCCCCCTCTCTCTCTCTCTCTCTCACTCACTCACTCTGTCTCTGTCTCTCTCTCTCTCTCTCTCTCTCTTCTCTTTATAGAGAGACAGACAGACAGACAGACAGATAGATAGATAGATAAATAGATAGATAGATAGATAGATAGATAGATAGATAGATAGATAGATGGATAGATAGATATTTAGACAGACAGACAGACAGATGTGCGCATGAACGCATACACACAGTGAAACACACTTGCCCGCGCACACACCACACACACACACACACACAACACACACACACACACACACACACACACACACACACACACCACCACACACACAACAATGAAAGAAAGACACAGACAGGCAGGCAGATAGGAACAGACACAGTTACACTACAGACAGAAGCGAGCGAGAAAGAGGGGGAGAGAGAGACAGACAGACAGACAGACAGAGAGAGCTATGGTTTCCGGACATTCATCAAAGTATCGAATTTCATCTTTGCCGCCGACGCCGAAACCACCCCTAAAACAACAATAACAAAAACATAATCAGAAAAAAAAGGGGAAAAACTTGACAGAGGATGAGTAAG
The DNA here is from genome assembly GCA_030674185.1 of Monoplex corrugatus. Lineage (NCBI taxonomy): Eukaryota > Metazoa > Mollusca > Gastropoda > Littorinimorpha > Ranellidae > Monoplex > Monoplex corrugatus. The sequence continues at coordinate 39,969,793 of JAPXFY010000018.1, read as the reverse complement.
CAGAGAAAGAAGACGAAGCAGCATAAAAAGCAGCAGCATCAATAAAAGAAGAAGAAGACGACGAAGAAGAAGAAGATAAATAGAGGAGGAACGACGAAGAAGAAGAAGAAGATGAGGAGGAGGAGGAGGAGAACGAAGAAGTTCAAGAAAAATGAGGAGGTAAGATGGAAGAAGAAGAAGAAGAAGAACAACAACAACAACAACAACAACAACAACAACAACAACAACAACAAGAAAAGAGTCCTATTTATTGTCAATATTGTATCTATTTCATTTCTGGCACGATAACCTTATCTTGTGAAATTCGGATCGCTCTCTGAGGAAAGCTTGCCGCCGCAGGTCATTGCTACCACATTTTCTTTTTTTTAATTCTTTCTGTTTATCTATCACAGCAGATTTTTCTACAGAATCTTGCCAGGAGGGTGCATTGTTCGATGCATCGCCACCCACTTCTTTATCACTTTCTTTTTCTGTAAGTGTACATTTGTGGTCACCAAAGAGAGTACATTTTCCTGCAGCACTTTCCCAGGGACGACAACTCCTTTGTCGTCGTGGGAGTTTGAATATGCTCAGAGTGCACGTTGCACACGGGCTCTCGCTTTATTCTCTCGTCCGAAAGACTAGCGCTCAGACCGCCACTAAAGATCTAGTGAAGGGGAGGGAGGAGGGGAGGGAAGAAAAATCCGCGTCCAATCTGCGATTGGAACCTGGGTTTCTCACGTCTTAGCAGCAGGTGATTTAACCGCTACGCGGCTAATCCATGAAATTTCTGTAAGAGGTGGGTGGAGACAGAGAATATCTGTAACAATAAGCAATCTTATTTTGGAGTGTGGGGTCAGCTACATTGTCCAGCAAGATAATAAGAATGTAAACGACACGAAAATGTGCGAATGTAAACGACAGACAAAATGACCATAAAACGAAACAAAACAAGAAGACCCCAAAACAAAACAAAACGATCACAAAACAAGACAAGACAAGTACAAAACGGCAAAACAACATGAAAGCAGAATATCAACCCCTACCAACAGTGTTCTCTTCGACGATCTTATAAGGTACTTTTTTTTTTTTAGTTTAATCGTAGCCCTCAATTGGACCCTTTAAGTTTGTTTGTTTCTTTGTTTATTTAGTTTAATCGTAGCCCTAAATTGGGCCCTTTTAGTTTGTTTCTTTCTTTCTTGTTTCTTTCTTTCTTTCTTTCTTTGCCTCTTTGTTTGTTTCTTTGTTTGCTTGCTTGTTTGTTGTTGTTTTTTGTGTGTGTATGTGTGTTTGGTTTTTTGTTTGTTAAACAGTAAAGATATGGAGTAAAAGAAAGAGAGTACGAATACGAATAGTTTACTGCGTTATATCTTATGCCCTCGCCTGGAAGATTCAGATTCAGATTCATTTACAAAAGGCCATGGTTCCTCATAAATGGCAGAATGATACGAAACCACACACACACACACACACACACACACACACACACACACACACACACACACACACACACACACACACACACACACACACACACACATACATATCGTCTAATATCACTCATAGTGAAAATGCGTTAAATAAAAGAATGAACACACACACACACACACACACACACACACACACACACACACACACACACACACACACACACACACACAACACACACACCACAAAAGCGATGTAACAATAAGAATTGGGTGTGGGCGTTTAATAATATCACTGATAGTGAAAAGACGTTAAATCAAAGAACGAACGAACCACAAAAGGAACCAGTCACGCATACAAACGCAATGAATTATGTCGAGACAACATTTCGTATTGCATACGTTTTGTGCAAGTCAACAGTAAAACGCTTTATGACCACTTCGTTCACTGATGACATTAATGTGACAGGCCTTCACAAAGAAAGATTTCTAAAGTAGTTTCGTGATATAAACTGAGTTCTGCCAGACCTTTTAACATTGGACGGAAAAGCGAAAATACACTTCACCTTCCTATGCTTCTTTGATATTATGGATATACAGACGATGACGAACACATAAAGCATTCCTGACAAAGAGAGAGAGAGAGAGAGAGAGAGAGAGAGAGAGAGCAAACAGTAAGAAGAACACACAGAGAGTGTGTGTGTGTGTGTGAGAGAGAGAGAGACAGAGAGAGAGACAGAGAGAGAGAGACAGAGACAGAGAGAGAGAAAGAGAGAGAGCAAAGAGTAGGAAGAACTGAGAGAGAGAGTGTGTGTGTGTGTGTGTGTGTGTGAGAGAGAGAGAGAGAGAGAGAGAGAGAGACAGAGACAGAGAAGAATAGGAAGAACAGAGACAGAAAGAGACAGGCAGACAGACAGAAAAAGAGTGAGAGACAGACGGACGGATAGACAGACAGATGAGGACACAGAAGACAGAGACAGAGAGACAAGACACAGACAGAGGAGAGAAAAGAGAGATAGACAAGACAGAGATAGATAGACAGACATACAGATAGATAGATAGATAGATAGACAGACAGATAGATAGATAGATAGACAGACAGATAGATAGATAGATAGATAGATAGATAGATAGATAGATAGATAGATAGATAGATAGATAGATAGAGGGAAAGACAGAAAGAAGTGGGAGTGAGAGAGAAAGTTCAGAATGAAATATACATGTATAAACCACACTATATCTTACAATATCTATTATACCCGTGTGCGGGTTTAAACCAATATGAAAGAGACAATAGCTATAAAACAGTTGCTACTTACAGTTTCGTACCGTCTTGGGGTCTTGTATCTCTGGAAAAGCACCATTACATACTGAGTATAGTCATGCAGCACATACCTCTGTGAAAAACAAGTTTATTCTGAACAAACAATAACAAGGAAACTGTTCACGATACACTGAAATGACATCACTAATTTTGTTCTAATTATACTGTCCACTGAATATCAGAAGCGCTGATTCACTATGCTTATTTTCTTTTTTACGTTCTGGAAAAACAACGATAACAACAAACAATTATTACATGTCGTCAGCCGGATTTACCGTAGTTGTCTTCATTTCATTGTCAACTATCAATTCATGAACGGCAGGAAGACAATTCTTCATACGTAATAGAACACACACACACACACACACACACACACACACACACACACACACACACACACACACACACACACATGATCATGCACGCACAAATACATACAAACATACACATACAGAGAGAGACAGACAGAGACACAGAGAGAGCGACAGAGAGAGAGAGAGAGAGAGAAAGAGAGAGAGAGATTGGGGGAGGAAGGAGAGAAAGAATTAAGTTACAATCGCCTGTACTTTCCTATTTGAAAGAAGGGAAAAAAGAAGAAGAGAAAACATAAAATTAATGCAAATGGAGATTGCTAGCTGTATATTAATATCTTTATACACACCAACAGTTCTGTACAAAAATATTCATTAATACTAACAAGTTTGTATGGATATATTTATACACAATAACAGTTTCACATTAACATCTACATACACACTAACAGAAGAATATCTTTATACACACCGAAAATTTTGTTTAACATCTTTTTTATATACACTTACAATTTTGTATTAATAGTTTCGTACTCATTAACAATTTTTGGTCAACATCTTCATACACACTAACAATTTTGTAGGAATATTTTTACACAGTCTTCTCAGAATCAACGTACTTGTCCACACAAAATACATAGACAACAGAGTTCATGGTCATTACTGGACAATAAATAGACGGCACAATATTTCTGCCCTGACCAACACAACCTTTAATCCCCGAAAATGTTCGGGGCACATACAAAAACTATAACAGTAATGTATGTATAACAATGAACAGGACGGAAATTACAGCTTTGACTGAAACAAACCCCACCAATGAAAAACAAAGATTTCTCTCTAAATGACAACGAGGATTTTAAGTTCTCTTTTTTATTTCCTAGTCACCATGAATATCGAATTATGAAGAAACTGCGTCGTTAACAGTGTGACCTACATGTAGACAGGGTGTGTGTCCCCGACAGGCAAACATTTGGCTGTATTCGTAGGTCTGACGTTAAACTATCCTATTACACACACACACACACACACACACACACACACACACACACACACTAATATCACTTATAGTGAAAAGACGTTAAATCAAAGAACGAACGAACGAACGAACACACACACACACACACACACACTGGTTTTCGGCTCCGCGCGCGTGAACAACGGATTGTTTGTCGTCGAGAATTAGGATCTAAAACCGAATACAGCACACGTGTGTAGGTGTGCGCGCGCTCATATTCTCACGTAGGCGCAAGCACACAAACTCAACGTGGCCGTGCGCGCGCAAAAAAAACATTGCAAAGTTAGTGGCTTTTTTTTTTAAACACCTCTACCCACCCTCTCTTTGAGACAAGACATCATCTCTCCGTTGTATCATTAATTAAACGATTTTCTTAACGCCCAGCCCATACCCTCCCCCCCCTCCCCCACCCCTGCTTTCAAACATTCTCCCACCCACCCTTACACGGCCCCTCTCAAATATCCCATCAGTCAGAAACTAAAAAAAAAAAAAAAAAAAAAAAAAAAAAAAAAACCTCGGTTATCAGTGCAGCCTTCCTTTCGTAATTTTGTTGTTTTTAAGTCTTTTCGTTCCGGTCGTTGTTATAAGTAGTGGTGTTCTTGTTGCTGTTGCTGTTGCTGTTGCTGTTGTTGATTGTGGTTTTTGTTCGTTATTGCTGCTGCTGTTGCTCTTGTTTTGTGCACAGGTGAGTGCATGTGCGTGAGTGAGTATGTGAGAGAGAGAGAGAGAGATTGAGAGACACAGGGAGGGAGGGAGGGGAAGAGACAGAGAGATACAGAGACAGAGAGTAAGAGAGAGACAGACAGAAAGAGACAGAGAGTGAGTAAGAGACAAAGACACAGAAAGAGAGAGAGATAGAGACAGAGACAGAGAGAGAGAAAGTAAGAGAGAGACAGACAGAAAGAGACAGAGAGTGAGTGAGAGACAAAGACACAGAAAGAGAGAGAGATAGAGACAGAGAGAGACAGAGAGAGTGTGTGTGTGAAAGAGACAGAGACAAAGACAGAGACAAATAGACAGAGACAAAGACAGAGAGACAGAGAAAGAGAGAGACAGAAACAAACAGACAGACAGAAAGACAGAAAGAGACAGCGTGTGGGGCTGATTTTCTAGTTTTATTTACGAATGAAAGAAAAAATTCTGATGTCGATCAAGGAAATGGACTCGTGAAAGCTTCAGCTTCCAAACAACAAGAGAACCACTCTTCGTCCAAAACAACTATCCGCTTGTTATCAGCTCCAGCTTAACCCTTTGAGTCCCGCACCCTATCCACAAACTGCAAAAACTTAACCCTTTGACTCCCTCACCCTATCAACCAGCTTCCTGAGTGACTGATTGACTGATTGGTTGATTGATGAACTGTTCGACGGATGTACTGATCGACTGCTTGACTGATTGATTTATTCATTGATCGATTGATTGTGAATTTATTTTTAATGCGTCAAGTTATTGAATTAACCCTTTGACTCCCGCACCCTATCCACCAACAGAAAAAAGTAATATTTCCTGTAGGAAGCAGAAGCTGGTGGATAGGGTGAGGGAATCAAAGGGTTAAGTTTTTGCTTTGCTAGCATGGTTAACAATACAGGATGCCGGTGGACTGGGCGCAGGAGTCAAAAGGTTAAAGATACACGTTCACTTCCTGTCAAGTCAATGGACAAATCTTCACACCACAAGCAACACAACCATCAGATCATCAATCGCGGGCTGGCTTCCCTCCTGGCCCTGGTATGGCTCTAGAAGTCGTCTGGGCTGTAAGCAATATGAACTTGGCTTCTTTCCTATCACCAATACATCACCTGGTCACACCGTCACCAACCCATTCATCCATCAACCGTCCTCTGCCCTGTCACCAACTGTGTCCTGCTCCCTTCATGGCTCATAGCATAGATATTGACACAGATTGGCGATTCGGTGTAGTTATGGCCTATGCCAGCCTCAGTATCGCATAGATACTGGATAATGTAACAGATTTGTAAAGATATTCATATTGCCAGAGAAGCTGGAGGGAAAGCGAACACCAGGTAGACCCATGGAGAAAATACTGGACGGACTTGCAGAGTGCTGATGACAGAGAAGGTGGGAGATGTATTTGCAGCGACAAGGGATAGATCCGTATGGAGGGCCATGATCGCCAACGCCATGCGATGGGGCACATGATGACGATGATGATAATGATGATTCATATTACCACAGATTGGTAATACAACAAACTTACGGCCTGTGCGAACCCCAGTAGCGCAAAGATATTCATATTAATCATAATCATCATGTGCCCTGCCGCATGGCGCTGACGATCATAGCCCTCCTAATGCATCTTTCCCTTGTCGCCGCAAGCACATCTTCCACCCTCTCTGTCCTAAGCCACTTCGCAAATCCGTCCAATATTTTCTCCCTGGGCCTAACTGATACTCTCTTTCCCTCCAGCTTTCCTGTTGTGACTAGATGCTCTAATTTCTCTCGCCTAATAAGATATCACATAAATGCTGCTTGTCTTTTCCTAATCTTCTTCATCAATGTTCTTTTTGTGTCTGTCTCCTTCAAGACTGTCTCGTTTGTTTTCTTTGCTGTCCGTGCAACTCTTTAAACATTCTTTCAGACAGTCGTCCGTTTTCTTTGCTGTCCATTGAACTCTTTAACACTGTTCATTTCAGCTGCCTCAATCTTGTTCTGACTTTGCGTGTATTCATATCAAGATCTTGTGTCCCACGATAGCTTCAGTGTCGATTTCTGTCTGTTTGGTCAGATTAACGCCCTTTACACTCCGAAATAATCTTGAGAGAAGTAAAAGACTTTTGCCTGATGGGTGCAGTAGTCAAGTAGATAAATGTCAGACTTCCCATCAGAAGGTCTGGGTTTAATCCGCCTGGCTACCTCAACCTGGTAGTGGAGATTTTTCCATCTTTTAGGTCAACATGTGTGCAGACCTTTCAGCGCCTAACTTCCCTTCGTGTGTATAAGCATGAAGAATATCAAGCATGCACGTTAAGGATCCTGTATGTCACATCAGCGGCTGGCTTACGGAAACATGAAAACACCCAGCATGCACGCCCACCAAAGATGCTGACTCTGCAACGAAATAGTGGAATGTGGTCAGCTGGCCTAAAGGTTTGAGCTCTTCCGTGCATCACTAAACGGTCTGATTATGCGTAATGCGCAGTGAGTTGAACTGTGTTCGGAGAACAGTGGTATACGGAAAATGATCGATAATAATAACACCAAATGATGTTGTACATATGTTCACTGTTTGCTAATATCTTGACCAAGATGGGAGCCTTTTCTCGTGACCCCTTCATTTTCTGTTTCAATCATGGGCACTTTTACCGGTAAACGTTCTGTTCAAATTAAACTGAAAACTGACTGCTTAGTATATACTGCTTTTCAATAACATAAATTTGCCACTATACCGCTGCATAGATATTGATATTAACACAGAAACTTAACACAGCAAATCCGAAAATGAATTAAAGCTAGTCGAATGATATGTCAACGCTAATCCACACCTCATTTTTGCGAACCCGGTTGCAGTAGCAAGATGTTTATCGCAGAGTGCGGCAAAACTAGCGCCTGTCTCCCTAGCCATGTCTATGGTGATCTGAACTTTGTCGCTTTTTACATGAAGACATTCAGGGCCACCTTGTCGGAACTGAGTATCTTCATTCAGTTTGCATGATACCGACACACTTTTGAGCAACTGGGTTGAATCTCTCCCCTCTCTCTCTCTCTCTCTCTCTCTCTCTCTCTCTCCTCTCTCTCTCTCTCTCTCTCTCTCTCTGTGTGTGTGTGTGTGTGTGTGTGTGTGTGGTGTGTGTGTGTGTATGTGTGTGTGTGTGTGCGTGCGTATGTGTGTGTGCGTGCGTATGTGTGTGTGTATGTGCGTGCGTGTGTGTGTGTGTGTGTGTGCGTGTGTGTGTGTGTGTGTGTGTGTGTGTGTGTGTGTGTGTGTGTGTGTGTGTGTGTGTGTGTGTGCGTGCGTGTGTGTAAACGTACGAAAGCTGTATTACTCAAAAAGCTCGCGGGGGATCAGTGAAGCTGTCAACAACAAAAATTTAAGGAAGATTTTACTATTCATATACGTTTACAAATAAATCCATATTTTCTTCAAACCTAAAATAACACTCTAGCTGGTTTTCAGCTCTAAAATCAACACGTTCACTTCATGTCAACAAGTCAATGGACACATCGCCATCACGAACAACAGAACCATTATCAATGGCGGGCTGGTCTCCCTCCCACTCTCAACCACCAATACATCAGCTGACCCAACTGTCAGCAGCCAATTTATCAACCGTCTCTCTCCCGTCACCAACTGCGCTCCTCAATCCAGATCATCTCAACTCCCTGTCGTCTTTTACGTGATGCCGTCCGGGACACCCTGTGAAAATGTCTCCATTGAGTCTGCAGTATACCAATACTCTCAGCAACCAGCTACGTCGTGGGACGCCTTGTGAGACTGTCTTCATTCAGTCTGCGTCATACTTATACTCTCCGCAACCAGCTACGTCGTCGGGGGGGGGGGGGGGGGGTAGGACATCTTGTGAGACTGTCTCCATTCAGTCTGCGTTATATATATATATATATATACTAATACACGCAGCAGCCAGTTACCTCGGGGGACACCTTATGAGACTGTCTTCATTCAGTCTGCGTTATACTAATATACTCAGCAACCAGCTACGTCCGGGGGACACCTTGTGAGACTGTCTGCGTTCAGTCTGCGTTATACTAATATACTCAGTAACCAGCTTATTCGTGGAGCACCTTGTGACACTATTCAGTCTGAGGTATACATACTTATACACTCACAACCAGCTACGTCGTGGAACGCCTTGTGAGACTGTCTTCATTCAGTCTGCGTTATACTAATATACTCAGCAACCAGCTAGGTTGAGCTTCCTTACCTTTGATTCGTTCACATCATATGCGTTTTAGCGTGTAACGCGCATATGGAAATCGTCACTGAGCAGTACGACGCCTTGTTTCAATATAGTGGTTCTCAACAACAACAACAACAACAATAACAACAATAATAACAACAACAAAAGCCAATCGCTGAGAGTACTAAATTGGTTACGGACAAAAAGGATTAACAACTAATCATAAACAATGTCAAGACAGACAACTGGTGAATTTTTGTTTTTTTTTGTTTCTCGTTGGTTTTATCAGCTAGAACTAATAACATACAAGGGCCAATCATCCACACGAGCAGTTCAGATGACTGAACCCAGTCTCTAGCTATTGGCGTCGAGCGTCAATCAGAATAGAGCACAATAGTGACGCAGCTGACTGTGGCAATGCTGGCCAGGCTGAACGATGGAGCAACTACGATTTACGAACACTGATAATTATAGGACTCAGGATAAAGTGGGATACCACGAATAACACTAAAATGGCAAAGAAAAATTACATAATTGTCTATTTAATCTTTCTCTCTCTCTCTCTCTCTCTCTCTCTCCTCTCTCTCTCTCTCTCTCTCTCTCTCCTCTCTCTCTCTCTCTCTCTGAGGTCAATATCCTAGAAACCAAAATAAAGTGCCCCTAAATCAGCACGGTTTGAGGATGGTGAGTGACGAACTTTTGACAATTGAACTTGTTTTCACTGCCGTGATAGTCCACCATCGTCTTCACTTCACGTTGAGTTTCATTAACTTTAATTAACCTGATGCTTTTTCAAAGTCACAATGACCTCCACAAGTACAAAATCAGGATGTTCTGCGGTAATGTTTGTATAAGAAAGGAGACTGTTAAAATGGGTTGACCATCTTGTTTGTTCCATTGTGTTTTTAACTGCATAGACAGAAAACAGGGAAAAAATAATTAGGGTGTTGTCGTTGTTTTTAAATACCTACGTTTTGAACGGCAAGAATCTCTCTCTCTCCCCCCCCCCTCTCTCTCTCTCTCTCTGTCTCTCTCTCTTTTTCTCTTACACACACAAACACACACACACACACATACACGCACATGCGCGCGCGCACACACACACACGCATACACACAGACACATACACAAACACATGCCTACACAGACACACACACACACACACAAACACAGACACACACAGACACACACACACACACACACACACACACACACACACACACACACACTCACTTATCCCCCCCCCAAAAAAAAAAAAAAAAAAAGTCTTCACCTGTGACTCATTTATCTGCTGCATAATCGTAATTGCTACTGTCAGACCTTACAGCCAAGACTGCCAAAAGCCTCTGTTAGCAGGGAATGGTGACACCAAACTGACAGCCAGATAATGCCTACGGCATAAAAATGCAACACAACGTACTGCACTTCAAGTTTGAATGTAGTTTTAGTGTAGTGTAGTGTTTCTCATAATTTTTGTATCTGGTGTTTGTTTGTTTGTAATCTTACGCTTGACAAAGGCCAGTTGGCCGAAAATTTGTGTCTGTCTTGTCTTGTTGTATTAAATACGCGTTCTTATTCTTCTTTCGTGGGTTTTTTTTTTCTGTTTAGTGTAGTATGCCAAAAAAAAAACCTATCACAGCGGGCAGGTAATTAAAATACCATAATCGCTATCCAACATGCCATGACACTGGCGGCCTAAATAAACTTTAAGAGTTGGTAATGTCTTCAATTTGGAGTATAACGTTTGGTCAAAAGGGATATATCGCACTCGGACAATTCCATATGCGCTCCACTCAAATCTATTAGCAGTTGTTTGACAAACTCCTCAAGACTCCTAAAAAAATGTTTTGAAAAAAACCTGTTTTGGCAAGATCTTAAAATGGTGAAGGAAAGTGGACCTATAAGACACTGACACAACCAGAATGATTAGATTCTGCTTAATTTGCACAGCTAGCGAGGCTAAAGATTCTGCTTAACTTAACAGCTAACAGGGCATAATATTCTGCTTAATTTACATATTCTAACCTACGAACATTATCATGACAGCATTGCAGACCCTGCTTGTAATTCATTAATATAGTTTCATTACTATTACTTCTTTTTATTCTGATTTGCTTCTTTGGGCATCTGTTCAATTAAAACCTACATTCGTCTGCATATGAATCCCTGTTAGTAACTCCATTCGTGCAAGGTTAAACCCAACATCTAACACAAACCTTATTTCAAGAAATATCGTTAGGCCGGCAATATGCTAACAGATGCTAATACACTTTGATGAAAACGTAACAAATTACATTAAACAGTAACACAAAAATACTACAATAATGATGATGAGGAGGAGGAGGAGGAGGAGGATGATGATGATGATCGTTAGGTTGGTAATAATTCAATAGATACTTACATAATTTGATGAGAACCTAAAAAATCATATCTAACAATAACACAAAAATACTACAAGGCCAAACAAGCATTTCAGCAAACGGTGAACGCACCCGCTGTCAATGTAAGTGGGCGGTCTCTAAGGGCGACGGAAGATGAATGACATGTGTGCAGTATTAACAGTCAGCTCAGGTGTCTTTCACAGACAGACAAGGGCCCCAGGGGCTGAGGTTCGTTTCCTGTCGCTATTCACGCTGTCCATCATTTCTCGGTTTCTTATGAAGGACGCTGTCAGACAACTCTTTTGTTTGTTGTTGACTCTAACAGTTCCACAGCTGCGTCTTTTACTGCTACTTCAATATGCTAATATACGTAGCATACACACCGTGGGAGGTCCTTCTGGAATTTCTCTTATAAGTTTGTTTTTTCTGTCTTTATTTGTTCACCGTTAGCCATGTACTCGGTTGTGCCTAATTGGATAAGGGTTTTGTGTTCATTCATACTGGTGGGACTGTATAATAATGGTACGTTTGTGAAAGATTTAATTACAAACAGGCTAAACATTTGCTGCTTCCACAAATGAATTAAATATATCGTCTATACGCCAATTGCACTATACGCCACTTTCAACACCATACAAAAGGAACATAACAACACACACACACACACACACACACACACACACACAAACAAACACACATACACAAACACAAACAATAACAATATGGGCAGACTCTTTACAAAAATAGGACCAACTTGTTTTGTTTTGTCTTGTTTTTTGTTTTGTTTTGTTTTGTTTGTGTTTTAGCAAATGGTGTCTTGTTTTGTTTTGTTTTGTTTGTTTCGTTGTTTGTTTTGTTCTCTTCTGTTTTTCATATTGTTTTGTGTTTTAGCAAACGGTGCTTTGTTTTTGTTTTGTTTAGTTCTCTTATATTTTTTTCCTTTGGTTTTGTTTTCTGTTTTAGCAAACGGTGATTTGTTTTGGGTTGTGTTCTTGCAAACGGCAAAAACAACCATTGTCGTGTGAGTGAACGGACTGTACGGTTGATGGAAGATGAGTGACATGTGAGCAGTAATAACAGTCAGCTCAGGTGTCCTGCACTGCCAGCTGAGGGCCCCAGAGGCTGGAGTTCGCTTCCTGTCGCCATTCACAATGTCCATCATTTCTCTGGATGTTATGGAGGACGCCGTCAAAGCACTTATTTTGAGCTAGTGTGTGTGAGGGGGTGGGGGGGGTGGGTGGGTGGAAGGAGGGTTGACTACCACAGCTGTGTCTTTACTGCTGTTCAAGTCCGATGCCAATACATGGAGCGTCTAGAGAAATATTATGAGAAAATTATGAGAAAATATTTATTGAAATGATGTTCATTTCTTTGTATTTGTGGGGAAGGGGGGTTCTTCTATTTAAACAAGTATGTTTTTTCGAGATTTTTTTTTTTGAGGGGGGGTTGTTGTTATTGTTGTTGTTGCTGTTGCTGTCTGTTCGTTTTTTGTTCAGCTACACGATACAAATATCACAAGACATTGTCCTTTGATGTGAGATCTATATAAGTTACGTAAGTTTTGTAGTTGTATTATAACATGCAGCACACAATCAGATCTGAGGGTTTCACGATCTCTCCTAAACTGGTGCCATGTACCAGATTTACGAAAAACTGGAAAA
>JAPXFY010000018.1:39939315-39954315 GCA_030674185.1 Monoplex corrugatus | reverse complement strand
TCGTGTATGTGTGTGTGTGTGTGTGTGTGTGTGTGTGTGTGTGTGTGTGTGTGTGTGTGTGTGTGTGTGGTGTGTGTGTGTGTGTGTGTGTGTGTGTGTGTGGTGTGTGTTGTGTGTGTGTGTGTGTGTGTGTGTGTGTGTGTGTGTGTCTGTGTGTTTGCGTGTGTCTGTGTGTGTGTGTGTGTGTGTGTGTGTCTGTCTGTGTGTCTTTCTCTGTGTGTCTGTGTGTGTACATCTGTCTGGGTGTCTGTCTGTCTGTGTGTCTTTCTCTGTGTGTGTCTGTGTGTGTGTACATCTGTCTGTGTCTTTGTGTGTTTGTGTGTGTGTGTGTGTGTGTGTCTGTGTCTCCGAGTCTGTTCGTGAGCGTGTACGTGTTTGCGTGTGTGCGTATCCGGACGTGTGTGTGTGTGTGTGTGTGTGTGTGTGTGTGTTGTTGTGTGTGTGTGCGAGTGTGGTGCATGTCTGTGTGCGTGTATGTGTGTGTTTGCTTGCGTGTGTGTGTGTGTGTGTGTGTGTGTGTGTGTGTGTGTATGTTTGTGTGTCTGTATGTCTGTGCGTGTGTGCATGTGCGTGTATCTGTGTGTTTCGCACGATTTGTCCCCCCCCCCCCCCCCCCGCCTTCTTAGCCCAGCTGATTGTAAGCGACGAAAAACCTAATGTGAAAAACAAAAAGAGTGTGTATGACATAAGATCTATTCCTGTCTACAGGATACGAAGTCATGAACACGCGATGGTGACTGGTTCAGTTCAGGTCACGCTGCTTACAGCCGTAAGCACTACGGCCACATCAGGCTATGGAGATGAACTGGACATATCATATTTATTTCGATCTGTATGTATGACTGGACACTGTCGCCATGTCTTCCTTTGTATTGATGTGTATTCTGATGTGTGTGTGTGATAAACTTAGTGTTTCTGTATACTATAAATTATGCTCTGTGTCTTGTGCGATATGTATGTGCAGTGAGTCTAAATGACATTGCAGAATAGCGCTATACAAAACTTTCTGTTTTAATTATTTTCTTTATCATCATCGTCATCGTCATCATCATCATCATCATCATCATCAGTAGTAGTAGTAGTCGTAGTAGTAGTAGTATCATCATCATCAACTTCTTCATTATTATTGTTATTAGTATTAATATTGTTGTTGTTGTTCTGGTTCTTGTTGTTCTTGTTCTTGTTGTTGTCATAATTATCATCATTATGATTATCATCATCACCATTATCATATCATTTTCATTATCATCATTATCACTATTATCAGCATCAACATCATCTCACGAGAGCAGGAGAACATCACCTACACCGCCTGCCTCTGGACAAGTAAAGGAAGACACAAAAGACAAAGATATAAGAGCAAGTGGCTAGGAACAGCGGAACTCAAAAGCACTGAAACACAAATGGAGCACCGTACAGAGGCTGGCCCGGAACAGACAGGATTGGAGTATATTCGTTGCTGCCCCATGCACCAACAGCATGATGGACAGTAAGATTTTTTTTATTGTTATTGCTGTTTAAAACCCAGCCGACCGTGTAGAGCCATATCAGGGCTATAACCGCTTCAAAACATACTAAACTTGAACAGGAAAAAAAAAAAAGAAAATTAAGTACACATATCAATGCATTCGCGCACATAATCTAAGGACATGCCCCCGGCGTTAACCACTCCGTCCAATTTATCGCATAGGGGATTTGAAAAAAAAACCCACCTGAATACAAATATAAGCATACCCAAGGACACTAAAACTTATATAAAAACAGACATAGATTACCTAAAATTGCTTCTGCGTTTCTCACCTCCCCAGAGCCCAAAATGCAACTAATACATGCACCCAATTATCAATCCTAAGAAAAAGTACATAAGACTTTGTCGAACACATAGAGGTGAATGGACCAGCAAGGTAAAAAAAAAAAAAGGAAGAAATAACAGAAAGCAAGGGAAGAAGGCAGAAACAAAGAGAGTGACAGAAAGAGGAAATTTCTAGCACAGACTTTCCAGAAGGTGGGGGACATTATTTATACTGAAAGAGACCCAGGCATCCCCACGGGCTAAGGACAGTAAGATAGGTGAGCGGTGGCTGTAAAAATTCCTAGACAAACAGTCGCTCTGAAATCCGACAAGAGCCAAACGAAATAATCTTTACAGCGCGTTGTTTAAACAACAGCTGAGGATAACATGCGTTTGTACTTTTTAGTTTTCTCAAGAGGAATTCATCGCACCTGGACAATTCCATATTCGCTCCACTCAAATCTGCCAGCAAACGATCTGGCAGACTTCCTGGTCCTACGCAAAAATCTCTAATGCGCTGGCAAGGACTTGAAATACGCAAGGGGGAAAGGGACCCATCAAACACTGAGCAGACACCACCAGTTTCAGTTTCAGTTTCAGTTTCTCACGTGACTTCTGCCCAGTGCTCTGAATGTCAAATTGAAAAAATTCAATCAAACTCGGGTAAACGGCGGGAGTAATTATGACTCTCTTAAGACACCACCAGAACGGTGGAAGTAATAAGACGAACAGTGGAGACAGACCAGTTGTTAACCCTTTAACTCCCGCACCAATCCACCAACTGCAAAAACTTAACCCTTTGACTCCGTGACGAAGTCAAAGGGTTAAGTTTTTGCTTTGCTAGCATGGCTGATAATGCAGGATGCTGGTGGACAGGGTGCAGGAGTCAAAGCGTTAATGCTGTGGAGTGGGATTAAACTCGAGGCATCAGAACTCAGTCCACGGCTCTACGGGAAAAACCCCGTGGTCCACCTGAGGATTGAACCCACACCCCCTGAGTGACAAGCATGACGTT
Source organism: Monoplex corrugatus (assembly GCA_030674185.1). Taxonomy (NCBI): domain Eukaryota; kingdom Metazoa; phylum Mollusca; class Gastropoda; order Littorinimorpha; family Ranellidae; genus Monoplex; species Monoplex corrugatus. The sequence goes on along the minus strand of JAPXFY010000018.1, from coordinate 39,951,508 downwards.
CAACCAACTGAGCTAATTATGATTGCTAGGAAGGAACTGTACGCCTGTGTTGTCACTGGGAATAAGAGACACTCGTTTCTCACTTGTTGAACCTGCGGTAGTGGTTGGGTTGGTAGGTGTGTGTGTGTGAGTGTGCGTGCGTGTGTGTGGGGGGGGGGCGTGTATGTCAGTGTGTGCGCGCGCGCGTGTGTGTTGTGTGTGTATGTGTGCGTGCGTGTCTGTGCGTGCGTGCATGTGTGTTTGTGTGTGTGTGTGTGTGCACGTGTGTGCGTGTGTGCTTGCGTGTGTGTGTGTGTGTGTGTGAGTATATATATATATAATATATATATATATACTAAAAAATATATATATATATGTGTGTGTGAGTTGTGTTGTGTGTGTGTGTGTGTGTGTGTGTGTGTGTGTGTGTGTGTGTGTGTGTGTGGTGTGGATGTGCTTGTGTGTGTTTGCGTGTGTGTACGTATGTGTGTGTGTGTGTGTGTGTGTGTGTGTGTGTGTGTGTGTGTGTGTGTGTGTGTGTTTGTGCACGTGTGCTTCTGTGTATCCGTTTTTGTATATGTGTGAGTGTGTGTGTGTGTGTTTTGCGTGTGTGTGTGCGTGTGTATGTGTGTGTGCGTGCGTGTGTATGCGTGCTTACGTGTGTGTATGCGAGTTTGAGTGTATGCGTGCGTGTGTGTGTGTGCGTGCTCGTGTATGTGTGTGTTTGTGCGTGTGTTTGTGTGTGTGCATGTGTTGGGTGCACGTGTGTATATCCCACGCTCTTTTCAACCCTCTTTTCCTAGCTGATTGTACGAGTAAGTTAGGAAAAACTCGTGTGAAAAACAGAGACAGTGTGTGTGATATAAGATCTGCCAGCGTCCACAAGAAAATGAGCAATGACTGTAAAACTAACTGCCTTACAAACACTCGCATTCACACTGATATCAGACAGACTCGGCCCCACGAAAACAATGTTTACGACTCGTTATTTCAGGAATCGTGTGAAACTTTCACAAAGGACAGAGTTGGAACATTTATGAAGCGACCTATGTCCACTTACTGGCAGACAGCGTTACGTACAAGATGTAGTCTACCGTTGGACGTCTCAGAAGACCAAGTTATCATGTCATCCCACACAGTGTGGCGGAGTCAGGTATCAATGTATATGTTCAGAAGTAGTGGGCTTGTTATTTGGTAAAGGCTGGCGAACCCTTTCATTAGATCCACAAACCCAATAATCTCATGTCTCCACAGTTCAGTCCCATCCCTCAACATCAAAAAGATTTTCTTTCTTTCTTTCTTTCTTTCTTTCTTTCTTTCGTTCTTTCTTTATTTCTTTGTTTTTAGGATCATGGTATGTTACATTTCAAAAAGGAGAAACTCAATGTGAAAGTGCGAATGCCGATAAAAGAAGGTGACGTCAAAATGTGTCTGTAGATTCAGCTCTCTCTGCTGTTCGCTCTTGAAGATTAGTTTGTGATTCGCTCGATAATGAATCGAGAATATTTGTTTTGGTTTACGCTAACACTGAAAATATATGTTCAAGTTTGATTTCGTTGTGTGGAAATGTGTAGAATGCTTCGGAACAATCTAAAAATGACGAGAAAAACGTAGAATATCTTAGATCTTTCGAGAAGGTTCCGGAAATTGTAAACAAATTTAATATGTACAATGATTGGCTAGAACTACAGAATATTCTAGAAGGGAAGGTTCGAGACTTGACTATGATTGGCTGAAAATCTAGGGAAAAGCCGAGAATATTCGGGAACTTTCCATGATATTATAAATAAAGCGTGACTGTGGGTAGAGAATGACAGCGATTGGAAGAGTTGAAGTGTAAGCCTGCTGTCAGAGATAGAGAAGTTGCTATAGATTCGTGGAGTTGCTGCGTGTAGATTTGAGGACTGAAGAAGAAGAATTCTGCAAACTAGGAGTGGTGCATTGGATGTGTGAAGTTTTACCCAGTTCCTGTTGTGTTTCATTCGTTCTTCAAATAAAGGATCATTTTCATTTAACCTGGACTGGTTTATCTTGTCTCTGAGAAGAACGATCGACTGCTAGATTTTCACAAACCTGCATAAACCGCAAGACACTGCCAGTCACCTACATTCTTTACATGTGACATCGTACTTAGGGAGATTACCTTTAAGCTCATTTTTTTTGTCCCATTTTCTATGCCACCTTAATGGCCACACAAGCTATTTTTTTCAATGCCATTAGGATGATAACGACGATGAGGATAATAATCATGATACTATGGAGTTCCATCTAGTATTGACACTGCGTGACTGGGCTGTACTGTACGTTTACTATCATAATATATCGTAGCTTCAACCAGGACCAACAGATACAGATACCTGCGGTGTTGGTCAGAAACTTTGAGCAACATACTCGATGATGCATCCGTGAAGTGGACGACAGTCGATTGCGTGGTCCCAGCTTTCCCAATGAGACCATAGCACGCCCAACTCTGAGTAGGAGCCGGTTGGAGCTGAAAATCCCATAATGATTTTTGAAGGGACCAATGGGGGATTCGAACCCACAACCTTCCAGTCGGTAGTCCGTTGCGCTAACCGCTGTAACACAGCGACTGGTAACATTATAGAAGTTGGCTTGTTCGGTCGTCTTTCGTTAGATCTATGGACCCAGTATCTTACGTCTCGAGTTCAGTTTCAGCCAACAACATCATTAAAGTTTTTGTTTCTTTCTTTCTTTCTTTCTTTCTTTCTTTCTTTCCTCGAGTTCAGTTTCAGCCAACAATATCATTAAAGTTTTTGTTTCTTTGTTTGCTTGTCTGTTTCTTTCTTTCTCTCCTCGAGTTCAGTTTCAGCCAGCAACATCATTAATGTTTTTGTTTCTTTGTTTGTTTGTTTCTTTCTTTCTTTCTTTTTAGGATAATCACACTTAGGGAGATTATCTTTGCGCTCACTCTTTTTTCTTTGTCCCATTTTCTGTGACACCTTACTGGCCACAAACGCTGGCACAGTTGTTTTTTTTTCAATGCGATAAGGATGATAACGACGATGAGGATAATGATTATGATGCTATGGAGTTCCATCTAGGATTGACACTGCGTGACAGGGCTGTACTCTACATTTACTATCATAATATATCATAATTTCAACCAGGCCCGACAGATATAGATACCTGCGGTGCTGATCAGAAACTCTGAGCAACATACTCAATGATGCATCCGTGGAGTAAATGAGACCCGACGGCATGGTCCCCGTTTTCCAAAAGAGCTCCTAGCACCGCTCAACTCTGGGTAGGAGCCGATTGAAGCCGAAAAATCCAACAGTGATTTTTGAAGGGACTGATGGGGATTCGAACCCACAACCTTCCAGTAGGTAGTCCGTTGCACTAACCGCTGTACCACGGCGACTGGTAACAACAAGGAAGTTGGCTTGCTCGTTCGTCCATCTTAACCCTTTAACTCCCGCACCATGTCCACCAGCATCCTGCATTGTCAACCATGCTAGCAAACCAAAATCTTAATCCTTTGAATCCTTTGACTCCCTCATCCTATCCACCAGCTTCCTGCAGGAAACTGGTGGACAGAGTGAGGGAGTCAAAGGTTTAAGTTTTTGCAAGTGGTGGATAGGGTGCAGGAGTCAAAGGCTTAATGCTCCTGTAACATAGTGTAAGTTGGAGTTCATCCTTTCGCGGGTCTCAATAGCTCAGTTCGTTGAGCGTCGGATTCACAAGCTAATGGCTGTGGTTCGAATCGCAGGATTGCGCTACATTAAAACTGGCCTTCTCACTGACCCATCTTAACATCACTGTTGTTTCCTGGGATGGTTATCCCCGTCGGCCAAATCACCTGAGGTGGGTGCCGACGTAAAAACTGAACCAAATCAATCAACATTTCACCACTTCGGCCTTTCAGCTTGCTGCTAACCATCAGCTCTTTCGCCCTCCTAACACCTCTGATGATATAAGCGGATAGATAAAAGAAACAGAAGAAAGAAATCCGAGTGTGTTTATATTCCTGTTTCCATCCAGGTAAACACAACCGACAAAAAACAGATCATGTTCAGAAACAAAAGCAGCGTGTATGACATAAGATCTACTTATGTTCGCAGACTAGGATCAATGGCTGTAAAATTCTAGAACAAACATTTGCGCTCACGTCAGACAATTGATCAAATAGCTGACACAAAATGCTGTCTCAAAGAAGATGACGACTGCTAGCGAAAAACTAGGTGTGTATGTAGTGATTAACGAACACTACTTAACTGACAAAGCAGCAGACAAATTATACAGTAGTCTAACAACACACCACTGACCAGACATACCAAAGGTGTGACTGACTTTTTTCTCTGGTTTATCACGGATGAAGTTGGAGGATGGGGGGGATGGACAGACAGAGGTGTGTGTGTGTGTGTGTGTGTGTGTGTGTGTGTGTGTGTGTGTGTGTGTGTGTGTGCATGTGTTTGTGTGTGTATGTGTATGTATGTGTGTGTGTGTGTGTGTGTGTATGTATGTGTGTGTGTGTGTGTATGTGTTTGTGCGTGAGTGTTTGTGTGTGTGTGTGTTTGTGTGTGTGTTTGTGCGTGAGTGTTTGTGTGTGTGTTTGTGCGCGTGCGTGCGTGCGCGTGTGTGTGTGTGTGTGTGTTGATTGTGTGTGTGTGTGTGTGTGTGTGTTTGTGTGTGTGTGTGTGTATGTATGTGTGTGGGTATGTTTGTGTGTGTGTGTGTGTGTGTGTGTGTGTGTGTTTGTTTGTATGTGTGTGAGTTTGTGTATGTGTGTGTGTATGTATGTGTGTGTGTGTGTGTTTGTGTGTGTTTGTGTTTGTATGTGTGTGCGTGTGTGAGTTTGTGTGTGTGTTTGTGTGTATGTGTGTGTGTGTGTGTTTATGTGTGCGTGTGTGAGTTTGTGTGTATGTATATATGTGTGTGTGTGTTTGTATGTGTGTGTGCGCGTGTGTGAGTTTGTGTTTGTGTATGTATGTGTGTGTGTTTGCGTGTGTTTGTGTGTGTGTGTGTGTTTGTGTGTGTTTGTGTTTGTGCGTGTGTGTGTGTGTGTGTGTGTGTCTGTGTGTGTGTGTGTGTGTGTGTCTGTGTGTGTCTGTGTCTGTGTCTCTGTGTGTGTAAGATTAATTGCCATTGTTTCGAAGTCAGTCGCAAAATCTGTCTGGTTTATAACTCAGGTTGTATTCTTCGTTGCGGTGTTTTTCTCTGGTTGCATTAAAAAAACCCAACAACAACACTCCAAACGAGTTCAGTTAGTGGAAGTCGTTTGTTATACAATTATTTTTTACTGAGTGTATCTGCTCTCTCTCTCTCTCTCTCTCTCTCTCTCTCTCTCTCTCTCTCTCTCTCTCTCTCTCTCTCTTCTCTCTCTCCCTCTATCTCTATCCCCCCCCTCTCTCTCTCTCCCCATTTCTCTCTGTGGGGCCAAAGGTCTGAATATGAATATATTGTTCGTATTTCGTGTTCTCTCGCTCAATATGTTATGCATTTCTCTAAAAAAAAACATTTTAAATTAGAAATATTGTGATTACGTAGTTAATATCGATATAATTGTGACATTTCGTTGTCATGTGAATTTCCTTTCTAAGGGGCTGATACATTTATGAATAAATGATCCATCCAAAATTTGAATCTTAACACACACACACACACACACACACACTCTCTCTCTCTCTCTCTCTCTTATCCTAAAGTGAAAGTCTGTTGAGGTGAGAAGAGAGTTTGCCTACATAAAGTTAAATTCTGGTGATGTTTGTCTGTCAAACGTATTCATATGTCCCTATTGTATTATTGAAGTGTGACTGTGGGACCCATATTGTATCTATTTATCCCAAAATATTTGTAGTATGCATTATCCAAGAACGGCTAGGTATTATCTTTTGTTGGGCTTAGGCCTTACTGAATAAATTTCTGATTCTGATTCTGATTCTGATTCTGATTCTGATTCTGGTTCTGATTCTGGTTCTGATTCTGATTCTGGTTCTGATTCTGGTTCTGATTCTGATTCTCTCTCTCTCTCTCTCACACACACACACACACACACACACACACACACACACACATATATATATATATATAATATATATATATATAATATATATATATATATATATACATATATACATACACACACTCAAGTACAGAAAAATCACCAGTCAATTTCAGTATCTTTAACCCGAGAGAAAGAGACAGACAGACAGACAGACAGAGATAGAGACAGAGACAGACAGTGAGGCAGACAGACAGAGTTCAGGTCGATTTTACTCAGCCTGTTTAACCGGACATTGAAAAATAAACAGTACGTCAAATATAGAGGCCCAAAGCTGACGAAAATTCTGAACCATCCCACATACCATACATATCCCGCCTGTCAGTGACTACGAATTTTTCGCGGTAGTGTGTTTACACAATGGCGTCCAAAATAACTGTCATTTCAATCCAGCTTTCATTGAGTCAGATTTTTTTTATAAATACTCTGCGTAAAGAAGCAGGAAACAAACTAGGAAAAGAAACAGAAACTAGGAAAATACGTCAGACAGCAAGAGAGACGCATGTGAGCTCACACAGAGAAACGCGTGTGCTGTCTGTCTCTGTCTGCCTCTCTCTCTCACGCACGCACGCACGCTTGCGGGCACACACACACACACACACACACACACCACATACACACACACTCTCACACACAGAAAGAAACGCATTTGCGCGCTCGCTCTCTCTCGCTCTCTCTCTCTCTCTCTCTCTCTCTCTCTCTCCTTCACACACACACACGCACACACATACATACACTTACAAACATACACACACACGCGCGCACACACACACATACACCACGCACGCACACACATTCACAGAGAAAGAAACACATGTGCTCTCTCTCTCTTTCTCTCTTTTCATACACGCACACACACATTCCTCAAAACTAGCCTAGCCCTTTTTTTTACAGAAATTAATTAAATTAAACTAGCACAAGGACAGGGCGATGAACATGACAGATACAAAATGACACAAGCAACCCGACAGAGGAAGAAAAATTTAAGCAAAGCATCCAAGCATTTGCGCGCCATTTTCATACAAAAGTGCAAGGAATTTAGACAGTTTGAGTCCTAAGTGGTATTCTTCGAGATACGTGTTAGCAACAGTATGTCTGATCCTTTAAACAGTTTTGCGCGCAATTCAAGAGACGCAGATCAAAGACTGCAGGTATATCTACCAAACCCTTTACCATTATATACGTATTCATATAAAATTGCGTACATTGTGTATGTAAATTAGATCTATACGTAGAATAGTACTACGTCATAACAGTAGTTACAGTGGTTGAAGCAATTGTTGTTTTCTTTCTCATCGTGTTTTGATATCTTATCGTTTCGTAATGTATCCTGGCGATGTATGCAACCATATTCATAATTATTCATATTTATAGTCATATTCATTTTTTTTGTCTCAGTGGATTTATCATGTGAAACTCGGGGGACTCTCCCCTTTGAAAGTTCGTCGCCGCAGTGCAAGCGCCACCCATTTTTTTACCACGACTTTAGAACGGCAAGAAGACTAATTGGCCTTCAAGGGAAGGGACCTGGGAAATCAACCTACATGTAACTGTCCAATGTTTTATACCAGGGCAGATGAATGAAGCCCTGTTCTTCACCATTATCTATTGCCGTGGGATTTTCAGCGTGCGCAGGCCAGAAGGCACCCGGGTCCAACGCGTTCTTCATCCCCTTCCGAAGGATAAGACCTTCAGTTCGATTTTCCGGTCAAACTAAGGAGAAAAGTCGAGGTCTCTATGGGAAACGAATCCTGAAACCTCGAGTTTCATTATCAGCAGGCGAATGTCTGAACCATTCTGCCACTCTTCTCCAATGATCATAATCATGTGCCTTTTGTGTTATTGACAAGTGGGGCAGCGATGAAGGTTCTCCACTTCTGTCTGTTTTTGGGCCAGCCACTGTAAAGCACCCCAAGTGTAAATAGTTCAAAGAAAAAGAAATATTCTGATATATTTAATTTACGTAAAACTTACAGCATTTCCCACTGTAGAACAAGCAAGCAAGTGGCGTTTCCAGTATTCTGTTAACTTTATTATACAGCTGGCTGACGGCATTTCTCTCCTCACTTCCGCCTTTAAAAGATATGAGTATGTCTATAATCAGTCTTTAATAATATATTAACCAGGTGTGCAGGTTTATTATTTTGAGCACACACCCGCCCCCCTCCGCACCCCTCCCCACACACGTTTTTGTTCAACTCTGTATCGATTCTTTGAGGCACTTGGGATGATAATGAGCCATGAAAAGTATGATATTAAAAGAATGTCTCAAACTTTACTGACTGAACACTTTACCAGTCATCATTAACAATCAGTACTACGAATATTTTCAGATCATCATAGACTAAAATATTAACTCTACGACTGTTGATTGAAAGTATTTATTCAAAGTTGCTTACCGGCTGCACTGTGCTGTACTACTGTGTCGACTAAATCTGACTAGACTGACAATCATGCCCGTAAACAAATACGACTAACTTGGTGAAACTGTCTACCGTTTCTCGCTCACTTAATCCTGGTTGTCTGTCTCTGTTGTCACCTCACGAATATGTTTTGGGGTCGAAAGGGCAAAGAGACCGACCCACCAATGGGGGGAGGGGAATGGGGGGAGGGGGAGAAAGTAAGGTACGGCTTTTCGCGGATTTGGCGCCTAGCTAGCTACGGTTATTTTGAATGATGATGCAATGACTGGAATGGGGAAATAAAACAAGCGGAGTGGTTTTTTCAAAGGATTGGTTGCTCGTGACTCTGTCGCTGGCTCTGTGTGTGTGTGTGTGTGTGTGTGTGGTGTGTGTGTGTGTGTGTGAACAAAACAGGCCAACGTCAATTTTCTTACCTGTGTCTGACTGAAATACTAATATTATGAAATAATACAGCGTCGCCTTTGGTTGATTTAATTCTGTGCATAATGCACAGTCCGAATATGTATGTGCACTTAACATGCTATCCATGGAGCATCTGTTCTATTCATTTGTCCTTTTGGGGTGTACTGCAAATTTCCCTCATTAATAACTTTTTTCTTTGTCACATGAAATGACGTTATCATGTAAGCTTACATAGTTTGTTGTCTGTTAATAAACAGTATGTAAGCTTTCAACCTTTCCATAGTTTTTTGTCTGTTAATAAACAGTATGTAAGCTTACAACCTTTCCATAGTTGTTGTTGTTTTTTGTCTGTTAATAAACAGTATGTAAGCTTACAACCTGTCCATAGTTTTTTGTCTGTGAATAAACAGTATGTAAGCTTATAAGCTTACATAGTTTGTTGCCTATTAATTCATATAATGGACATTTTAACCCTATGACTCCCACACCCTGTCCACCAGCATCCTGCAGTGTCAACCATGCTAGCAAAGCAAAAACTTAATCCCTGATTCTCTCATCCTATCCACCAGCTTCCTGCAGGAAGCTGGTGAATAGGATGGGGGAATCAAAGGGTTAAGTTTTTGCAGTTGATGGATAGGGTACAAGAGTCAAAGAATTAACAGGTTTACCGATTTCTCGCAACTGTTATGGAAGGGCTGCAATTCTGTTAGGTGTATTTGACATGTGGGTGTGAGCACTGTACATCTTTAATAACTTTTTTTTCCCTTTCTTCTGGATGAAGTTACTACACACCTATTGTCTGTAAAGAATTAACAGTTTGAAGACATGGATGCTTAGATTTGTTTACGATCGAGTGCGAATATGTCACTTTATACATGTACTTGTTCTGCTAAACGGTAGTGTACAATATCTGCTGATAAATCTCTCTCTGTCTCTCTCTGTCTCTCTCTCTCTCTCTCTCTCTCTCTCTCTCTCTCTCTCTCTCTTTCTCTCTTTCCATTTTCATATGCAGGCTTATATGTTCCTATTGTGTTACTGAAATATTGTATTTATTCCAAAAATATTTGAAGTGTGCATTATCTAACAACGACTATATATCACACTTTGTATAATGTTTATGTGTTCACACCCCTTCAGTTGGGGCTTTGGTCTTACTAAATAAATTTCTGATTCTGAATTTGATTTTCTCTTTTACTGAACAAATTTCTTATTCTGATTCAGATTCTCTCTCTCTCTCTCTCTCTCTCTCTCTCTCTCTCTCTCTCTCTCTCTCTCTCTCTCTCTCTCTCTTACTGAATATATTTCTGATTCTGATTTCTCTCTCTCTCTCTCTCTTTCTCTTTCTCTCTCTTATTGAATGTGTTTCTGATTCTGATTCTCTCTCTTACTGAATAAATTTCTTATTCTTATTCTGATCATCTCTCTCTCTCTCTCTCTCTTTCTTTCTCTCTCTCTCTCTCTCTCTCTCTCTCTCTCTATCTATCTATCTATCTATCTATCTATCTATCTATCTTCTTCTTATGAGCACATTTCAGAGTCTCTCTGTCTCTCTGTCTCTCTCTGTTTTACTGAATAAGTTTCTAATTCTGATTCTGATCCTCTCTCTCTTACTGAATAAATTTCTGAATCAGAATCTGATTCTGATTCTCTCTTTCTCTTACTGACTAAATGTCTGATTGTGATTCTGATTCTCTCTCACTCTTACTGAGTAGATTTCTGATTCTGGCTGTGATTTTGATTCTGATTCTCTCTCTCTCTCTCTCTCTCTCTCTCTCTCTATATCTCTCTCTCCTCTCTCTCTCTATCTATATATATATATATATATGTATACACATTTATCTATCTATCTATCTACCTATCTATCTATCTATCTATCTATATATATATATACATCTCACTGAATAAGTTTCTGATTCTGACTCTGATTCTCTCTCTCTCTCTCTCTCTCTCTCTCTCTCTGACTCATCATCATCATCAGGTGCCCTGCCGCATGGCGTTGGCGACCATGGACTTCCAACCATCTCTACCTCTCGTTGCCCCCAGCATCTCCCCCACCCTCCTCATCCCCAGCCACTCTGCAAGTCCGTCCAGCATTCTCTCCCTGGGTATACCTGGTGCTCTCTTTCCCTCCAGCTTTCCCGTTGTGACCAGGTGCTCCAAATCCCCCTTCCTTATAAAATGCCTATAAATGTTGTTTGTCTTTTCCTAATCTTCCTTATGAGTGATCTACTTGTGTCTGCCTCCATCAAGACTGTCTCGTTTGTTTTCTTTGCTGTCCATGGAACTCAACGTTCTTCTGAGAAACCACATTTCGGCTGCCTCGATCCTGCTCTGGCTTTGCTTGCTGACTGTCCACGCCTCGCATCCGTACAACAGTACTGGTTCTATATAACATTCAAGGACTCTCTTTTTGATGTTAATTGATAGGCATTTATTGGTAAGAATGCTTGTCATCTTCTTGAATGCTGTTTTGGCTTGGCTGATTCTGGCAGCTATTTCCGATGTGCATCTGCCGTCTGATGAAATGACCGTTCCCAGGTATTTGAACTTATTAACCTGTGTCAAGGTTGTGCCATTTGCTGTTATTTTGCATGAGGGGATTTCATGTTTTTTACTGATCACCATGACTTCAGTCTTCCTGCTGTTTAGTTCCAACCCCTAACTTTTGCTTTCTATATCTAGTATATTCACAAGGTTTTGTAGGTCCCTTTCATTTTCTGCAATTAGCACGGTGTCATCTGCGTACCGAATGTTGTTTATCATTTTCCCTCCAACCTTTAATCCAGGGTCTTCTTCTAGGTTTCTCATGGTGTTTTCGCTGAATAGATTTCTGATTCTGATTCTGATTCTGATTCTGATTCTCTCTCTCTCTCTTACTGAATAAATTCCTGATTCTGATTCTGAGTCTCTGTCTCTTACTGAATACATTTCTGATTCTGATTCTCTGTCCTACTGATACTTCTGATTCTGATTTGATTGATCCTCTCTCCTCACGAATTTCTGATTCTGATTTACTTTCTCTCTCTGACTGATAAATCTGATTCTTGATTATCTGTCTCTTCTGAATGACTGATACTGATTCTGATTTCTCTGTCTCTTACTGAATAGATTTCTGATTCTGATTCTGATTGTCTCGTCTCTTACTGAATAATTTCTGTTATCTGATTCCTGTCTCTTACTGAATAATTTCTGATTCTGATTCTGTCTCTTACTGATGATCTCTGATTCTGATTCGATTCATCTCTTCTGAAATTTTTGATTCTGATTCTGATTTCTCTCTCTCTTACTGAATAAATTTCTTATTCTGATTCTCTTTCTCTCACTGAATAAATTTCTTATTCTGATTGATTCTCTCTCACTGAATGAA
>JAPXFY010000018.1:39906815-39936815 GCA_030674185.1 Monoplex corrugatus | reverse complement strand
AACATCACCCCCTCGGCTTTATGAACTCTTACAGCAGTAATATAATATTACACGCCCGTGATAAATAGAAAAATGTTAACAAAACAGGTGCAATCTTGAAGCCAATACCACAGACACAAACAAAAACACACTCACTACCCTCAGAACATTCCGATCTGCATGGCAGTTTGGTATGACCCCACCCCACCCCTAAGGTTCACCCCTCCTTCCCCTCGCCTGTTCCATTGTCTGTCGTGAAGGTCACAGGAGGAATGTGATCGTTGGCACTGGAAGATTGTATGTAGTCTATGTAGCCAAGAGAACAGTGTACAGTCTCTGTTCGCATTCACTGTGGCTTCGAGCTGTGCCGTCCGTTGCAGTCCGGGTTTAAAGGAAATTTTCCTTCTAAAAATTACGTTTAATCTAACATCCTTACCGTGGCTCACTGATGCAATAAGCGGCAGCGATTTGCCATTCCTGCCTCATAAACAATAAAGTCCGAAAGGACCATAACTCTGAGAGTATCCATGTCTTGCGCATGCACATGTGCTCTTCCTCTTTTGGGTCTGACTATGAATGGAAGGAACCAGGAAGGCGGGGAGGACGGGAGGGACTCTGCGTGAGCCACGGTAAGTATGTTAGATTAAACGTAATTTTAGAAGGAAAATTTCCTTTTAATTACACATACTGTACCGTGGCTCACTGATGCAGAATAGCACTACCCGGAAGGAGGGCTTACCTGGTTAACGCCTGGAGGAATGAGACGAGTCAGGGCGTGCGGCAGAGATGGGGTGTTGAGCCACCACACGAGAAAGCGATACCCCTGGATCCATCGTCGCGCAGACGGGAGACGTGCGCAGGTAGGTTGGAATGAACGTGCCCGGAGAACGCCAATGCGCGGCGTCCAGGACACTCTGGAGGCTGGCATTGAGTGTACGCCAGTGACAAGGCCCATGCTCTAATCTCATGGGGCCTCAGGGAGAAGACAGCCGAAATCTGAGCCCGGCCTGGCATACGCATCCTTGATGACTGTCCACAGCCATCGAGAGATGAATGCGCGGCTAATGGCCTTCTTATAACTTTCGTTGTAAGAGAGAAACAGGTGGCGCTGCTTCTGGCGAGAAGATTTCGTCATCCGGAGCAAGGATAGACGTCAGAGGATGAATGGAGATAGACGGAGAATGAGAACCTGGCCAAGAAGTCCGGGAGTAGGCGGAGACACTGAGCCCTCAGGTTCGAAAGCGACATTCCCGGGAGTCCGCTAAGAGCGTGCACTTCGCTACAGTGCCTCCCCGGCGCTAGAGGGAGTAGAAAGGCCGTCCGGAACGAGAGGAACTTGAAGAACACTCCCTGATGGGCTCGTAAGGGGGAAGTCCCAGGGAGGAGAGGACGAGAAGGTTTTGTGAGAATGTGGTCGTCTGCTGTTTCTGGTTGCAGGATTGGGTAGACGATTATGCTTAGTGTAATGCGGGTTGGCTGTCTCTGTTAATTTTTTTTATTTTATTTACCCTTTGACTCCCGCACCCCATCCACCAGCATTGTCAATAGTCAACCATACTGGAAAATCAAAAACTTTACCCCGTAATCCTTCATTCTATCCACCAGCTTCCTGGATAGGGTGAGGTAGCCAAAGGGTTAAGTCCTGCAGGAAGCTGGCGGATAGGGTGAGGGAGTCAAAGGGTTAAGTTTATGCAGTTGATGGGTAGGGTGCGGGAAGTCAAAAGATTATTAAACAGATCCGTAGACTCAAGATCTGAAGTCTCGATTCAATCTCAGCCAGCAACATAAAACCTTACCGGTTCACTGCTCATCTTAGATTAATGCTCCATTCATTCTGGTGGTCTCAGCTTTGAATTCATAAATCCTGCTCCCTTCCCTCCTTCCTCCCCACATAAAAACATTGCTAGCGCATATGGTTTTGCACAGGTTCAAAGGGTCTGCCAGATAATTGCTGACAGATATGGGTGGAGCGCAGATGCGACTGTACGAGTGAGAATCCCTCTTAAACAATTTCTAAATGTATTCTCACTTGATACGTTGCTGTCGTCGTCGAACCTATGTTGAAATGAATCAAGAGTGGACTTCATAACGTACGAGTATCTTTCTATACACTTGTTTGTTTGTTTGTTTGTGTGTGTGTTGTTGTTTGTTTGTGTGTGTGTGTGTGTTTGTGTGTATGTGTTTTGGCTTTGTTGGTTGGTATGTGTGTGTATGTTTGCTTGTTCTTGTGGATAGGTGGAGATAAATTTATTTAATGTTGTTACTTTGGTTGGTTGGTTGATTGGTTGGTTTGGTTGATGGGTTGGCTGGTTGGTTGGTTGGTTGGTTGGTTGGGTTGGTTGGTTTGGTTTGGTTTGGTTTGGGTTTGGTTGGTTGGTTGGTTGGTTGATGGTTGGCTGGTTGGTTGGTTGGCTGTGGTTGGTTGTTGGTTGGTTGTTGGTTGGTTTGGTTTGGTTGGTTTGGGTTTGGTTTGGTTTGGTTTGGTTTGGTTTGGTTTGGTTTGGTTTGGTTTGGTTTGGTTTGGTTTGGTTTGGTTTGGTTTGGTTGGTTGGTTGGTTGGGTTGGGTTGGGTTGGTTGGTTGGTTTGGTTTGGTTTGGTTTGGTTTGGTTTGGTTTAGGTTGGTTGGTTTGGGTTGTTTGGTTCGTTGGTTGGTTTGGTATGGTTTGGTATGGTTTGATTTATTTTGTCAGACAAGTCGATTTTTTTTGTTTTTGTTTTGTTTTAGTAAATTTTTTTTCATTTATTTCCAATGTTGAAGAAACAATTTTACGCACTTTTTAACGTACATTCTGTGAGTCTAAATCATGTACAGAAGCAAGCGCCACCACTTCCCTCCACCCCACCCCCATCCCCACCCCCACACACACGGCAGCTTTTTTTTTTTCAATCGTATCTCCGCAGTCAGCGTATAAAACATACACAACTACACATTTTATTATCTTCAACAACGACTCCCTACACTCATTCACACAGCGTGAACCGCAGTAAAAAGCAGTTGCACTCACCCCTTTATTCACCCACCCAGCCCGGATCCTTACCCGGAAAATTCACACACAAGTTTACAATTCATCTTTACGAAAAGTCTGCACAGTCAACATACAAACACACACCACATGCACGCACATGCACGCACATGCACACACAACAACAACAACAAACAGTTTTTTTCAATCTTCAAAGACGGCTCCCTACAACCATTCACACTGCGAACGCCGCAGTAAACTTCATTATCCACCCACCCGTTCATTCAGCCACCCGGTCCCCCACCTGGAATGCCACACAGTGACTTGGTGTCGACTCTAGTAATCCTTTAAACAGATTGCTTCTTTCCAGGGTGGCCACCCGATCCACGCCTACACACCTTGCTAAATATACACCGTAAGCGACGCGACGCGACACTCCCCACCATACCCGTGCATGATACCCCTACTGTTTCAGTTCCGTGGTGAAGAGAAAAAGAAGAAGAAAAGATTTTCTGCTTGACTGACATGGGGGCGGGTGATGTGCTATGTGCGTATATGTGAGGGGCTGGGGTGGATTTGTTTTGGGTTGTTTTGTTGTTGCTGCTGTTTGTTTTGGGTATTTTGTTGTTGTCGTTGTTATTGTTGTTGTTGTTGTTGTTGTTGTTGCTGTTGATGTATATATATATACACGAAAGAGCATGTGCACAGAAAAGACAACAAAACGACGTAAATATTTCCCAAATTTTCGCAGTACACCGGCCTTCCTCATGGGGGACTTTATTCACTGACTGAACTGATATGTGTGTGTAAATATATGTGACATATACATATATATATATATATTATATATATATATACATATATACACATACATATATATACATATATGTGTATGTATATATATATATATACATACATATATATGTGTACAGATAGATAGATAGATAGATAGATAGACAGAGATATGTGTGTGTGTGTGTGTGTGTGTGTGTGTGAGTGTGTGTGTGTAGCTAGATAGATATGTATGTATCAGTTATGGCAGATATCAGGTAGGTGGCTTATGGAAAAACAAAAACATCCAGCGTGCACGCCCACCGAAGACGAAATATGCAGACTGTGCAGCAAAATACCACCTGCACAGTGTGGACAAAACGTTCACAAACGCATCCGAGAATAACTGGAGCGCTTAATTTAAAAATATAATCCTATCCCGCACTTACAAAAATGGCAGTTTTTTTCTGTGTGTGAGAGAGAGAAAGAGAGGAGAGAGAGTGTGTGTGTGTGTGTGAGAGAGAGAGAAGAGGGGCGGTGGGAGTGTTGTGTCCGGAAGAGGAAGAAGAGGTGTGTGTGAAGAGATGGAAAAAAAGCAGAAGAACGCAGATTATGTGACTCTATGTTTAAACAATCAGCTAGAACTAAGTACAATACAATTCCTCTTTGACTTCAGCCTCTTCTCTCTCGACACAGTACAACAACACACATACACACACCCACACACCACTCCACCACACACACACAGAATCGATGGACACACACACACACACATACACGTTATATGACCCCGCCATGACAACACACACAACCACTTACAACACACACACACGACACACCACTCACACACACACACACACACACCACCACACACACCACCCCACAACACCACACACACACCACACACCACCACCACCACACCACCACACCACCACCACCCCACCACCACACCACACCAAACACACACACACACAGCACACCACACCACACCACACCACACACACACACAGACACACACACTGACTGAAGCAAGAGAAGGAATAGTGAAAGAGACATCAGACAAAAAAACCCAAAACAAAACAAAAAGCAAAACAAAAAACAAAAACAAAAACGAAGAGGAGAAAGAGACAAAAAGGCAGAAAGTAATACACAAGCATGCATGATTTCGTGCACACACACACACACACACACACACACACACACACACCAATTTCCGGCACACACAACCTGACGAAACTTAAATTTTCCTGCACTTGACAAAACGCCAGGTGTGTGACCTACTGGTGAATGTGACGGTGAGAAGGTCCCAGTCAGTCAAGGTGTGTGTGTGTGTGTGTGTGTGTGTGTGTGTGTGTGCGGTGTGTGTGTGCGTGCGTGCGTGTGTGTGTGTGGTGTGTGTCTGTGTCTGTATGTCTGTCTGTCTGTGTGTCTGTCTATGGGTATGTGTGTGTGTGTGTCAGTGTGTATATATATATATATATATATATGTGTGTGTGTGTGTGTGTGTGTGTGCGTGTCTATGAGTGTCTCTGTGTGCGTGTGTGTGCGTTAAGTATATATATATATAATATATATACTTAACGCACACACGTGTGTGTACGCGCGCGTGTGTGTGTACGTATAAGTGTGTGAACAGGGGAGACATTTCAGGTGAGTGCGTGTGCGTGTGCGTGTGCACGTTGCGAAAGATCCAGTAAATCAAAGCGTTGTCACTGTGTTCGTCTGTCCCCGAGTGTATGTGTGCTTCAACACATGTATATCTGCGTGAATGTTTGTGCTGTTTACGTGTGCATGAGAGCGAGCGAGAGAAAAGATCAAGTCAGTGTGTTTGTGTGTGTGTATGTGTGTTTGTTTGTTTGTGCATGTGTGTGTGTGTGTGTGTGTGCATGTGTGTGTGTGTGTGAGGTATGTGTGTGTTTGTATGTGTGTATGAGATGTGTGTGTGTACGTGTGCGTTTGTGTGTGTGTGTGTGCGCATGCGCATGTGTGTGTGCGTTTGTGTATGTGTGCGTGTGTGTGATTGTGTGTGTATGCCTCTGTGTGCGTGTGTGTGTGTGTGTGTGTGTGTGTGTGTGTGTGTGTGTGGTGTGTGTCCTTCTCTGTCAACCTGCCTTGTGTGTGTGTGTACGTCATTGATTCTGTGTGTGTGTGTGTGTGTATGTGTGTATGTGCGTGTGTGTGTGACTGTGTACAAAGGTGCTCCGATTCACTCCTACCCAGGCTGCATTCCTTTCTGCATCGACTCAGACCACAAAACAGTAAATTGCAGGTAGCAGCTTCACGCTTCAACAAGCTCGGCTTTGTTTTTTATTTTGTTCTGTTCTGTTCTGTTTGGGGCTTTTTTTTTTCGGTGGCGGCTGGCTGAGGTATAAAGCCAGTAGGTATTCCAGGTGCGTATAGCTAATAAGGTGAATAAAAAAAAAGACCTTGTTCATAAATCCATTTATCCTGGAATGTAGGTAGGTATGCGGCAGGTGTGCGTAATGATTATACACGATTATTTGTATTCCGTCCCCATAGCTAGAGATCAAGTTGGCAGAGAGGTAACGCTCCCGTTTTTTTTTTTTTTTCCTCTGAGTGTACGGGTTCGAATCTGATTCGACGAAAATCGTAGTATGTGTGGCTTTCAATGCTCCCAGCTGTAAATGCAGAATTGTGGAAGGTAAAGTAGCGAGAGTGAGGAGTTGTAACCGCGCGCCATCATTATGCTGGCCTGTATAAAGCTTAGGATCTTATCTGTATGTGACCTTTACTCTCCCTCTGCCCCCCCTTCCCCCCTTTGTCGTTGCATGATCAAATGGACATGCAGAAGTAAAATGTTTCCTTATACTCTTTTTCTATTGCTTCTTTAGCAGTGTATGTGTTATAAAGGCTCGTCTGTTTTCAACGTAGCGGTAAGGGGTCGACATGTGTTTGCTATTGTGTGTGTCAATTTCAGTCACTCATACTTTTGTTATTTGGTTTAAACAGAATTTTATTCAAGAAAAGATGAGTCATAAATACAGCAAAGCATGGGCAGGGCGTCAAGCAATGGCTTATGTTAGCCCTCCCCAAAAACAATTGACACACTATTGGCTCAAATACGGGCAACTTGTGAAATTTAAACCAACAAGACACAAGAAAAAAAATGAAGAGAAAAGCTGAAAACACTACGATCATATCCTTAGCACATTAGGTGAAAGAAAACAATAACAACAAAAAGAACCAAAGCAAACTAAGGGGGAAAAACTCAGACTTTTGTTATTTAAGCGCATATGGCTCTTGTGAGATAAGCCACTGTACAAGAAATTATCATGATTATGATCATCATCGTCATTATCATCATATTATTAATGAATATACTTGTCACCAGTCGTCCTCCGTCACCGTGGTTTAATGATGTAGGACCAGAACTTTTAGTAGCAAAGCGGGAGAGGAGAAGAGCTGAAAGACGCAGCCATGCTACAGGCTTAACTGTTGATAAGCAAATTTTTAAATCTGCTAGGAACCATGTCACTTTCATCGTTGACACTGCTAAGTCCACCTTTTTATTCCGCGAAATTCCTTGCATGCACCACAGCCAAACAGCTATTTAATTTGAGTAATAATCTGCTTGGAAAAACAAACAGCACTCCTCTCCCCACAGTGTTTACGGTGCAAGAACTGCCTCAAAAATTTTTGGACTACTTCACTGGCAAGATAGCCCTTATCCGCGAAAACCTAGACTCATGTGTCATACCATCTTCACCCATTCCGGAACATGTGTACAATGGTCCCGACTTGCATTGTTTTCAGCCAGTGACGGAGGAGTTTGTGAGGAAAGTGTGTATGAGTTCTAGCCCTAAATCATGTGAACTTGATCCTATTCCTTCCTCTCTGCTTTTTGAATGTCTTGATGTTCTGCTGCCACATATTACTTATGTCATGAACTCATCCTTGTCCTCAGGCATTTTCCCTGAAATTTTCAAATCTGCAGTTGTGCGTCCACTCATCAAAAAGCCTTCCTTAGATCAAAATAGCTTGAAAAATTATCGCCCTGTCTCAAATTTGTCATTTTTGTCAAAACTGCTTGAAAGGATCGTGCTGTCGCAACTCTTGGCCCATCTAGAAAGAAATAGTTTACTTAATGCCCATCAGTCAGCTTATAGGCATGGTCATAGTTGTGAAACGGCCCTTGTCCGGATTGTAAATGATCTCCTTTCTGGACTGGATGATGATAAAATATCTGTTCTTGCTCTCTTAGACTTATCAGCTGCTTTTGATACTATCGACCACTCTATCCTCTTGAGCAGACTTGAAATTTCTTTTGGTATTCGTGGCACTGCACTTGCATGGATCGCTTCTTATCTGACTGACCGTACATTGAGAGTTTGTGTGAATGGTGTTTATTCTGACTTGTCACCCCTGAAGTACGGTGTACCGCAGGGTTCTGTGCTAGGCCCAGTCCTCTTTGTGCTGTATGCCTCTCCTGTGTCCGATGTCATCAATGGTCACGCCATGTTGCACGAAAGCTTTGCCGATGACACTCAACTTCATCAGTCAGCCTCCATTGCTGAAATTGACTCGTTGATGGTACGGACGCAGGAGTGCATTGCAGACCTAAAGACCTGGATGACTCTTAATAAGCTTCAACTAAATGACGACAAGACCGAGCTCATGTTAGTCTATCCGAAAAAAACTTCAACACTCTGATCTTCCTGATTCTATGCTGATCAATGACATCCCTGTTCCTTTCTCTTCAGCAGTTCGAAGTCTCGGTGTGACCCTTGACCAGTCTCTTTGCTTCCAACAACATATCTCTAATGTCTGTAAGGCTGCCTATTTGGAACTGCGCAGGATTAGTTCAATTCGTCAGTACCTCTCCAGTGAGGCAACGAAAACACTTGTATGTGCTTTTGTTCTGTCTAGGATAGACTACTGTAATTCACTCCTGGCAGGGATTCCAAAATATTTGTTAGACCGACTCCAGCGAATCCAAAACAATGCTGCTAGGCTCGTCTGTAAAGCTTCTAGATCTGAACATATCACTCCTCTTCTTCGCTCTCTCCATTGGCTTCCTGTACCTGATCGTATATCGTACAAAGTATCTACTTTGACCTTTTCTGCTGTTTGTGGTTCTGGCCCAGAATATCTTTCTGAACTACTCCCAGTGTATACTCCATCCCGCCAACTGCGTTCCTCTTCTGACACTCGACTTCTCACGATACCATCTGCAAGAACTAAGACTTATGGTGAAAGATCCTTCTCTTTCCAAGGTCCCAAAATATGGAACAAACTCCCTGGCAGCCTTCGTCACTCTGACTCCCTCGTCTCTTTCAAATCTGGTCTAAAGTCACATCTCTTCTCGAAGAGCTCGGATACGACTTAACAGAAGACATGTCTGTGAGTCACTATCACATGTGCATAAGCGAGTGTGTGCATGCATGTCAGTGTGTATGTGGGGGGGAGGAGGGGGGATAAATGTAGCTGTGTGCACGTGCGTGTATATTGTGTGAGTGGAAAACTTGGACATTGCTTAGTCTGTTAGTGACCGTACTTAGAATGTGTGTAAGTAAGTGGGAATGTATTTTATGTGCTTGTGTGTATAGGATGCTGACGTATGTGCGCATGTTAAACACGGTATTTTGTATCGGTTTGATACCCTCTGTTGTCTAATGACTAGAGTGTTTGTGTCGATTTTGTAATGCAATACTATTTTGTATGTTATTGCTCATGTCATGTTTCTTTTGTCTACAATGCCATGTCTATGTCCACGTAATGTGCTACAATTGTGTATAGATCTAGCATCGATTTGTGAAGCACCTTGAGCAGTTTGTCTGGATAGTGTGCTCAAAAAGTACCCATTATTATTATTATTATTATTATCATTATCATTAGTAGTAGTAGTAGTAGTAGTATCATTATCATCATCATCATAACCATCTTCATATTATCCTTCATATTATTATTATTTCTCTATCATTATCATCGTCATTATCACTGCGGCTATTATAATTACATTATTATCAGCAGCAGCAGCAGCAGCATTATTAGTACTAGTAGTAGTAGTAGTATCATCATCATTGTTACAATTATCATTATTACTATTAGTATAATTATAATTATTATCATTGTTGTTGTTCTTGTCGTCGTCATCATCATTATTCTCATTATTATTTTCATCACTTCACTTCTCTACGAAATTCAAGATTAAGTGGCAAAATTACTTTACTTTTATTTCAAAAGTGCTGAGCTGACTGTACGAATATTTTTTTAAAAAAACACGAGATCTTCCTCACAGTGTGTGTGGGTGCAGCACTGGTGTGTGTAATGATCCCACACTCCACCTGTGGGGATGCCGGGGGCTCTTTCAGTATGAATAGTATCCCCACCTTCTGGAAATTCTGTGCTAGAAATTTCCTCTTTTCTGTCACTCTCTTTGTTTCTGCCCTCTTCCTTTGCTTTCTGTCATTTCTTCTTATCATTTCCTGCCTTGCTGGTCCATTCACCTGTATGTGTTCGATAAAGTCTTATGTACTTTTTCGTTGGATTGATAATTGGGTACATGTATCAAATGCATTTTTCTGGCTCTAGGGAGGTGAGATATGCGGAAGCAATTTAAGGTAACTTATGCCCGTTTTTATATACGTTTTGGTGTCCTTAGGTATGCTTACATTTTTATTCAGGTGTGTTCTTGAAATCCCCTGTGCTATGAATTGGACGGAGTGGTCAATGCCAGGGGCATCTCCTTAAATTATGTGCGCGAATGCATTGATATGTGTACTTAGTGTACTTAATTTTCTCGTCTTTTTTCCCCCTGCTGAAGTTTTGTATGATTTGAAGCGGTTATAGCCCTGCTATGGCTCTACGCAGTCGGCTGGGCTTTAAACAACATTAACAATAACAATAACAATGATCACACACACACACACACACACACACGCGCGCACGCACACACACACACACACACACACACACACACACACACACACACACACACAAAACATGATGGCGTGTATGCATAGTCATTATGTATAAAACATGTGTAGATTAGAAATGCAGCATACACAATGAGTACGAACCATCTGAGTGCGGATCTGTCGTCATGCTGTCTAACACTGTCAGTGTCTTGGTGTTTTGTGTTGATAGTGTGTGATTGTCTGATCACATTTGTGCCTGTCTGTCTGTCTGTCTGCCTGCCTGTCTGTCTGTCTGTCTGTCTGTCTGGTCTGTCTTGTCTGCCTGCCTGCCTGCCCCTGTCTGCCTGCCTCTGTGTCTCTGTGTTTGTCTGATTCGCTGTCTGTCTCTCTGCCTGTCTCTTTGTCTGTCTCTTTGTGTGTCTCTGTCTGTCTGTCTGTCTATCTGTCTGTCTCTCTCTGTTTCTGTCTCTCTATCTCTGTCTTTCTCTGTCTTTCTCTTGTCTCTCTGCCTCGCTGTCTGTCTGTCTATCTGTCTGTCTCTCTCTCTCCCTCTCTCTTACTGTCTGCCTGCCTGCTTGCCCTCTCTCTCTCTCTCTCTCTCTCTCTGTCTGTGCGCGTTACCAATAAATACGTGCGTTAAGTGTGTGTATAAGTGTGACCGTATGTACGTGCCCAATTGCCTCTTTGCGTGAGAGACAATACGCGACAAACACACAACCACAAACGTAAAGACAAAGATAACAAGACTAATTCTTAATTAATCTTGACTCAATCGATTTCCAGTCACCGTATATATGTGCTGCTCATACAGCCAGTACTTCATTATCTGGACTAACTAACCCCGAGAGAGCCAGACGACTAATCAGCACCATGAACCTTTCTCCCAGTATATTTATGTACTTTGCAATAAAAACACTTGTACTTATCCGGGGTAAAGACAGCATAATTATCATTGTTAACTCAGACATCTAGCGAAATCAGACAGCCAGGCGTAGTCTGAAGAACAGTCTGCGGAAAGAAAAGGGAGGGGGGGGGGGAATCAATATTACCAAGTGGATGTTTTATGTTAAAAATTCGTTCGTTCGTTGTCTTTTTTTTTTTTTTTTTGTCTTTTTTTTCTCTCTCACAGACTTGAACAGATCTGACGACTAGGTTGTTTTACACAACTTTTAATCAAAAGTTTCTGAACAAAATCTAAATCAAAACGACTGCTACCGTTCAAGCAAACAGAAAAACCAGAAACAGAAAAATAATATGAAAACACGTATCCAAGCGCCTGTCTTGTTTTTTAAATCAAATACGCGTTCTAGTTCTATTTTCCCTGTGTTTCTAGTTTCAAAAGTTTACGTTTATAGGAAGTTTTATGAGGCAAGAGAAGTTGGAGCACCTAGTCACAACAGGAAAGCTGAAGGGGAAAAGAGCACCAGGCAGAGCCAGGCAGAAAATATTGGACGGATTTGCGCAGTGGATGAAGACAGCGGGGGTGGGAAATGTACTTGCAACGACAAGGGATACATTTGTAATACAACTGTATGGAGGGCCATGATCGCCAACGCCATGCAGCAGGGCACATGATGATGATGTTGTTTAAATGTTATGTGACCTGTTCCTCGTTGTACACATGTGAGAATGTCTAAAACCTACTGATCTATGGAAATTTTGTGTTTGATATTGCATGCTGTAACTAGCAGTCAATCAACCAACCAGTTAGTCAATCCACAGTGTCCATTCAGTGGTTTTAGAATGGTGTGTGAGCACAATCAATCAATCAATCAGTGGTGTAAGAGTACATGGGTGAGTACAACCAGTTTTAATCAATCATCAATCAATCTGCAGTATTCATTCAATGGTGTCAGTATGGTGTGTGAAAACAGTCAAATAATCAAGTAATCAATCAATAATACACAGTGTCCATTTAATGACGTCAGTATGGTGTGTGAAAACAGTCAAATAATCAAGTAATCAATCAATAATACACAGTGTCCATTTAATGACGTCAGTATGGTGTGTGAAAACAGTCAAATAATCAAGTAATCAATCAATAATACACAGTGTCCATTTAATGACGTCAGTATGGTGTGTGAAAACAGTCAAATAATCAAGTAATCAATCAATAATACACAGTGTCCATTTAATGACGTCAGTATGGTGTGTGGAAAGTCAGACCATCACAGGTGTAAAGACAGAAAAAAGAATGATCAAGCAAGAGAGAAGCGCAAAGAGAAGGACTAAAATCTTGTTTAAATCTTGGCTTGGCCGTAACAAAAATCTGCTGATCTCGCATAATGTGATACTCAACAGAAGATAAAAAATATCGCACCAAATCCTAATTTTCCAAATACTACACGTGCAGACAACCCAGAAATCAAATCCTTCAGTTTCTCTGGACCAGCTAACCTTGAAAACGCTAAGAAGGTTAATCAGCAACACGAACCGCACTCCCAATAGCCAACATTTAAACACTTGGCAATAAAACGCTTGTACTGATCCGAGATAAAGAAACCATATCTCTGTTATCACAAACACCTAGCGAACTGATACAATCTGAAGTAGTCTGAAGAACAGCCTGCTGAAAAAGAAGGGGGAAATCAATATTTATGGGTGGGAAAAAAATCTCGAGCGGACAAATACTTGTGTAAAGATCGTGGTTTGTTTTTCACACACCTGACCAGATTTGCCGACTACGTTGGTCCGCGCAAATGTTATTCAAACGTACTTTATGTGCCTGGTCCACAAAGACTCTGCACATTTAACCCTTTCACCACCACACCTTATCCGCCAACGGTAAAAACTTAATCTTTTCACTCCCTCACCGTATCCACCGTTTCACTCCATATTATCCTATCCACCAATTTCCTGCTGGAAGCTGTGGACAGGGCGAGGGAATGGACGGGATAAGAATTTGCTTAGCTAGCTAATCTGATAATGCAGGAAGCTTGTAGACAGGCTGAGTAGGAGTCGAAAGGTTGAGTACTTAACAGGTGCCGGTCTATGTGCCAGAAGAAGGAGGAGAAAAACGATAAGAATTTTAACTAAATCTTTACTCAGTCGTGAAATTCTGTCAATCTCCTTTGCAGTCAGACAACCAAGTACCAATACTATCACAGCAACTCTCTATACTTACAATTTCACGAGCAGTCAGAAAATCTGTACATCTGTGTATTTTTATGGACTATCAAAGAATCAGTTTTCTCTGGAGTGTCCAAATATTACTTTTCTCTGCACTTTGAAAACATCACTATTCACTGAACTAGTTAATTAATATTCTCTGGGACCGTCAATGTATCAGTTTTCTCTGGATTACCGAAGTATGTTTCCTCTGCATTATCAAAGTATCAGTTGCGTCTGCACTGTTAAAGTATCACTTTTGTCTAGACTATCAAGGTATTAGTTTTCACTGCACTGTTAAAGTAACCATACCATTTTCCCTGAACTGGCAAAGTGTCAGTTTCAGTTTTGTTTGCACTATAAATATCAAAGTATTAGTTTCTTTTTTACAATCAAAGTATCAGTTTTGCCTGCTTTATAATTATCAAAATATTATTTTTTTCTGTACTATCAAGGCATCACTTTTCTCCACTCTATCTAAATATCAATTCTCCTGGGACTATCTGGGTAACATTTCTCTGGACTATCAAAGTCTTAGTTTTCTCTTTACTATAAAAGTCTTAATTTTCTCTGGACTACCAACGTCTTAATTTTCTCGGGACTATCAAAGTCTTAGTTTTCTCTGAATCATCAAGTCTTAGTTCTCTGTGTACTATCAAAGTCTTAATTTTCACTAAAGTCTTAATTTTCTCGACTATCAAAGTCTTAATTTTCTCTAGATTATCAAAGTCTTAATTTTCTCTAGACTATCAAAGTCTTAATTTTCTCTGGACTATCAATGTCTTGGTTTCCTCTGGACTACCAAGGTCTTAATTTTCTCCAGACTATCAAGGTCTTAATTTTCCCCAGACTATCAAAGTCTTAATTTTCTCTGGACTACCAAAGTCTTAATTTTCTCTGGACTATCAAAGTCTTAATCTTCTCTGGGCTACCAAAATATTGGTTTTCTCTGAACTATCAAAGTCTTAATTTTCTCTGTACTATCAAAGTCTTAATTTTCTCTGTACTATCAAAGTCTTTATTTTCTCTGAACTATCAAAGTCTTATTTGCTCTGGACTATCAAAGTCATATTTTCCCTAAACTATCAGTCTTAACTTACTCTGGACTACCAAAGTCTTGATTTTCTCTAGACTATCAAAGTTTTAATTTTCTCTGGACTACCAAAGTCTTGGTTTTCTTTGGATTATCAATGTAGTGGTGTTCTCTGAACTATCAAAGTATTGGTTCGTTTGTTCTTTTCCCCTTGACAAGCTCAACTTAAAAAACTTGAAACAAAACAAAAAATACGACAAATCAACGCCCAGAATGGCCTCAGTCGCAGAAGTAAGTCAGTCGCGATTGCTACCAGGCACTCAATCAAATACCAAAAGCAATCACAAGAGTAATTTCCAAATATCTTATGTATAGGTTAACCATAAAACCAACCCTTCATTTTCCAGGAAGCAGCTAACGTCATAAAAGTCAGACGACGGGTCATTCAATTACTTGGTAATAAAACATTTCTACTCAATCGAGGTGAAGAAAATAAGTCTTTCTTATCGCAGACATCCAACTTTCTTACTTGTTCATTTATCTACCTATTCCGTTATTTACGCGTTTATTTATTTATTTATTTACGAATTTATTGATTGATTTGTTTGTTTGTTTGCTTGCTTGTTTGTTTATTCATTTATCTGTTTATCTATTTATCTATTTATTTATTCATTTATTCATTCATTTATTCATTAATTTATTCTTTCCTTGGAAGTGAACGACTTGTTCATTTATCTATTTAATCAAATACTCATTCATTTATTTATTCATTCATTCATTCATTTTTTTCATTTATTCTTTCCTCGGAAGCGAACAACAGACTGGAGGGCTATGATTAAGGAAATATTGTTTTCATCTCGTTGATAGACAGCGAAGGCTCTGTGCATTGACTGGAGGAGGGGAGGGCTTCTGCGATGTGAGACAGGTTATATACTTAGTGGCTAGTTGTGTTTGACTCAGTCCTTTAATTATAAATTTTATTTCATCTGTTCTTTTCTTTAAAGATAATGATGCACAGATACACATTCCTTTTCGTGTAACCAAGACTGTTCCAATGGCAGACTGATACAATACTAGAATAAAATAAAAATAAAAAGATAGATAGGACCTCAAGACCTGCCAGCTCATAGGTTTATGTGCTGACTTAAAGTTTGTGCCGTGATCATTCTGGATCGTCTCCATTACAAGGCACCTGTGACGTTAGTGTATATGGAATTCATTCCGAGCGCGGTTTTCGTCCTCTTGAGAAACTGAAACTAAAACTAAAACTAAAACAGAGACCCAGAGAACTGAAAGACCCAGAAGTAATCTGAAGAATGATCCAACAAAAAGAAAAATAATGAAAACAAAATCAATACCCACGAGTAGAATTTCATGACGGTCGTAGATTGTTGTACAGTCGTGACTACATTATCAAGTTGGTTAATACAAATTTCAATTAAAAGTTTATTAAATGTGACCAGTTCCACAAAGGCCTTACACATACATTTCTGAGCGCCTAAAAAAAACATGTCTGAAACTGTGGCGCTTGACGTTACGTGTAGTAACAATCAATTATTCAATCAATCAATCAATCAATATTCAATGTCCATGGGTGATGTTAGTGTGGTGGTATAGTGGTGGTTGTGTACGTATTTATTATATTTGTGCTTATATTTTTTGTCACAATTGATTCATCACGTGAAATCTGAGTTGTTCACCCCAAAGACAGCGAGTGTGTGTGTGTGTGTGTGTGTGTGTGTGTGTGTGTGTGTGTGTGTGTGTGGTGTGTGTGTGTGTGTGTGTGTGTGTGTGTGTGTGTGTGACAGAGACAGACAGAGACAGACAGAGAGAAGAGAGAGAGAGAGAGAGAGAGAGAGAGAGAGAAACAGACACAAACAGAGAAAGAAAAACATAGATGGACAGACCACAGACACAGATAATTTTCACTAAGTATGGAACAAGCAGAAAGATAAAAACAATTAAAGGAGAAGATGGGGAAGAAAGGCAGAGGAGCAGGCTGAGAAAAAACTATAAAACATAATCGAAATCTTCACTCAGACATAGTTAAAGTCTATCAATCCTATTTAATCAGAATCTTGAGACTCAACTAAACAATCATACAAGCGTTCACGACCACTTTAACCCTTTGACTCCCGCACCCTGTCCATCTGCATCCTACATTCTCAACCATGTTAGCAAAGCAAAAACTGTAACCTTTTGACCCCCTCACTCTATCCACCAGCTTCCTGCAGTAAGCAGGTGGCTAGAGTGAGAGAGTCAAAGGGTTAATTTTTTGCAGTTGATGGATAAGGTGCGGGAGTCAAAGTGTTAATTTCCAATCACCACACGGATTACATATTAAACCATTACTAATTTGTCTGGACCAGCTCACCTCGAAAAGGCCAGACGACTAATCAGCACCATGAACCGTACTTCCAGTACATTTATGTATTGATAATAAAACACTTGTACTGATCCGTGGTAAATAAATCATGTCTGTTATCCCAGACAAGGAGGGGCAGGCAGAGACAGAAATATCTGAAGAATGGGCAAGAAAACTGAATCAGTATCACAAGCGGACACTTCTTTTTTTTAACTGTTTCATTGTTTTGCCTAGATTTGATAGGTCCAAAATGTCATTCAAATCCTTTCCACTTTTTTATTTTTGTTTCTTTATTTATTTATTTATTTTATTTATTTTATTTTATTTTATTTATTTTATTTATTTATTTTATTTATTCATTTATTTATTTATTCATTTATTCATAAATTATTTATTTCGTTTATGTATTTAGTGCCACCAGCAAGGTTCTAAGGCACAAGTAAAAACGGATGGACAAACAGGCAAGCACACAAACACAACAACAACAACAACAACAACAACACACACAACACACACACATACTAGTACATACATATATGCACAGAAAGAGACAGATACAGAGACAGAGACAGACAGACAAACATACAGACAGAGAGACAGGCAGAGAGAGAGAGAGAGAGCGAGAGAGAAAGAGAGAGACAGACAGACAGACAGAGAGAAGACAAAGAGAGAGAGAGAAGAGGGGAGGAGGAGGAAGAGAGAGAGAGAGAGAGAGAGAGAGAGAGAGAGAGAGAGAGAGAGAGAGAGAGAGAGAAGCAGGAAAACATTCCCGTAATCAATAATGTCAAAAACCAAAAAGAAACAACTTCGAGTTCATTATGTCAAATGTGTGTGCGTACGTGTGTGCGTGTCTGCTCAATGGTGCGCATCAGAGCGCACATGCGTGACGGAAACCGGTAACGAGGAAAAAACTGTAACGTCAGCACCAAGAATGGCATAGACACCTGACCTGCTCATTAAGGGACAAGCGGGAACAAAATGGTAAAGCCATTCTAATTATCATCGGTTTTATACGATTGAGAAGTTTCTGCTTCCCATCCAAAAAAAAAAAAAAAAAATCCAGCTTTCGTACTTCTCAAGGTTCTAGTGACCTTGATTATAAGTGTCAAACGAAAAAAAACAAATGCCGCCAAGTGAGAACAATGACAGACTGTCAAACAGTGAAAACAACACGTAAATATTATCAGAAGTTGAAAAGGTATACACACCGTTAAGTAACACAATGTCCTAAAAATTTAAAAAGTGCTGACTTTGGGGGCACTTTTTGGTCCATGTGACCTTGACCTTGATGCCATGTCTTCCCAACTTACGCATTCACGATTCCTAAACAAAACTATCTATATTTTCATTAAAGTTGGTAGATTCAACTAGAAACCGTTAAAAAAAGATTTGCTGCACATCTGCGTTCTTCACACATACACACACACAGACACACACACACACATACACACACACACACACACACACACACACGAACACACAGGCACACCAAACACACGCACAAACACACGCCACACACAACACACACACACACACACCACACACACCACACACACACACACATATATATGTGTGTATAATATATATATATGTGTGTGTGTGTGTGCGCGCGCGCGCGCGTGTGTGTGTGTGTGTGTGTGTGTGTGTGTACACTCACACACACACACACAAACACACCCTCATGTCAGTATGAAAATTGTTTTCTATTTTCTTTTAAAACAATGGGCCCTCAGAGGCAGACATACAGTTGGTTGAAAACTTGCCACTTCAGGTTCCGGAAAATTTCTAAAGTAAAAATACCATGCTGCAAGTAACTGATCTACTCAGTTCTGTTCTTTCCTGTTTTGTTGCAAACCATAATTATTCATTCTACGATTTTTTTTTCTAAAGGTTTCTTCCCGTCTGGCATTGAAGGGTCTTCTCTTTTTTATACTCAGTCAAAAACATCATTTTACAATGCAGCACATATGTAATAATGATAACAAAACTACTACTACTAATAATAATAAATAATATTAATATTAACAAAAATAATGATAAAAAGTAATAACAATGATGAGATGATGATGATGATGATGATGACAATGTATAAATCAAATCAATGTGCACATTGTCATCGTTCCCTAACACGTTCTCACTCTGTGGCATAAAATTAAAAATATATAATAAATACATAAATGAATAATAACTTAAGGGTATGAAACACATGCATACTGACAGGAGTAGGACAAGAGAGGAGTGGGATGAAGTATTACATACAATTATACGTATGGTAGAAAAAATTCATTTACTCCAAGCACATACAAAATGATGTAAGGGTTAAATCATCAGAATACATAAACCTTTGACAAACATCTACAGGATATACGGATAAGCTTGTACAGACAAATATATAGAAAGAAAGACAAACAGATAGATGGGCAGCCAGACAAGGTTCACACATTCAGTCATAGAGAGAAATTCAGTTTTAGCATCGAGCGTCATACAAGATCAGCCTCTGGGGAAAATATATATCTAGCATTAACGCACGATACTTTTTTTCTATATACTTTGAGCTGAAGAAGTCTATATATAACATACCACGCATTATCGAACGAGAAAGTTAGCACACAGTTTGTACAGGGGGAAAAAAACAAACCAAACGAAACAAAATATGCACGCACAAAACTGCAATAACTCAGTTTAGTAATGGTTACCTGGTAAATGCATGTAGTTAAACCAACTAAGATTTTTTCAAGTTGATATCCCGCTTCCTCTCTGCCAGTAGGTAAAAATTCAAATAATATTAACAACTATGTAGTCGACGAAAGAATGACGCGAATGAATAAATGAATAATGTTAGCAACAGCAAGAGACTATGCTTTTCTACATGTACTTTCAAGACGGAATGAAGGTAAGGGAAGGCAAAGCCTTCAGTTAACATTTTATCCTCACCGCAGGCCAAACCAAATAGCCCTAGCCCTACTGTTTAACCTGGCTTTATTCCGTCTCTAAAGCTCAAAAGTTTCGCCCTGCCATTAATGAATATTTAATTTGTAATCAACAAATACATATATCTACATGAATATACAAGTTGGCGAAATTAACGTCAGTCTGTCAATGTAAAGATCTTAGCTGGCAAATCCTGTTACTGTACAATTAAACAAACAAATTGCTTGCCGGCTAAATATAGATCTCTCGATCTAAAAATATGAACTGGTAAATCTAGAATCGAATGCAACCAATAAAACGTTGAATCCGTTTCACCACAGTCACGCCCTGTCGTCTGCAACTCTCAGCCAGAGTTCATTCGGGGTCAAGCTTACCACGAGGTCGGTCAGATAAACGAATGAATGAATGAATATTAAAACTTAAAGCTTCCCTGTGGTAGAAAAGTCATAAATTTTACTACGAAAGGAGTTCGCGAGCCCGCTAGAAGCACCAGAAACTGTTTTTGAACCGGCCTAACCCCTTTTTGTCTTGAATACAGTGACATGAAAAATGCATTATAATTTAAAGCAGACGACACTTAAGCGCATTACTTCCTCAGTTCCTGTCTGTTAAGTGCTTGTTTTATCCAAAAAAAAAAGTCTTTTGACAGACGAGAAACACTGAAAGGGACAGACGAACATGGCATGAAATACTTACCCCCCAAAACTATTTCCGAAAACAGCTCCAGCACTCAAAAAACACGAATACAAACAATCCAATGTTTCCAGTAAATCACCAATCTGATTCAACACCCAAACACCACACACACACAAACTTGGCTTTCGGCTGTCATTCAACTTCGTTGCGCATGCGTATCGCAAGGTTGGAAGCACAACGAGGCGTGTTTGTTGACATTCAGTCACTTGCTTTTGTTTGAGCCCAAGGTGGCCGGGTCGGCGAGTGTAAACCTTGGCTGTGTTTGTCCAATGATTAAAAGAAACATGCATAGCGTCTTTGCACGTATAGCATGTCTACGCGGTCACGCAGAAATGGCTGTAGAGCGGCCACTGTCGGCGAAACAATAGGGCAGAGTTGGGGGGGGGGGGGGGGTCTTGTTTTTTTTTTTTTAATTAACACAGGGGTCAGATAGTCAGTCAACTTTCCCCAACTGACTGAACTTTGAATGGGAAAGAAATCGAATGACGCTCCAGCGTAAAAGACGGATGGGTTTAACCCCCTGAATCCCGCACCCTGTTCACCAGCATCCTGCATTGTCAACCATGCTAGCAAAGCAAAACCTTAACCCTTTGACTCCCTCACCCTATCCACCAGTTCCTGCAATTTGACTCTCTCACTGGATAGGGTGAGGGAATCAAAGGGTCAAGTTTTTGCAGTTGGCCGGGGGCGGGGGGGGGAGGGGGGAGGTTTCGGCAGTCAAAGGGTTAAAAGTTAACGGCCTTGTCCGGCGAAGGTTGTGTTTAGTCACGACTTGCTTGTTTGCACAGACCTCGTGCACACAGGGCGCGTGCGATGCGCGCAGCACGGATTTTTTGTTCTTTTACGGAAAGCCTCGCAGATTAGTCTGTGTTTGAGAGCTGCCAGACCAACCCCTACCCCAAACCCCAATGCCCAGCATTATCTGTTTGTGTTTACAGTGCGGCCATTGTGGGGGTTTTTTGGGGTTTTTTTTTAAGCTCACGCTGCTGTTGTCGCCACAGACTTCTTGAAAGAGGCCTGTGGTTGTCGGTTGTTGCTGCTTGAGTGCCAAGATGATATTCGTTTTTTTTCCACGTTGAATTTTTATTAGAATCTTTTTTTTTTTTTTTTTTTTTGGTACAGATCTAATTTTGTGTCGTTTCTTTTTTCTTAATTTAATGTTCTTTACAGCGCTGATTTTTTTTAAACATGATTCATTTATATCATTATGCAATGTCAGAACTTTCGCAATAAAGCGTAGGCCTGTGGGACTGGACAATATAATGATATTACAGATCAGTCCAAACCTTGAGAAATATGTTATAAAATTTTCAACATTTTTTAAGGTTCCAATATTCAAAAAAAAAAGAAAGAAAGAAAGAAAGAAAGAAAAAGAAAAAAGAAGAAAAGAAAAGAAAGAAAGAAAAAGAAAGAAAGAAATGGAAAGTCAGTACTGTTCTAAACATAAAAAAAACTATCACACATCATCTAAAAGTGATTTTTACAAAATCTTGTCAACTCCAAGGGAATCAATGATGTTCTCCAAACAGATTCTGGCCAGTTGTCATCAGGGGAAAACATTCTGTTCTCTGGCCATCAGAACATTCAGTGTAATGCTATCCTTGATAGACGATGGAAGCAGTGATTGAACAATGGAAGACCTGTGTGTGAATGTCACTTGAAAGCAAGATTTGTTTGTTTGTTTGTTTGCTTTTCATGGTAACCTTCAGCTGCACTGATTCTGTTTTGCCCCATGCATACAATCTGCCCAGTCTGTCAAGCTGTAAATGGATATACCTGACCCTGTCACACATACAGACACACACACATACACACTCATACACATACACACATGCACACACACACCATAACATAACACAACACACACAACACACACACACACATACATACATACATACATATGTATATATGATATATATATGTGTGTGTGTATGTATAATATATATATATATATATATATATATATTGTGTGTGTGTGTGTGTGTGTGTGTGTGGTGTGTGTGTGTGTGTGTGTGTGTGTGTGTGTGTGTGTGTGAATTAGAGAAATAAAACCAAAAAATGTTTTTAAAAAAATAAATAAATGAATACATAAATAAAAGAAGAAGAGAAGAAAAAGATTTTTCAAACTAAAAAGAAAAAACAACAACTAGATAGAAAACAAAAACAACAGAAACATAAAACAAGGAAGATGTAGAGCAACATAACAACACCAACAACAAAAACAACGACGACAACAACAACAATGACAAACAAGATGAGCAAACGAAACCAAAAAGAACAAACATTACGATCTACCTGCAAAACCTAAACTGTGACAGAAAAGTGTGATTGGCGTCTGACGTCTGTTTAACACTGATGATCATGTGGACACAGAGTAATGGATTTTTCCTATAATCAGAAAATGATAAATGAATAAATGCCCAGATGTGGTTTCTAAGAAAAATGTTGAGAGTTCCATGGACAGCAAATAAAACGAGACCGTCTTGATGGAGGCAGGCACAAGAAGAGCTTTCATAGGGAAGATTAGGAAAAGACAGGCAACATTTATAGACCATTTCATGAGGAAAGGGGAATTAGCCTGGTCACAACAGGAAAGCTGGAGGGAAAGAAAGTACCAGGTAGACCCAGGGAGAAAATATTGGAAGGACTTGCAGGGTGGCTGAGGACAGAGAGGGTGGAAGATGGGCTTGCAGCAACAAAGGATAGATGCATGTGGAGGGCCATGATCGCCAATGCCATGGGGCAGGGCACATGATGATGGTGATGAAATGAATAGATAATAAACAAATAGCTTTTTAAAAAAAAGTGAATGAACAAATATTACCTTGTGCAGTCAGATGGGAAAGCAGACGGTCAACCGGTACACAAAACCAGCAGGCCTTGAATGCACAGCTACGCTACAACTATTTAGATCTGCTGGGTCGAGTTTCACCTTACGACTTCTTACACTAGACATAGAACATTTTCAGGAGCTTTAACGAGGGCGCATCTGGTTTTGCGTACGTCCTTGACGAATCCATTCTAGTTTTCCATCTTTGCTGTCTGTGTGAGTGTGTGTGTGTGTGTGTGTGTGTGTGTGTGTGTGTGTGTGTGTGTGTGTGTGTGTGTGTGTGTGTGTGTGTGTGTGTGTGTGACAGAGACAGACAGACAGAGACAGACAGACAGAGACAGACAGACAGACAGACAGACAGACAGAGAAAGACAGAAAGGCAGAGAGAGACAAAGAGGGAGACAGAAACAGAGAGAGACAGAGACACAGAAAGAGAGCGACAGAAAGACACAGACACAGAGAGAGAACGACAGAGAGGCAGAGAGAGACAGAGAGGGAGACAGACAGACAGAGAGATAGACAGAGAGAGAAAGACAGACAGACAGACAGAGACAGACAGACAGACAGAGAGGTGTACTGCAGATACCTCGATAAATGTTTATTCTGGGGATTCATTGGTTCTTTTGATACAACCGTGAACTCAAGATTTGATATCTCGATTTCAGTCCTAGCCTCAGAAAGATTGGATGGAGTGAGATCTGGGAGTGGAACACATCGAGGTTAAGCTTTCTTCTCTGGTCCACCTATGATGTTCTGCCTTCCACAGTGAACTTAGTCAGATGGAAGGTCCAGGAAGATGACAAGTGCAGGTGCGGCAAACTAGGAACCATGAAGCATATCCTCTCAAACTGCCACCTGGCCCTGAATAGATACACCTGGAGACACAATGAAGTGCTCAAGGTGTTTACCAAGATGGCGAAGGAGCAGATGGAGGAGGGAAAATACGCTCTTAAGCCGCAGAAACAAGGACTGGGCAAGATCGTGTTTGTACCGCAAGGCAAGCGAGGCCACGGATGGCCAGTGTGGTGGTCTGTGAGAGGTAGCCGCAGACCTTGAGGGCTGCAAGAGATTTTTCCCCATCCCAACAACGAAGAAACCAGACCTGGTGGTATGGAGCAAGGAAGAGAGAGAGGTGCACCTTGTGGAGCTGACGGTGCCCCACGAAGACAATATCAGGGCTGCACACGAGCGGAAGGAGAATCGCTACGAGGCTCTTGTCGATGAATGCGAGGAGGCGGGATGGAAAGCAACGCACTTCCCAGTCGAAGTCGGCTGCAGAGGTTACATCGCAAATAGCGTCAGAAAGTGGATGAAAGTGGCTGGACTTGGTCCGAAGAAAGTGAAGACCATGACAAAAGTTCTACAGAAGACCGTAGAGAAAGCAAGTCATTGGATCTGGTTGAAGAGAGAGGACACCTCCTGGAGCGAGTCCTGACGGTTGATGGCAAAGGCATACAGTCGAACTGGCAGGGAGACCTCACATCGGTGAGTGGGCTCGGTGCGTCATTGAAGATGTAGAGAGGAAGAGCCCGAAACAGCGACGCATTCTCTCCTGATGATCTCCACGCCAGAGTCCGACCCTCGGAGTTTTCGACTGTTAACAGTGTAAGCTGTTTTCAATGATCATCATCATCATCAGGTGCCCTGCCGCATGGCGTTGGCGACCATGGACTTCCAGCCATCTCTATCTCTCGTTGCCCCCAGCATCTCCCCCACCCTCCTCATCCCCAGCCACTCTGCAAGTCCGTCCAGCATTCTCTCCCTAGGTCTACCTGGTGCTCTCTTTCCCTCCAGCTTCCCCGTTGTGACCAGGTGCTCCAGATCCCCCTCCTCATAAAATGGCCTATAAATGTTTCTTGTCTTTTCCTAATCTTCCTTATGAGTGATCTACTTGTGTCTGTCTCCATCAAGATTGTCTCGTTTGTTTTCTTTGCTGTCCATGGAACTCTCAACATTCTTCTGAGA
Organism: Monoplex corrugatus; assembly: GCA_030674185.1. NCBI lineage: Eukaryota > Metazoa > Mollusca > Gastropoda > Littorinimorpha > Ranellidae > Monoplex > Monoplex corrugatus. The sequence goes on along the minus strand of JAPXFY010000018.1, from coordinate 39,911,295 downwards.
AACCACATCTCGGCTGCCTCAATCTTGCTCTGGCTTTGCTTGCTGACTGTCCACGCTTCGCACCCCGTACAACAGTTTTGGTTCTATATAACATTCAAGGACTCTCTTTCTGATGTTAATTGATAGGCATTTGTTGGTAAGAATGCTTGTCATCTTCTTGAATGCTGTTTTGGCTTGGCCGATTCTGCCAGCTATTTCCGATGTGCATCTGCCGTCTGATGAAATGATCGTTCCCAGGTATTTGAATTTATTAATCTGTGTCAAGGTTGTGCCATTTGCTGTTATTTTGCACGAGGGGATTTCAAGTCCTAGCCTGCGACGTTAATGAAAAACTGACTGTCCGTTGCCATCTGAGTGTTTCCAAGTCCCTATTTCTCCCCGACCCCCTTTTCCCATTTCAAGACATTGCCAGCGTATCTATAGGCTTTTGTGCAGGCTCAGGAAGTCTGGCAGATAATTGCTGGCAGATTTGGGTAAAGCGCAAATGAAATAGCCCGAGTGCGATGAATCCCCTCTTGAACAAACTCCAAACTTCTTGCCCTATCCACAACCTACAAAAATTTAACCCTTTCGCTCCACCGAACTATCTATCGGTTTACTGCAACAACTGCTTCGCTTCTACACCCTTTTACTAGCTTCCTGCAGGTCGATAGAGTGTGGGAATGAAAGGGTTAAGACGTTACTTTGTTATCGTTGCTGATAATGAGGGAAAGCTGGTGGACAGGGTAAGGAAGTCAAAGAGTTAGCGGCCTTTTGCGGATTGTTTCATCATCATGTACTTCTTTTTGTTAGATTTTTTTTTCAGAATCATTTAATTGTTGGTAGATATTAAAATGAATGAACAAAACACACACACACACCAACACACACACAACCATAACACAAAACACACACACATACATACAACAATACATACAAACACACAGATACAAACATACACACACACATGCACAAACAACACACACACACACAAACACAAACACACACACACACGCGCGCGCGCGCCGCACACACACACACACACCACACACACACACACACACACACATTAAGTGACAAGGCTTGTTCTGTCTCAACTGTGTGGCCGATGTTGAAGGGATAAAACGCAGTGGCAGGATGAGCTGCATATTGTAGTGAGGAATCCAACAAGACAGCTCTAAGTAATGGCACACATGTTGCCTGTCAAACAAACTGAAACCAGTAACATATTAAAACAAAACCAGATCGCGTATTTATATATACAAAATAAGATAGGCGCAAAGAATAACTACACAAAACTTAATGCAAATAAAAACAACAATAACAAACAAACCAACAAACAAAACAAAAATACCAGAAGCAAGACTTCCGGATGTTTCGTTGTAGCAGGAGAATATGGCGGATATGATACGTGCAACTGGGTATTTTCTCAAAAGATGTGAACAAAAACTGAACAAAAACAAAATGAAAAACAAAAGAAAACAAAAACTGAATGAAAACAAAACAAAGCAAAACCTGAATAAAAGCAAAACAAAACAAAACAAAATAAAACAAAAACTTAACGAAAACAAAACAAACAAAAACAAACTGAACAAAATTATAACAAAATAAAAGAAAACAAAAACTGAACAAACACAAAGGAAAAGAAAACAAAACCTGAACAAACACAAAACAAAGGAGAAGAAAACAAAAACTGAACAAACACAAAACAAAGGAAAAGAAAACAAAAACTGAACAATTACAGTGCTCTGGAAGACGTTGGTGACAGTGAGGAACAATGGACAAAGTTGAGAAGTTCGATAAATGAAGCTTGTGAAGAAATCCCTAAGGCAGATAGAAAAAGTAAAAAAGAGCTGGATGACTACTGAAATTTTGGGCTTGATGGAGGAAAGGAGGAGGGCAAAGAGAAACGAGGAGATATACAGGAAGATAAACAAAGAAGTCAGGTATAGGTGCAATGAAGCTAAGGAAGCTTGGCTGAACACAAAATGCAAAGGGATAGAAGACCGACACAAAATGGATCCTCAGGGTATGTACAGATGAATTGAGAAATTGTCCACAGGAAAAATACATGCACATCAACTGGTTGCTTAAAATCGAAAGATAGCACGCTTATCATGGAAAAAGACAAAATACTGGACAGATGGGGAGAGTACGTTAAAGACCTTTTTGAGGATGACAGAAACGAAGAACACATTATGAAAAAGAACTTTGAAGGACCACCCATAATGAAAGATGAAGTTAGAGCAGCACTGAAAAAGATGAAACCAGGAAAAGCCCCAGGACCAGACAACATTACTACAGAGATGATTGAAGCCCTGGAGGAATTTGGCATAGAAAAATAACAGTCCTCCTAAATGAAATTTATGACACTGGAAAAATCCCCAAAGATATGTCAAAATCAATTTTCAACGACAGATAGAGATGGTTGGAAGTCCATGGTCGCCAACGCCATGCGGCAGGGCACCTGATGATGATGATGATGATGATGAACAAACACAAAACAAAGGAAAAGAAAACAAAAACTGAACAAACACAAAGGAAAAGAAAACAAAAACTGAACAAACACAAAACAAAGAAAAAGAAAACAAAACCTGAACAAACACAAAACAAAGAAAAAGAAAACAAAACCTGAACAAACACAAAACAAAGAAAAAGAAAACAAAAACTGAACAAACACAAAACAAAGAAAAGAAAACAAAACCTGAACAAACACAAAACAAAGAAAAGAAAACAAAAACTGAACAAACACAAAACAAAGAAAAAGAAAACAAAACCTGAACAAACACAAAACAAAGGAAAAGAAAACAAACCTGAACAAACACAAAACAAAGAAAAAGAAAACAAAACTGAACAAACACAAAACAAAGAAAAGAAAACAAAACCTGAACAAACACAAAACAAAGAAAAGAAAACAAAAACTGAACAAACACAAAACAAAGGAAAAGAAAACAAAACCTGAACAAACACAAAACAAAGGAAAAGAAAACAAAAACTGAACAAACACAAAACAAAGAAAAGAAAACAAAACTGAACAAACACAAAACAAAGAAAAGAAAACAAAACTGAACAAACACAAAACAAAGAAAAGAAAACAAAAACTGAACAAACACAAAACAAAGGAAAAGAAAACAAAAACTGAACAAACACAAAACAAAGGAAAAGAAAACAAAACCTGAACAAACACAAAACAAAGGAAAAGAAAACAAAAACTGAACAAACACAAAACAAAGGAAAAGAAAACAAAACCTGAACAAACACAAAACAAAGGAAAAGAAAACAAAAACTGAACAAACACAAAACAAAGGAAAAGAAAACAAAACCTGAACAAACACAAAACAAAGGAAAAGAAAACAAAAACTGAACAAAAGCAAAAGAGAAGAAAACAAAAAGTCAGTAAAAACAAAACAAAACAAGAAAAACAAAACAAAAGCACAACGAGCGCGTTAGACAAGTGGGGAAGATGTCAGACTTCCAATTACAAGGTCTGGGGTTCGATCCTACCTGGGTACCTCCCCGCATTGATACAGTGTGGACATTTCTTTTTCCGATCTCCCAAGTCAAGTCAGTGTGTGCAGACCTGTAAGTGCATAAACCCCCTTCGTGTGTACACGCACACAGAATATTAATTATGCACGTTACAGATCGTTGTAAGTCATGCTCGTGTCCTGTGACTCATGAAAACATGAAAACATTCAGCATGCACGCCCATCGAAGACGTAGTACGCACACTGTGCAGGAACATAGTGTCTGCACAGAGTGGGCAAAAACCACGTGTACGCACGCATCCGAGAAAAATCGAAACGCTTAATAAGAAAAATACAAGTAACAGCAATAGCAGTAGTAGCGGCAGCGTAAAAATAATGGTAGTTGTTATTGAGATAATGTTAATCGTCATAGTCGTGATCTTTATTTTATTATCATCAGTGTTTTGTAGTTGTTGTTGTTGTTTGTTTGTTATTGTTTTGTTTGTTTGTTTGTTTTTGTTGTTGTTTCTGTTTTTTTGTTTTTGTTTTTTTGTTTGTTTGTTTGTTTTTTGATGTGGCTGTTTTTGAATGCACGCTACTATCAAGAAAGGAAATAAAAAAAAAAGCTTAGTAAAGTTTCTAACAAAACATAGACCAGCTATCGTCATTCATACCAAAATCCATCCTATCCCATGCCTCTTACACGTAGCGCCTTGCAGGAGGTGAAATCATAAAAGCCATCAAGATTCTAAAAACTGATAAATCCCCCACGTTTGACGGCACAGCTGTGAAGAAATGCTCCAAAGCTAGAGAGAGACAGAGAGAGAGAGAGAGAGAGAGAGAGAGAGAGACGAGAGACAGAGAGACAGAGAACAGAGACAGAGACAGAGACAGAGACAGAGAGAGTCTTCATAAAATGGATGAGCGACCTCCGCAACCAAGCATAGAACGGTGGCGTTTTCTCAAAGGACGTGAAATGGAAAAGCGATAATAATGCTTCACAAAAAAAGGGATTTTTACGTGTGCGGATGAAG
>JAPXFY010000018.1:39894315-39899315 GCA_030674185.1 Monoplex corrugatus | reverse complement strand
AGGAGAACCTTCTGGAGGACGATACGTGCATACAAACAACACATCTTTCTCTGTACCAAACAAAAATTTGTTTATAAGAAAAACACACGTGTTATGAACATTGGTTTCAATTTCCTTTACATATTTACATAGATTTCTTTTAATAAGACACACAACACCTCCAGATCGTCTCCCCTGCATAGACAACTTCTGAGCAGGTTTATAGAACATTTCAAAATCAGTGAAGCAATTGTTATGAAAAGTATCAAGAAATGTTTCAAAAATGCAAACAAAATCAAATGATTGAATGTAATTAACAAATTCATTATTATGTAACTTTGACAATAAGCCATCAACATTCCAACTAAGAAATGAAAAGGAGCAATTTATAATACTTTGTACAAGGGACTGAACCCCATGATCAACCACACTGTCAGTGTCACTCCTAACATTTGCCACACTTGGCCTATCTAAGCATGTTTGGCTTGACACATAGCCAGGTGAAGCGACCACCAAGTTAGCAACATCGAGTGCGCTGCCAACATAGTTTGCACGTGAAGGTGACGGTTCACTATAACTGCCGACCTGAACCGGGAAAACCGGTGCTAGGGCAATTTGTCTACCCTCATCAAAAACTGTCACAGGCCGGCCACACCCCTATCTTAATTCTACCAGATTATTCTTATCATCTAAATAGTACTTCTTGCCATCAACAATCAAATGATCATGTACAAGCATTGCTCTTTTGCCCTCTTCACGAGCCTTTTTAAGATATGGTGTTAACAGTTTCCTGACATTTCTTACTCTCACAGTAAAGTCTTCACTAATGAATAGGGTTGGAACTTGCAGCTTCTTTCTGGCTTTCAGGATGGCTTGTTTTTGTTTATAGAATGTGCAGCATGCCATAACTGGAGAGTCCATTTTTGAATTTATGCGATGCACTCGCTCAAATCGGATGTCATCGGACAGCTCTAGCTTAGTGATAATGTCTTTCAGCATGCCTTCACACTGATCACTGGTTTCATTTTCCTGTCTTATCATACCGTGGATGACGATGTTGTTTCTCCTGGAACGTCCCTGCAGGTCGTCCACTCTCCTGGCCAGGTCTTGGTTCTCCCTCCTCAGGCTCTGCACCTCCTCCTTCAGCTGCCCCACCTCCCCCTGCAGCTTTGTGTACTGATCACGCAACATGATCACTTCAGCCTTCACGTCGTCCATTTTCTTATACATATCATCACGTATATCGTCCATCTTCTGGTTCAGTGAAACGTTCATGGAAGTTAATGTGGTCATAATGTCTACCAAAGATGGATTTTGGGACATACCTTGGGGCGTGAAGTCTTGGGGTGATCGAACCGGAGAAGAAGTACTACTATTCTTCTGAGTGTAGCTTTGCATCCTGGTTTGTCTTGTATTGGTGGTTTTGCTGCTTTTATCACTGTCCACTGGGCCGGGGTGGGGGGAACGTCTCCTGCTCGTTGCAATAGGTCGCAAAAAACAAATTGAACGAGGAGCAAACCTACTGTGACACCGGCTTGCATGTTACGAAGTATCAATGTCCGTATAAACACTTTGTTTTTCATTCGCCGATACATATAATTTACGTATACGGACAAGAAACTGCCACATTTCGCCCTGAAATCGATGCCCTCCGCTGGCATGGCTCTCCACACTGCAGTCCGCAAAAATTAGGGATCCAATATGGTGCAACAACGTCGTAGTATGCAGAAATTCGGCCAACCGCGCAGACACCGACCATCACTCTCAAGCGCCAGAGAGAGAGAGAGAGAGGAGAGAGAGAGAAGTTTAAATATGCGTAGAATCAGCAGCTTTGAGGAAAGCGTTTGAACATCACTATTCCCGGAACTTCCGACATTATTTTGAATTCTGTTTTCACTGTTGTGACAGTCCACCATTGTCCTGGATGCACGGTAAGTTTTATTTCAGCCGAACCTTCTTCAACGTGACAGTGACTTTGAGAAGGACAAAATCAAATTTTCTGCAACAACGAAACACAGACACTTCAAATACCTGCACGATTATTTCCTTTACAGTCGGGGAATCGTGACTGCTCACTGGAAAGTAAGTTAGAATGGCTTACCCATCATGTTTTTATTTATTTATTTATTTATTTTATTTATTATTTATTTATAGATATTATTTATTTATTTTTTTCTTATTTCTTTTTTTTATTAAAAAACATCTTCCATACCGCTGCAGTGGCACCCATCTCATGTCGCTCATGCCAGCTTCCCTATATACGTGGGATCGTTTAGAGTTGGCTCCGCGTTTTTGTCGAGTTGCTTTGGCGAAGTTCAGCTGCGTCTGTCTTACCTAATTTACTTCGGACGTTGTTTACATACTTAGCACCCCTTACTAACAACAACCTGTTGCCGTGGTGTAGTGGTAAGCGCAACGGACTGTCAATTGAAAGGTTATGGGTTCGAATCCCCATCAGCCCTTTTAAAATGTTATTGAGGGTTTTTTTCGGAACCAACCAGCTCTTACGCAGACTTGAGTGTGGTATAGGCTCATTGGGAACACCACAGTCGAATCTCATCTACTTGACGGATGCCTCACTGAGAGTGTTGTTCAAATCTCTTGACCAGTCCGCAGTTGTCTGTATCTCCCGGTCCTAGTTGACTCTAGGATGTATTATGATGGGTAAATATAAGGTACAGCCATGTCACGCAGTTTCAATCCTAAAATGGAACCCAAGCATCGTGATTATCATCTTCATCGTCAGCATCATCATAGGATGTAGAAACTGTCCCAGCTTCTGTGCCGTTAAAGTGCGTCAAAATAGGACACACACACGCGCGCGCGCGTTACACACACACACACATAAAACACACAACACACACACACACAACACACACACACACACACACACACACACACACACACATATAACATACTACACACATACACACAACCAAACACAAAACACAACAACAACAACAACACAAAAAAACAACATACAAAAGAAATTGCAAAGTGTGATGATCCTAAAAAAAAACACAAAGACAAACAAAACAAAACAAACAAACAAACAATCATAACAACAGTAATCACTCTCAGCCACAGAACCAAAATGACTGAATAATCTCCTAGTAAGGAAACAGCCACAACCACATTCCTTCAGCTGGACAGCCACCACGAACTATCTGCACTTAAGACCTGACAAACTACAATTTGCCTCAGGCATGAGAACGGCAAAGGAAGCCGAAACTGAAGTCACCAGGAGATCATCAGGGCATGAAAGGCAGCAGAATCTTCTGGGCAACTTTTCTTCAGAATGTCTTAATGTCACAAGAGACTGATATGCCCATGCATTTCCCCTTCCAGTTTAGACTGTGCCACAGGGTGTGCCAAAACAGCATTCAAGAAGATGACAAGCATTTTACCAGCAAATGCCTATCAATTAACATCAGGAAGAGAGTTTTTGAAGTTATATAGAACCAAATACTGTTATACGGTTGCAAGGCGTGGACAGTCAACAACAAAGCCAGAACAAGATTGAGGCAACTGAGATGTGGTTTCTAAGAAGAATGTTGAAGTTCCATGGACAGCAAAAAAAACAAACGAGATAGTCTTGATGGAGGCAGACACAGGAAGATCATTCATAAGGAAGATTAGGAAAAGACAGGCAACATTTCATAGGCCATTTTACGAGGAAAGGGGAATTGGAGCACCTGGTGACAACGGGAAACTGGAGGGAAAAGAGCACCGGTTAGACCCAGGGAGAAGATACTAGACGACTTGCAGAGTGGCTGGGGACAAGGAGGGTGGAAGAGATGCTTGAGGCAACAAGAGATAGAGACAGATGGAAGTCCATAATCGCCAACGGCCAGCGGCAAGGCACCTTATGATGATGACAGGGTGTGCACTCCACGTTCCTTTTTCACAACACATCCTGGGGGTTAGCCAGACCCAAGCGAATCAGTTACCTGCAGTGTCGGTCGGTTAGGACATTTAACCTTTTAACTCCCACACCCTGTCCACCAGTATCCTGCTTTGTCGACCATGCTTGCAAAGCAAAAGCTTAACTCTTTGACTCCTTCACCATATTCACCAGCTTCCTGCAAGAAGCTGGTGGATAAGGTGAGGGGTCAAAGGGTTAAGTTTTTGCAGTTGATGGATATGGTGCGGGAGTAAAATGGAAAAGCACTGTCAGTATACCGTCTGTTACATGGATAAGACTGGACTGAAAACTCAGAATTAAGAACACATGTATCGTCATCAGAACCCAAACATGGGTGACTGTGTGGTCCCAGTCGTCTCAACCAGTTCATCACGAGCTCAGCTTTGGGAAGGAGCTGGTCGAACTCTGATGTGTGTAGCATGGAGATGTACAGTCACAGGAGTACAATGAACAAGAAAACAAGCTGATGTATCTAAATCCTTCAGCTGATTTTATTCCTTTCTTCTTATTTCTTAAGGATCTATCTCTCTCTCTATATCTGTGCATGTTGTATTATATTATATTATATTATATTATATTATATTATATTATATTATATTTATAATTATATTATATTATATTATATTATATTATATTATATTATATTATATTATATTTATATTATATTATATTATATTATATATTATATTATATCCAGCATTTAAGAAGATGAAAGGCATTCTTACCAAACAAATGCCTATCCATTAATTAACATCAGGAAGAGAGTTCGTAATGTTATATAGAACTGATAGTGTTATAAGGTTGTGAGGCGTGGACAGTCAACAAGCAAAGCCAGAACAAGATTGAGGCAGCCGAGATGTGGTTTCTAAGGAGAATATTGAGAATTCCATGGACAACAAAGAAAACAAACGAGACAGTCTTGATGGAGGCAGACACAGGAAGATCATTCAGAAGGAAGATTAGGAAAAGACAGGCAACATTTATAGGCCATTTTATGAGGAAAGGGGAATCAGATCACCTGGTCACAACAGGAAAGCTGGAGGGAAAGACAGCACCAGGTAGATCCAGGGAGAAAATATTGGACAGAATTGCAGAG
>JAPXFY010000018.1:39876815-39879315 GCA_030674185.1 Monoplex corrugatus | reverse complement strand
TCCTCATTTCAAGCCCTTGCCAAGGTTTAAGGTTTTGCGCAGGCTAAAGGAGTCTGCCAGCTAATTACTGACAGATTTGGTTGGAGCGCATGTGGACTTGTCCAAGTGTCATGAATTCCTGTTGAACAGACTCCAAAATCCTCTCTTGAACAAGAAGCCGGTAATTTCTTGCGTAAGATTTCGACTACTTCTCTTTTCATAAAAGATTTTAAGAAGATCTCGCGTCTTAAAAGAATTTGATAAACTTCTAGTGTCGTATGAGTTTCGATACCTTAAAATCTCGGCGGCAAAGTGATACCTTGAAATCTCCGGCGGCAAAGTGATACCTTGAAATCTCGGCGGCAAAGTGATACCTTGAAATCTCGGCGGCAAAGTGATACTGAAATCTCCGCGCAAAGTGATACTTGAAATCTCGGCAGCAAAGTGATACCTTGAAATCTCCGCGGCAAAGTGATACCTTGAAATCTCGGCAGCAAAGTGATACCTTGAAATCTCGGCGGCAAAGTGATACCTTGAAATCTCGGAGGCAAATGAAACCTTGAAATCTCGGCGGCAAAATGATACCTTGAAATCTCGGCCATAAAGTATGTCGCGCCTACATTCTGCACGGTTCGGGTTTGGGATTAGCTTCAGACATGACAGGAATCTGTTTGTGCGGCCTCCAGCTTGCCCGCTATATACTTAAAAAGGTTTTGTGTCCCGTTCAGCGTTGGGAGAGGTAAAACTGCAAGAGGAAGGTACTGAGCACTCCCGTTTATTTGAGAGCAAAGAACTCTCTGTCAAACTACCCACAAGTGATGTATTAGAGTTATGGGGCAAGTTTACCTTCAGGATGAGGTTTTAAATCAAGGTAATAATTGCCTTCTGTCCGTTCCCGCACCCCCACCCCCTCTCCCACGTTTTTCAACGTATTACTGAAACCCATTATGACTGACGCACTCAGAGATCGAGCCAGACCCCTCCCCCCCCCCTTCCTCTCTCTTCAGCGTATTGCTGAAATGCGTCAGCACTGATGCAGTCAAAAATCAAGTTAGACCTCCCTCTTCCCTCCCTTTTCAGCGTATTTATCATGACCGACGTAGTCAAGGATCAAGTCAGCACAGTCAGCATCGGAAGAAGAACCATCACAAATCTTCGCTTCGCAGATAACACTGATGGCCCGGCAGGCATGCAGTAAACAAGAGCTCGCCAAACTTGTTTCAAGAGAAGATGAAACATCGACAAGATAGCATGGGAAATCAACGCGGAGAAGAAAGACTATGTTCATGGCCAGCCATTACAGCACTGTCTCCACTGGCATAACAGTCCGTGAACTGAAGCTAGGAACTGTTCAACAATTGGCTTGCCTGAGATGTCATCAGTAAAGGGATCCAAGGTGGAACTCGTCTGAAAGACAGTTGATTTAGTCATGGAACTTTCTCTTTGCTCGTCTATTTCCGGATCGATAAGGGTGGTGAGTTTTAGCCAGTCTTCGGATTTTTTTTTTTTTTTTTTTTTTTTTTTTTTGTAACCATAGGCCAGGAAAAACACGAAAGAAGAATACGAACGCGTATTTAATACAACAAGACAAGACAGGCGCAAATTTTCGGCCAACTGGCCTTTGTCGAGCGTAAGATTACAAACAAACAAACAAACAAACAAACACCAGATACAAAAATTTTGAGAAAAAGACTGAAACTTCCCTGCTGCTGTGTCCCTAGGCCATATTCCAACAATGTGATTCGTGATTCTTCCTCCCCTCCCCCTCCCCCTCCCTACCTTACTGTTTTTATGGCTGATCCTACACCAGATAGTAATAATGTAATAAATAAAATCCAGCTCCTTGCCCCCCCCCCCCACCACACACACACACTCACACTCACATTTTTATAGTAAACGTGGCACTAAAGGAAATAAGAGGGAAGCAGGGATAATTTTTTATATTAACTAAGCAACATAACACTTGAGAGTCACAGAGTTATCTCCCATGTAGAATTTCTCAAATCCAACACAGTTTGCGCTACCCATTCAGCTAGCGTAGACGCAGCCACAAAGCATGAATTTGTAAGCTCAGAACATTCCTCATATGAAAAATATAAAAACGGGCCTGAATTACCTGATATTGCTTCCGCATATCTCATTTCCCTAGAGCCAAAAATGCACTTAATACATACGGCACTAAAGGTTAAACCAATCGGACTAGACAGTTGAGTTAGAACAGGCCAAATCTCTGAAAAGACAGTCGTAACTCTGACTGCAGAGGACTCCACTTGTGGCCATTGATCTCTCAGACCGTGGCTTGTTACTGCTGCAGTTGGTGAATCGGAACCTATCCTCGTTGTTTTTGTTATTTTTGTTTGAAGCCCAGCCGACTGCGTAGTGCCATGTCAGGGCTATAACCGTTTCAAAACATAATACTTCAACGGAAAAAAAATAGAAAGAAAATTTAAGTACGCATACCAGTGCATTCACTCAAATAATCTAAGGAGATGCCCCTGGCGTTGACCTCTCCGTCCAATTT
>JAPXFY010000018.1:39864315-39871815 GCA_030674185.1 Monoplex corrugatus | reverse complement strand
ATCATGGCCCTCCATACGAACCTATCCTTCATTGCTGCAAGTACATCTCTCACCTTTTCTGTCTTCATCCACTACTAAAGTCCGTCCAACATTTTCTCCATGGGTCTAACTGGTGCTCTTTTTCCCTCCAGCTTTCCTATTGTGACTCATCATCATCAGGTGCCCTGCCGCATGGCGTTGGCGATCATGGACTTCCATCTGTCTCTATGTCTCGTTGCCCCTAGTATCTCCCCCACCCTCCTCGTTCCCAGCCACTCTGCAAGTCCGTCCAGCATTTTCTCCCTGGGTCTACCTGGTGATATCTTTCCCTCCAGCTTTCCCGTTGTGACCAGGTGCTCTAAATCCCCCTTCCTCATAAAATGGCCTATAAATGTTGCCTGTCTTTTCCTGATCTTCCTTATGAGTGATCTACTTGTGTCTGCCTCCATCAAGACTGTCTCGTTTGTTTTCTTTGCTGTCCATGGAACTCTCAACATTCTTCTTAGAAACCACATCTCGGCTGCCTCAATCTTGTTCTGGCTTTGCTTGTTGACTGTCCACGCCTCACATCCGTACAACAGTATTGGTTCTATATAACATTTAAGAACTCTCTTCCTGATGTTAATTGATAGGCATTTGTTGGTAAGAATGCTTGTCATCTTCTTGAATGCTGTTTTGGCTTGGCCGATTCTGCCGTATATTTCTGATGTGCATCTGCCGTCTGATGAAATGATCGTTCCCAAGTATTTAAATTTATCAACCTGATTGTGACTAGGTGCTCTAATTTCTCTTGCTTTATAAAATGTCCTAAAAATGTTGCTTGTCTCTTCCTAATCTTCTGTTTGCCTCCTTCAAGACTGTTTCGTTTGTTTTCTTTGCTGTCCATGGAACTCTCAACATTCTTTTCAGAAACCACATTTCAGCTGCTTCAATTTTGTTCTGACTTTGTGAGTTGACTGCACGCTTCACATCCGTACAACAATATCCGTTCTATACAACACTGAAGAACTGTCTTCCTGATGTTAATTGACAGAGAACACTTCATACGCTTGTTAAATTATGATCGTGTAAGTCGCATCATTGTTCCATGACTGGTGGAAATATACGTACGCCCACCAGAGACTGAATATACAGACTATGCAGCAACATTGCGCTGGTGAGTATACGTGTGTGTGTGTGTGTGTGTGTGTGTGTGTGTGTGTTTGTGTGTGCGTGCGTGTGTGTGCGTGTGTGTGTGTGCGTGTGTGTGTATGTGTGCGTGTGTTTGTGTGTGTGTGTGTGCGTGTGTTTGTGTTTTTGTGCGTGTGTTTTGTGTGTGTGTGTGTGTGTGTGTGTGCGTGCGTGCGTGTGTTGTGTGTGTGTGTGTGTTGTGCGTGCGTGTGTGTGCGTGCGTGTGTGTGCGTGTGTTTGTGTGTGTGTGTGTTGTGTGAGCGTGCGTGTGTTTGTGTGTGTGTGCGTGCGTGTGCGTGTGTGCGCGCGCGTGTGTGTGTGTGTGTGTGCGTGTGTTTGTGTGTGTGTGTGTGTTTGTGTTGTGCGTGTGTTTGTGGTGTTGTGTGTGTGTGTTTGTGTGTGTATGTGTGTGTGCGTGTGTGAGTGTGTGTGCGCGCGCGCGCGCGCGCGCGCGTGTGTGTGTGTGTGTGTGTGTGTGTATCTGTGTCAGTGTGTGTGTTGTTGGTTTGTAACACAGACATGCACGCACGTTAGAGACGCACCCTCCTTCAAGAATCATTCTTCCTTTCTTTAAAAACGACAGAATTTTTTAAAGGCATGTGTGGCAACAATTAGTATCCTTTTTTTATTTGTTTTTTGGTTTTATTTCATGCTTTCCTTTAGTCCTGATTTTAAAGAAAGTCGTTCAGAACAGATGTTGAGGAGGTACGTAATATCATCATTTTGTGAGCTTAAAGAATTTAATGGATTATGCATTTGCAGAACGTTTGCAAAAAAAAACGGAGAGAGCTTTAATTTAAAACCTTATTTTTCCTGTCTCTTTGTCTTTTATCTTAACCGGGTTGTCGTTTTTGACGTGGTGTTAGCCCTGATATGGCTCTAGTAGTCGGCTGGGCTATAAGCAATATGAACTATGAACCTGTCTCTCTCCCTGCTGTTTAGTTTGTTTCTCTGGCTTCAGGACTTGCTTGCCTGTAGGCTACTGGTAAGAAAGTTTGGATGATGATGTCGGAAAGCTACCGATCGTCCTCTTTGCTCCGTTGTTATTTTATTGCCCAACTTTTTCCTTTTGGCCCTCACGCCGTTTTGCAGCGGTTGCAATTTGCATGCGCGATAAACTCTGGACCAATCACGAAGAGGCGCTGCTTGCTACTTCCAACTTGGCTGGGGGTGGGGGTGGGGGCGGGGGTGAGAGTTATGGGGATTGGCAAACGCCGCGTTGCACTGTACATGTCTGATGAGGGTGATTTTTATTTTTAAAATTTTTTTTTTCTTCTTTTTTCTTCTTTTATTCAGCAGTGTCTTTTATTATAGAGTTGCCCCCCTTTCACCTTCCTCTCCTTCCTTCCGTGTCTCCTCTTCTCACAACAGCAGGGACAGAGAGAGAGAGAGAGAGGGTGTGTGGGTGGTGGGTGGGGTAGGGTTGGGTGGGGAAGATTGTGGGATGGTGGAGAGCTACATTAGATGGTCGGAGGGTGACGAAGTTGCGATAGGTGTGGTGGAATGGTTTCGATGCTAGATATCATTGTCGTCGTCATCGTTATCATTATCGCCATGATCTTGCTTTGTTTTTTTTTTTGTTTTTTCATTCACATCACATTCGTAGGTTCATATATTCCATCTTCTGGTTTCGTTTTACGTTCTCTTCATTTTTGTCTTCCATGTAGTTCTCCTACTGAGTCTACTTCTCCTTCTTCTACTTCATATCTTATACCTCTTCTTCCTTCTCCTGCAATTGCGACCACTACGATTACTACTAATACTATTGCTTCTACGACAACTACTGCTAATGCTACTACTACGACGACTACTTCTACAATTACTACTACGAAGATGATTACGACTACTTCTACAATTACTATTATGCCTACTATTGCTACTACTGGAGTACTACCGCTGTTGGTGATGATGTTACTGCTGTTGCTACTACAACAACTACTGCTGCTATTGCTGTTGCTAATGCTGCTTCATACTACAACTACTACTGCAACAATAACAACTACTATTACTACGACTATACTGCTACTACTGTTGTTGCTGCTGCTGCTGTTGTTGCTTCTAACATATCCATTACTGCTGCTGACATTGCTGATATTGCTACTACTAAATACTGCTGCTGTTGCTGCTACTACTACTACTACCACTACTGGTATTGTTATTTCTGCCACCGCTGCTGTTAATTGATACTACTACTATTACTACTACTAGTTGCTGCTGCTGTTGCTGCTCCTGTTGATAGGCTACGACTACTCTTACTATTATTGCTGTTACTACCGCTGTTGTTGCTACGACTGCTACAAATTTTCCCACAACTACTATTGTTACCTTTGCAGCAGTAGCTGTTGCTGATGACTGTGATCATGATGATTCAAAATTAAAACAATTAACTCAGATATTCCTGTTGCTGCTATCGCTGTTTCAGTATTCTGGAAAACTCTCTTGATCATTCTTATTCTTGATAATATGTTAACATTATTGTTATCATCATTATTATTCTTTCATGCGCAGCCGACGGCGTGGAGCCATATCAGGGTTGTGACCATCTCAAAACACGCTCAATATCTTGTCGATCTTGAAAAAGAAAACACACACACACACAAACACAAACACAGACACAGACACACACACACACACACACACACACACACACACACACACACACACACACGCACGCACACACACACACACACACACACACACGGAGGAGAAAATTTAAGTATACATATCAATACATTCGCGTACATAATCTAAGAAGGTGCCCCTGGCGTTGACTATTAAGCCCGTTATCACCAATGGATATAAAAAGCAAACTAAATGCATATGATGACATAACTAAGCATACTAAAACACATATAAAATGTTGCCGAAATTAGCTAAAATTGTTTCTACACATTGCACTGGCTTGGAGCCGAAAATGCAGTCAATACTTATACCCACTCATAGATCCTTATGGAAAGCATATATGACTTACAACGCGTACAAGCTGAATGGACCAGCAAGGCAGAAAATGGTAGCAAGAAATGACAGAAAGCACAAGAGCAAGGCAGAAACAAAAGGAGCGATAGAAATTTTTAATACAGACTTTCCAGAAGGTGGGGATATTACTTATACTGAAAAAGTCTACGGCATCCCTACAGGGAGCGAATAATGTGACTTCTACAGTAACATTTGGTACTGACATTTGAGCTTCGCTGCGATTTTGGGAGGGGAGAGACAGACAGAGAGAGACAGACAGACAGACAGACAGACAGACAGACAGACAGAGAGAAATCACTGAGAGAGTGAGTGAGTGAGAGAGAGAGAGAAAGAGAGACAGACAGATAGACAGACACAGAGAGAGAGAGAGAGGAGAGAGAGAGAGAGAGAGAGAGAGAGAGAAATCACTGAGAGTGAGTGAGTGAGAGAGACAGAGACAGGGAAACAGAAAGAGAGGGAGAGAGAGAGAGAGCGAGAGAGAGGGAGGGAGAGAGAGGGAGAAAGAAAGAGAGAGAGAAAGAGAAGAGACAGAGATAGAGACAGAGAGACAGACAGACAGACACAGAGACAGAGAAATCACTGACGATACTAAGAAATCAGCCGAACGATCAACCTTCAGTGCCTTACAAACATCAGACACCACTTTATGCAAGTCTGTACAGCATCCGTGTGACTGTCTGTCCGTCTGTCTGTCTGTCTGTCTGTCTTGTCTGTCTGTCTGCTTGTCTGGCTGCTTCCTTTTCGTCTGCTTGCCGGTTAATTGTCAAAGGAATGCTGTGGGAAAGCTGCAATTAAAAGTCTGCGGGGCTCATTGAAGGCATTGACGTCAGCACAGTTCGCTTCTCTCCTCTGTCTCTCCACTCTCAATAGATTTTTGTGTGTGTGTGTGGCGTTACATTAGCTACCTTCACGTGCAACGCATGCATGCATGCACGTGTGTGGTGTCCGTACATTGCAGCGCGTGCATGCACGCGCAGCTTGTCGAGATGGTGGTGGGGGTGATGGTGGGAGGTGGGGGTGGGTTTGCAGGGCACACACAAAGTCCAGCCGACACATTCATAATTAATGTATAAACATGGCGAGCACAGACACACACGTACACACGTACACATAGATACAAGCACAATGCACGCATGTACGAACGCACAAGCACACACATCAATTCATGCATGCGCACATATGTTTAAAAGTGCATGTACGTTCTCTGTCTTTAAAAAAAACAACAGAAAATAGAGAAGCAAGCGAGCGTGGATGCAAACGCCCGCGTGCGTTCGCGTGCTCGCGCGCGCACACACAACACACACACACACACACACACACACACACACACACACACACACACACACACACACACACACACACACACACACACACACACACACATACACACACACGCATCAAAAAGTCCAATATTTATTTATTTGTAACTTGGTATGATTTGGGCGTTAAATCTTTTGAGTTCAGCCAGTTTTCTGTTTAACTTAGCAGTTCTGGTCAGTGTCTTTATTTGTGTGTTTTACCTTCTGTCATCTTTCAGTAGCAGTTTCATTCCTTCTTTCTCAATATTTCTTTAGACACAAGCTATCAACCCCATCCCAGCTCGTTTTTGTTTAAATGTCTAAAATCATGCAACTAAATGCATTATATCAATGACCATCACCATGGCATACACTGGCAAGCACACACTCACGGAGACAGACAGACAAACAGACTGACAGAGACAGAAAGAGGCAGACAGACAGACAGCGATAGAGACAGAGACAGAGAGAGAAAGATTGAGACAAACAGACAGAGAGACAGTGAGTAAGAGAGACAGAGACAGACAGAGAGACAGAGAGACAGAGACAGACAGACAGAGAGAGACAGAGAGACAGAGAGACAGAGACAGAGAAAGAGACATGAGAGAGAGAGACAGATAAAGACAGAGACAGAGAGGCAGCAACAGAGAGAGAGAGAGAGAGGAGAGAGACTGAGACAGAGACAGAGAGAGACAGAGATAGAGACAGACAGACAGAGACAGTGAGAGAGAGAAGAGAGACAGACAGACAGAGACAGACAGACATATAGAGAGACAGAAAGAGAAAGGCAAGACAGAGACTGAGAGACAGACAGATAGAGATGAGACCAAGGGTAGCAGAATATGGAGAAACAACCAAAGAGAGGTGGACAGACAGAACTTGGAGGAAATGAATCAGAACAGCTGCACGCCTCAACAGTAGTAGCTTTTGGGAGGGGGGGGGGTAGCATTTTGTAGAGAAGCCTTTTGAGTAAAACCCACTTTTCACAAAATCAACCGTACACAAAAAAGACGCCTAGTATCGCACTAATTGCGCCAGGGATAATAATCTCGCCCCGCGTTTAAGTATTCGGGAGATTTGGGGGGGGGGGGGGGGGGGGGGGGGGGGGAGAAGAGGGGGATGGGTGCGAGTGGGGAGAGAGGGGTAAGTCAGTGAAGAGCTTTTGAGGATTGTTCCCTCACAAGATCGAAATAGTTTCAGCTTTGATCAGCTAAAACCAGCTTCCATGCAAAGCCGAGCAGTCGCGATTTAGCTCCCCTTTTTAGAGTAAAGATTTCTCTCCCTTTTCGCCCCCGCGTTCTTTGATGGCTGAGTGGCTGTGGTCATAATTCACATGCGTTTCATTACGTATCTTCCGTTCTGTTCACATGACAGTTTCATTACCTATCTTCCATTTTATTCACATGACAGTTTCATTAGTTATCTTCCAATTCTGTTCACATGACAGTTTCGCTACGTATCTTCTAATTCTGTTCGCATGACAGTTTCGCTACGTATCTTCTAATTCTGTTCACATGACAGTTTCATTACGTACCTTCTAATTCTGTTCACATGACAGTTTCATTACGTATCTTCTAGTTCTGTTCACATGACAGTTTCATTACGTATCTTCTAATTCTGTTCACATGACAGTTTCATTACGTATCTTCTAGTTCTGTTCATATGACAGTTTCATTAGTTATCCTCTAATTCTGTTCACATGACAATTTCATTACGCATCTTCTAATTCTGTTCACATAACAGTTTCATTAGTTATCTTCCAATTCTGTTCACATGACAGTTTCGCTACGTATCTTCTAATTCTGTTCACTTGACAGTTTCGTTACGTTATCTTCTAATTCTGTTTACATGACAGTTTCATTACGTATCTTCTAGTTCTGTTCACATGACAGTTTCATTACGTACCTTCTAATTCTGTTCACATGACAGTTTCATTACGTACCTTCTAATTCTGTTCACATGACAGTTTCATTACGTATCTTCTAGTTCTGTTCACATGACAGTTTCATTACGTATCTTCTAATTCTGTTCACATGACAGTTTCATTAGTTATCTTCCAATTCTGTTCACATGACAG
>JAPXFY010000018.1:39856815-39859315 GCA_030674185.1 Monoplex corrugatus | reverse complement strand
GCATGCGCATATACATACACATACACATATACATACACGTGCACATGCACATGCACATGCACATACTCATCACACACACACACACACACACACACACACACACACACACACACACACAAACACACAGATATATAGATATATATATATATATAATATATATATACATACACATATACATGCACATACACATACACACACATACAAATACACGCACATACACATACATACACGTACACACATACATATTCATATGCACAGGCACAAGCACATACACATACAAATACACACACAATCACACGCATAGACATACACATACGTACACATACACATGCAGGTACACAAACACATGTACAAACACATACACAATAACGTACATATGCACAAACAATCACAAACACATATACAAGCACATAAATATGCATGTACACATACACATAACATACACACACACACACACACACACACACACACACACACACACACACACACACACACACACACACACACACACACACACACACACACACATAACAACAAGAACAACAACACGAAAACGTGTTGCAAACATTTTCAATATGACTGCAGAATGCTGTAATCATTTTACGCCAGCCGTGGACCCAAGATCCGATATCTCGGGTTCAATTTCACCCCGCAACACTAAGAATTGGTCTGTTTGCTGCTCATCTTAATGTTTTCATCATTCTGACGGTGTCCGCCTAGCGTTTATAGGTTCTTTTACCACTCACCCCCCAACACACACACACACACACTTCCTCCCTCCCTATTTCAAAATTTAACCAGGCATAAGGTTTTCTTGCGCAGGCTCAAGGAGATTGCCAAATAAATACTGGCAGATTAGGGTGAAGCACATATGGAATTGTCCGACTGCGATAAACTTCTCTTGAACAAACTCCAAATTTAAGAAATAGGCGTCAGAATCATCCACAATGTGTTACACATTTTGAGAGTTAAAATTAGATGGGATTTGCAGTCCCAAGCCTGTAAAAATTGATCCCTAAACATCTGAGGAGTCTTTGCTGATATAATGTGGCACCACTTTATTTTCTCTAAAGAAAGAGAACAATAACAACAAAATCAGATGTTACAAAGTACCCCATAACATATATATGGCTTGCTTGTGGCAATCATTCATCTCACAGAATTAGGTTAGATATGTGTGCTTTTGTCTAGACATACATACAGTACAGATAGACTCGATATGCATTAATCTCTATTTTTTTTTAAATAAAAAGGTAGAAGATTTTAAGAAGACTTTCTGTTGTTGTTTTTTTCTTTAGGGGGAAGAGATGGAGGAGACAGGGGGGTAGCAGCTACCCGTTTTATGGCTGCCTTCAGAGAGGGGCTGTCTGTCTGCGAAAGCCATCACAGAGTTGTGCAAAAGGCATCGTTAGATTCACGGCTCCATAAAACTTTCCCCTCGCGCTCTCCTCCCGGCGTTGGGCTGGCACCAGGTAATAGGATTTGGGAAAGGAAAATTCTGCCGTAAATCGGAACAAGTTTTGAAAGTGTAGATCATTTCCTGGTAGGTGTATGTCTGGGGGGAGCGGGGGTGGGGGGTGGGGGTGGGAGAGAGACTGAGAGAAAAGTATGCAGTCTCAAAGCTTTGCCAGTTTCTTACTGTTAGACAAGAGTGTTGTTTCACTTTCACTTACCGTTTTCAGCTGGACTTTTTTCTTTTTCTTTTTTTTTAGGATGGAAGAGAAGCGGATTGAAAAAGGGTAAAGGAGAGGGGGTGGAGGGTGGTGTAGTCTTTTTAAACTGAAGGGAAAACCATTTGCACAGTATTTTCAGGTTTATTGCTTTCTTCGTAAGACTTTTTCGATATTTGAAGTGAAATTTGCCAAGAACCACACAAACACAGAAAACACAGACACACACAGACAACAGACACACAAGACACACACAGACACACACACAACACACACACACACACACACACACACACACACACACACACACACACACACACACACACACCACAAAAAACCCAACCCAAAAAAAACAACACACACACACACACACACACACACACACACACACAAAACACACACACACACACACACACACACACACACACACACACACACACACACACACACACACACACACACACACACACACACACACACACACACACACACGAAAAAAGAGAGGGAGTGGAGGGTTAGGGAATCTACTTAAACTTGTCTTGTCTGGTTGTATTAAATTAAATACGCGTTCTGATTCTTTTTTCGTGTTTTTATTTTGTGTGTGTGTGTTTTTGTTTTTGTTTGTTTGTTTGTTTGTTTGTTTTTTCTGGTTCCTGTTTGCTTGAACGCGGACAGTCACACTCATTTTGGATTTCAAATTTGCCAATCTGATTCCCCACATCATCATCTCCCCCTTCTCTTCTTTTGAATGAAGCTGAATATCTGATTTGTAGAAAAGACATAGACTTGTAAAGAGTGTAAACCTTTTGGTTGGATTACTTTCCGATTTT
>JAPXFY010000018.1:39819315-39831815 GCA_030674185.1 Monoplex corrugatus | reverse complement strand
TGTCTGTCACTCTGTCTCTCTCTCTGTCTCTCTGTCTGTCTGTCTCTCTCTCTCTCTCTGTCTGTCTGTCTGTCTGTCTGTCCTTCCCTGTCTTTCTCTGACTGGTCGATGTTTTTATTTTGTAATTCACACTCCTTCGTGAAGGGCTATGGCCTAAAATAAATAAATCATATCAACCTGCATCTCTCTCTTTCTCTCTCCCTTCCTCCCCTCTCTTTCTAGCTCACTCACTTTCTCTCTCTTCGTCTTGAGTTTTCTCTGGTTTCCCTTCCCTCTCTCTTTCCATCCTCCCTCTCTCGCTCTCTCTTTCTTTTTCTCTCTCTGTCTCTCTCTCTTTTTTTCTCTCTCTCTATCTCTTCCTCTCTGTCTTTCTCTCTCTGTCTCTCTCTCTGTCTCTCTCTCTCTGTCTCTCTGTCGCTGTCTCTCTCTTTCACCTCTCTCTATCTCTCTTTCTCTCTTGTTCTCTCTCTCTCTCTGTCTCTCTCTCTCTCTCACGGTTGCTTACTCTCTCTCTGTCTCTCTGTCTCTGTCTCTCTCTCTTTCACCTCTCTCTCTCTGTCTTTCTCTCTCGTTCTCTCTCTCTCTCTCTCTCGTTCTCTCTCTCTCACACTCTGTCTCTCTCTCGTTCTCCATCTCTCTCTCTCTTTCTCTCTCTTTCACCTCTCTCTCTCTCTTTCTCTCTCGTTCTCTCTCTCTCTCACACTCTGTCTCTCTCTCGTTCTCCATCTCTCTCTCTCTCTCTTTCTCCTCTTTCTCTCTCTCTCTCTCTCTTTCTCTCCCCCCCCCCCCCCGCCATTTCTCTCTCACTGGATGATGTTTTTATTTTTAATTATGTAATTCACACCCCTTCACAAAGGACCATGGCCTAAAATGAATGTATCATCTGAATATGAATCACTGTCTTTCTCTCTCCCTCACCTCCCCCCCTCTCTCTCTCTCCGTCTCAAGTTCTCTCTATCTTACCCTCCCTCTCTCTTTCCCATCCTCCCCCTCTCTCTCCGTGTCTCCCCCCTCCCCGCTGGTATCTCTCTGTCCATCTGTCTCTGTTTGTCTCTCTCATTCTCTCTCTCAGTTTGTGTCTGTGTGTGTGTGTGTGTGTGTGTGTGTGTGTGTGTGTGTGTGTGTGTGTGTGTGTGTGTGTGTGTGTGTGTGTGTGTGTGGGTGTGGGTGTGTGTGTCTGTCTTTCTCTCTCTCTTGCTCTCTCTGTCTGTCTCTCTGTCTGTCTTTCTGTCTCTGTCTCTCTCTGTCTGTCTGTCTGTCTGTCTCTCTCTCTCTCTCTCTCTCTCTCTCTCTCTCTCTCTCTCTCTGTTGATCTTACACTATTGAATTTAATTGAGAAAGTATCAAAAGGAAAAATGAATGTTTCAGGCGAGCAAGAAAAAAATGAAAGAGATTCCACCGAGATTTTCGGAAAATAAACAACATCAATGTTTGTATGTGTCTATATATTGGAATGTTTAAATATACAGCTGCATACCTATCAATCTGTCTGGGGTTGTTTGTTGTTGTTGTTGATGCTGTTGTTGCTTGATATGTCTGCATTCCAACCTTTCTGTTTGTGAGTGGATATGTCTGTGGCCCAAATCTGTCCGACTGTTTTGGCTAGATACAGATTTGGACATAGACATATGAAGATAGAGAAATATCTGTATCTCAATGTCTGATGTCTGTATAAACACGTACACACACACACACACACACA
This sequence comes from Monoplex corrugatus, assembly GCA_030674185.1. Classification (NCBI taxonomy): domain Eukaryota; kingdom Metazoa; phylum Mollusca; class Gastropoda; order Littorinimorpha; family Ranellidae; genus Monoplex; species Monoplex corrugatus. The sequence goes on along the minus strand of JAPXFY010000018.1, from coordinate 39,830,113 downwards.
CACACACACACACACACACACACACACACACACACACACACACACACACACACATGTATATATATATGTATAGATAGATAGATAGATAGATTGATTGATAGATAGATAGATAGATAGATAGATAGACAAACAGACATATAGATATAGATAGATAGATAGATAGATAGACAAACAGACATATAGCTATAGATAGATAGATAGATAGATAGATAGACAAACAGACATATAGATATAGATAGATAGATAGACAAACAGACATATAGATATAGATAGATAGATAGATAGATAGATAGATAGATAGATAGACAAACAGACATATAGATATAGATAGATAGATAGATAGATTGATAGATAGATAGATAGACAAACAGACATATAGATATAGATAGATAGATAGATAGATAGATAGATAGACAAACAGACATATAGATATAGATAGATAGATAGATAGATAGACAAACAGACATATAGATATAGATAGATAGATAGATAGATAGATAGACAAACAGACATATAGATATAGATAGATAGATAGATAGACAAACAGACATATAGATATAGATAGATAGATAGATAGATAGACAAACAGACATATAGATATAGATAGATAGATAGATAGATAGACAAACAGACATATAGATATAGATAGATAGATAGATAGATAGATAGATAGACAAACAGACATATAGATATAGATAGATAGATAGATAGATAGACAAACAGACATATAGATATAGATAGATAGATAGATAGATAGATAGACAAACAGACATATAGATATAGATAGATAGATAGATAATAGACAAACAGACATATAGATATAGATAGATAGATAGATAGATAGACAAACAGACATATAGATATAGATAGATAGATAGATAGATAGATAGATAGACAAACAGACATATAGATATAGATAGATAGATAGATAGACAAACAGACATATAGATATAGATAGATAGATAGATAGATAGATAGATAGACAAACAGACATATAGATATAGATAGATAGATAGATAGATAGATAGACAAACAGACATATAGATATAGATAGATAGATAGATTGATAGATAGATAGATAGATAGATAGACAAACAGACATATAGATATAGATAGATAGACAAACAGACATATAGATATAGATAGATAGATAGATAGATAGATAGATAGATAGACAAACAGACATATAGATATAGATAGATAGATAGATAGATAGACAAACAGACATATAGATAAGATAGATAGATAGAAAAGATAGATAGATAGATAGACAAACAGACATATAGTATAGATAGATAGATAGATAGATAGATAGATAGATAGACAAACAGACATATAGATATAGATAGATATAGATAGATAGATAGAAGATAGACAAACAGACTATAATATAGATAGATAGATAGATGATAGATAGACAAACAGACATATAGATATAGATAGATAGATAGAAATAGATAGAAAATAGAACAGACATAATATAGATAGATAGAAAAAGATATGAGATAGATAGATAGATAGACAAACAGACATATAGATATAGATAGATAGATAGATAGATAGACAAACAGACATATAGATATAGATAGATAGAATAGATAGATAGACAAACAGACATATAGATATAGATAGATAGATAGATAGATTGATAGATAGATAGATAGACAAACAGACATATAGATATAGATAGATAGATAGATAGATAGATAGATAGACAAACAGACATATAGATATAGATAGATAGATAGATAGATAGAAATAGATAGATAGAAAGACAATAGATATAGATGATAGAAGATAGATAGATAGATAGATAGATAGATAGATAGATAGATTGATAGATAGATAGATAGATAGACAAACAGACATATAATATAGATAGATAGATAGATAGATAGATAGATAGACAAACAGACATATAGATATAGATAGATAGATAGATAGATAGATAGATAGACAAACAGACATATAGATATAGATAGATAGATAGATAGATAGATAGACAAACAGACATATAGATATAGATAGATAGATAGATAGATAGATAGACAAACAGACATATAGATATAGATAGATAGATAGATTGATAGATAGATAGATAGATAGATAGATAGACAAACAGACATATAGATATAGATAGATAGATAGATAGATAGATAGATAGACAAACAGACATATAGATATAGATAGATAGATAGATTGATAGATAGATAGATAGATAGATAGACAAACAGACATATAGATATAGATAGATAGATAGAGAGATAGACAAACAGACATATAGATATAGATAGATAGATAGATAGAGACGGACAGACAGGCAAACAGGTAGGTAAATAGATAGACAGACAGACAGACAGATAGATAGATATGATAGAATAGATAGATAGATACAGAGATAGAGAGATAGAAAGATAGGGAGATAGAGAGATTCACAGATAGACAGAAGAGACAGATACATAGATAGATGGATAGATAGATACATAGATGCATAGGTATACAGAGAGATACCTGTGTACACGTGTGTGGTGTGGTGTGTGTTGTGTGTGTGTGTGTGTGTGTGTGTGTGTGTGTGTGTGTGTGTGTGTTGTGTGTGTGTGTGTGTGTGTGGTGGTGGTGTGTGTGCACTCACAAACGCACGTGTATGTGCGTGCTATTTCTTTTTTGACGCAATGGGTTTACGATGTGAAAATCGGATTCCTCTCCATCGAGGAAGTGCGTCGCCGCAATTCAGCGCCACCCATTTTTCTGTATGCATGTATTTCTGTTTATCTCTGACAGTGATTTTTGCCAGGGAGCACTCCTTTGTTGTCGAAGGGTCTTTAACGCGCACTGAATGTATACTGTACAAAAAAATTTGGACTTCAGTTTATTGGCTCATCCAATAGACTCCGTGTGTGATGTGTGTGTGTGTGTGTGTGTGTGTGTGTGTGTGTGTGTGTGTGTGTGTGTGTGTGTGTGTGTATGTGTGTGTATGTGTGTGTGTATGTGTGTGTGAGTGTGTGTGTTTGTTTGTTTGTTTGTGTTTGTGTGTGTTTGTGTGTGTGTATATGAGTGTGTGTGGTGTAATGGTGTATGTGTGTATATGAGTGTGTGTGTGTGTGTGTGTGTGTGTGTGTGTGTGTGTGTGTGTGTGTGTGTGTGTGTGTGTGTGTGTGTGTGTGTGTGTGTGTGCTTGTGTGTGTTTCTGTCTACCTGGCTTTCTGTTTGTAGAAATATCTACGTAATCTCTCTCTCTTCTCTCTCTCTCTCTCTCTCTCTCTCTCTCTCTCTCCTCTCTCTCTCTCTCTTCTCTTCTCTCTCTCTCACTCTCTCTTTCTCTCTCTCTCCATATATATATATATATATCTCGCTCTCTCTGTTTCTTTCATTCTCTGTTTTCCCTTTTGATAGCGAAAGCTGAATGTAAAGAAGCATGTATTGCTACTCAGCTACATTTTATGTCTTGTTCATGTGACAGTATTACTGTTTCCTGTGTGTTATTACAATAGATTTTGTCTGTGTTTGCTGATTATTGTAAAACAACAGCAACACCACTACCAACAACAACAGAAAACAACAAAAAAATGATCAAAAACTAAAACTAAAAAAAATATTTACTGTCTTTCAATTTCTTTTCTTTAAATGCAAGATTTTTGTACTTGTCGTGTCTCGTTTTGTCTGATTGTCCTGCCTTGCCTTGTATCGTCTGTTCTGATCTTGTCTTGTTTAGTCTTCTTGTCCTCTCTAATCTTGTGTTGTCCTGTTTTGTCGTGTGTGGGGGTCGGAGGTCGGGGGTCGGGGGTGGGGTTGTTTTTTATTTATTTTTTTTTATTTTTATCTAGTTATCTGACTGTCTGTAGACATAATATTATCTGTACATCAACCTGTTTGTCTCTGAGCCCGTGTGCTGATGTTGAAAGGAAGCGTGGGTTTGGAGTTAGTTGAAGAGGGATTCATCGTACTCAGACACTACACCATATCGAGGGGGCCCTGCTAGAAGGTACTATCGTTCTGGCGGTAAGTTTTGTAAAAATGGCATTTGAAAGTTAGGTACCTAAAGAAGAAATATTTAACTAAGTTGCTCGAAGCTGATACCGTGAGTATGTGTTAACTTTCCATATATCTTATAGAAAAAAATGAAATGAAGTCCAGGGCTGTTGCCGTTTTCATGCAAAAAAACATTATTTTATGTTGGTGTTAGCTGGTACTATCTGGCACTCATTCACAACCCTTTTGTCTGCTCTCAGTCGCCTGACGGAAAGTGCTATTACTCAACAGAACCAATAAGCAGGCAGGGGCTAGTGGTGTCTATCGCGCCTGCAGGATGCTGATTAGGGTTTTGGCGCGCTTAGTACCCTGTGGCAAGAGAAGGAGAGAGGCGTGGCTGGTATCCGTTTATGTCATAACTTTTTAGTACTCTCTGGCTGCCAGCATCCTTGGAATGTAACTGTGTGGAAAAGTGTTAGTGATCAGGAAGTATGTTGTGGCAGATAACTACTTGTGCATCTTCTTAGTACTCTCTGGCTGCCAGCATCCTGTGGAATGTAACTGTGTGGAAAAGTGTAAGTGATCAGGAAGTATGTTGTGGCAGATAATTACTTGTGCATCACGCCTTTTTAAGCTCAGAACAAATGTGTTACAGGCCACCACTTGAGATATTATCAAACGGAAAGACATTGCCAACGTTGTATGTTCACAACATTTTTTTCATAATGCGCAAAATAATGCACTGCATATTCTGTAGCATATCATTCTCTCTTTCTGTCTTTCTCAACATCAATATCTAATACAGTGCATAATATAAGCTTTAAGTAAACTTATTCCTTCTGTTTATCATTCAATGTTGTTCAGCATAATATACATAGTCATCTTACATAGTGTTAATGGCAGTTGCATTGCAGAACTTTATTGAGCTGTCCACACACCGTTATATATTAATATATATATATATATATATATATATATATATATATATATATATATATATATATCACTGGGCAAGCTCAATTATACAACAATCATCTTGTGGTCAATGTCAACTAAATTCAACCAAGGCTGATATAAAAACCATACATTTCTTGGTAAAAAAAAATGTAATTGTATATGTATAACACATGACTTCTATTGACAAAAACCTTTTTTAACAATATTTTACTCCTTTTGTCTTAATCAGTTTGTATCAAATTTGTGTATGGTGCCCATTTCTGTACAGATTTGTCATACTGCATACTATTGTTAAATACACATCTGTCCGTCTCATAAGCTTCTTTTAGATCTGTTAAGAATAATTGAAGTGTTGGTTTTACTTTTCTTATTCTGCATTTGTAAACAGTATATTTTGCTAATAATAACATGTGCAAAAAAAAACAATTATCTGTTTTTGTTTTATTGTCATTTCCAAAGAGAACTAATAACTGATTTAGTTCCAATCTATCACAGTTTGTACATTTTCCTTATATGTATTCTGTGAATTCTGTCCAAAAACTTTGCACATGTTGACATTTCCACAAGTAATGCGAAATAGAATCTTTCCCTTCTTCACTAAAGCTACACCTATTGTTTTCTGACTCCCATATCTTTTAGGATTGAATTTGTCACCAAAACCCGATAATTAATTTTTATTTGAAACCATTTTAACCTTACTTCCTTTATTCTTTTTGTTTCCTTGAAAATATTTGACCAAGGAATTTCCATTTTCAGAGTTCTTTCCCATCCCCCAGATGCATTAGGTAACACTGGTTTTCCACTCAGTGTTTCATAAAGTATTTTTGTTCCCTAAGGAGCACGAATCATTTGGCTGAATGCTTTGTGGTATTCAGTTTCTTCGTTATTGTTGTTTTCTAATTTTATTTTATTTTTTCTCAAGAATTCTTTGTTAGAACTCACGCAGCCGAAGTATCTAAGGCTTTGAACTGGACGTTGCAAGATGTTTTGGAACTCATTAACATTCATAAATTTACCGTCCTCTTTTAGCAAATCTTTTACATGAAGAACATTGTCTTCTGCCCACTCATCAAAATAATATTCTTTTCCATCAATTTTGAATTTGTTATTGTAAAATAGGGATTCCATCAATATGTCTTTATAGTTGTATGAATCAATTTTTTTTTAAATTCTATGTAGCTTTTGAAAACATCTTTCCAAAACATATTTACTGGGCGACCTCCAATTTCAAGTACCAAAGACCCATACTCCTCCAATATTTCAACTTGTGGGCATTCTTATAATTAGAATTTGTTTCCATTTTGCATTGTATGTCTGGGCATAGCACTTCTTTAACTATGTTAGTTTTAGCGAATTAATGAATGCTGGTATGTGAGGGATTGTAATTCCACCGGCTGTGCTTTAATTAAGTACTAAAATCTACGGAAACACATACTTAAATGGGTCTGCTTGATTACTCACAGCGGAAATTAACCTCAGAAAGCTAGGGGATTTAAAGAAAAATAGATTTAAGTCAATTCTAGATATGGAGACATTTAGGGTTGGGGATGGTAGGTTTCAAACTTACTGTCCTGACACTTCCGCGTCTGATGCCGCTTTAATCCTACAAACCCTAGGCACACACACACACACAACACACGCGCGCGCGCGCGCGCGCGCATACACACACACACACACACACACACACACACACACACACACACGTATGTTTTGACTGGTGTATGTGAACTTTGCACATTGGTCTGTATGGCAGGCCTACCTATAACATGTCAGGGTCATAAGTTAGCCTCCTCCTTAGTGTTAGTACACAGCCCAGCTGTCCTGCCAGAGGAGACCACTGAGCACATCTATGAGCAGCCACTTAATTAACCCTCCATTTCGGCCACAGCACTCTACCGCAAAAGCTGGTAAAGTTGGATAGTACTGTGTGGCAGGGAACAGAATCAGTGTTTGTCTTTCTAGGTCAGTGTCGGAAGGTACCAGCAGTCAGTGGTACCCTATGCGTGTAACCACTTGCTCACTTCTTTTGCATGACTGCTTTAAGTTGTAATAAATAAATAACTAACTTGTCATGATATTGGAAAAATAACTCTACCATAGCAAAGCTGACATGTTTCTGAGTGCAGTGATATAAAAAAATGAAAATGTGAAAAAATGGCAATTAGTACCTTCTGGCTGGGACCCCTCGATATGCGCTCCTCCCAAATCTGCCTACAGTTACAGAAGGTTCTCTGAACCTGTCACAAAGTCCTATGCGCTAGCAAGGTCTTGAAAATGGGAGCAGGGGGAAATAACGACCTGTGAAACACTAAGCTGTCACCATACCAGCAGAATGGAGGAAACATTAAGACGGGGCAGCCAATAGGCCAGTTTTTAACCCTTAGACTCCTGCACCCTGTCCACCAGCGTCCTGCATCGTCAGCCATATTAGCAAAGCAAAATACTTAACCCTTTGGCTCCCTTTTCCCTCTACACCAGCTTCCTGCAGGAAGCTGATGGATAGGGTGAGGGAGTCAAAGGGTTAAGTGTTTGCATCCGATGGATAGGGTGTGGGTGTCAAAGAAGTTAATTAATGTTGCAGGCCGGTATTGAACTCGAGAAATCAGATCTTAAGTCCACGGCTCCATCAAAAGAATCGAACAACGCGCCTAGTCTGTGGGAATCGCAACACGATACACCCACAAGATGTGAGAGATGAATCAACTGCACAAAAAAGACGAACGAGGTAGGACCCGTTGCCACGTTTATCGTGTAGTACCAGCTCGTATAAACTGATTCTTGGGGATATCAGCCGGGCGTTTTACATTTGGAAGAGCTCAGAAGGGCTGAGGTAATTGATGAAGGAATCTATTTTGAGTCTCAGGTCTGAACGATCAAGATCTTCTCGTTGTGATAAATACGCGAAACAAACAAACAAACAAACAAACAAACAAAAACAAGATGGTCAAGCCATTTTAGCAATCTCCATTTTTACACAAAAATGACGACAGAAAGTCCTGGTTGTGTAATTCTTATTTATTTATCTATTATAATTTTTTATTTATTATTCTATTTAATTTTGTTTAGTTTTATTTTATCTTCTTTTATCTTATTTTTCTTGTTTTATTTTATTTCATTTTATTTTTTTTATTTTATCTTATTTCTTTTTTTATTTTTTTTTTAGCTTAATTTTATATATTTTTTATAGTATTATTTCTTATTTAATTTTTATTTATTTTTTTTATTTTATCTTATTTATTTTTTATTTTTTTTACTTATTTATTATTTTTATATTTACATTTTTTTTTATTTTATCTTATATTCTTTTTTTTTTTTCTTTTTTTTTTTTTTTTTTTTTTTTACTTATTTATCTATTTTTGACACGAAGTGAGGATCATGGTAGGCTGTCAAGACATGAAAACAAAATGGAAATATCTAAAGAACTTTCCGAGTAGATCTAAATGTTCACACACCTTACTTACAAACTACTGATCTTAGACACGTTTTTAATACTGATACGTATGACCTTGGCCTTGGATCTTTACTCTCCAAACTTATCCTTTGGCGGTTTTTCAAAAGCCCCCAGCTTCTACCAAAATATTGGAAATCTTGCTAACACACACTTGTCATACACTACGCACGCGCGCGCGCACGCACACACACACACACACACACACACACACACACACACACACACACAACACACACACACACACACACACACACACATACACATACACACAAATACACACGCGCGCGCGCACAAACACACACACACAAACACACACACACAACACACACACAAACACACACACAAACACACACACAAACACACACTCACACACACAAACACAAACGCATACACACACTCACAAAGAGAGAGAAGAGAGGGAGGCAGACAGACAGACAGTCAGAGATAGAGACAGAGAGAGAGTGAGAAAGAGGGTAATATGAAACAATTTCCCTTAAAAAAAAAGGGGGGGGGGGACGAGGGTGGTGGTGGTGAAGAAATAAAGTAAAATAAAGGAAAGAGAAATGTGAAAACGGTTTATCTCATTCATTGACGTTACACAAGATTTAATTCTGCGTGCAGAGAATATTTCTTCATCATACTACAAGAACTCGGCTGACTGATGAGATAAATTTTGAAGGATTTCATTCTTCCAAGAAGGACGCATGGTGACATGGATTGTAGTTGACTTGAAGGCCTCCGCAAGTGAAGAGGCATCCAAGTGGTCAAGGCGCTTTGTCTGGGATGCCAGAGATCTTGGGTTCCATTCCCAGTGTGACAAGTATTTGTCTGCCTCTCACCTCTGCCTTGATCTGAGTGGTGGTCTGGATGCTAGTCTTTTGCATCAAACGATGAACCGAGATGCCGTGTGCAGCATGCATTGAACGCTTGTAAAAAGAACCTGCAGCAACACAAGGGATATCGTGGTTAAAACTTCAATAAAATGAATTGATTAATTTACATGTATTTAATGTTTATCTACCTTTCGTTCGTTCTTTGATTTAACGTCTTTTTACTATGAGTGATATATAAAATTAAAACAAATCTCCCTTTACAAAAAAATGGGGGGAGGAGGTTTGAAAAAAATAAAGCAAAATTAAGTGATTCATTTTATTTTATTTTATTTTATTTTATTTATTTTTTATTTTATTTTATTTTATTTTATTTTATTTTATTCTGTTTCATCTTATTTTATTTTATTTTATTTATCTTATTTTATTTTATTTTATTTTATTTTATTTTATCTTATTTTATTTTATTTTATCTTATTTTATTTCATTTCATTTTATTTTATTTCTTTATGTATTATTTATCTATTTTTGACATGAAGCGAGGATGGTGGCAGACTGTCACGACGGTGAAAACAGCATGGAAATACCTAAGGAACTTTCTGAGTAAATGTTGACACACCTTCCTCACAAACTGCTGAACATTTACATCACTCACAGTGAAAAGACGTTAAATCAAAGAACGAACGAAAAGTAGATAAACATAAAGTAGTAAAACATAATTTATCTACTTGTCTAGTCTTAAATGTACACTTTTTAAACATCTTTTGGCTATGAACAAATCTACGAATAAAACATAAGCAAGTCAGTTTGTAACCTTTTTTTCCTAAGACGGCGTGACTATTCTAACTGGACTTTGGTTACAAAGAAAAAAAAAGAGACAAAAACCCGCATGGAATTAAATATGAAATAAACTTTCAAAAATCCTCTCAAAAATCTCAAAACAGACTAATTTTTCTTTTTGCAATCAAAGCCTAGACTCCCATGAATTTGAAGTTTAGCCATGTCACTCAAAAATTGGGCTGTCAAGAACGTATTAGTAGAATGAACCCGCTGTCTGATTGTGATTATCAAAAATAAAATTAGCCATAAACGGTGCTGCAGAAAGCACACACACACACACACACACACCACACACACACACACACACACACACACACACACACACACACACACACATACACACACATATATATATATATATATATATATATATACATACATATATACATATATATATATACATATATATGTATATATATATACTCATCATCATCATCATCATCATCAGGTGCCCTACCACTTGGCGTTGGCGATCATGGACTACCATCTGTCTCTATCTCTTGTTGCCCCAAGCATCTCTTCCACCCTCCGCGTCTTCAGCCACTCCACAAGTCCGTCTAGCATTTTCTCCCTGGGTCTACCTTGTGCTCTCTTTCCCTCCAGCTTTCCCTTTGTGACCAGGTGCTCCAAATCCCCCTTCCTCATAAAATGGCCTATAAATGTTGCCTGTCTTTTCCTAATCTTCTTTATGAGTGATTTACTTGTGTCTGCCTCCATCAGGACTGTCTCGTTTGTTTTCTTTGCTGTCCAT
>JAPXFY010000018.1:39784315-39804315 GCA_030674185.1 Monoplex corrugatus | reverse complement strand
CCCGCCCCTCCCCTCCCCCTCCCCCATCCCCACTACTCCTCATCACTTCACCTCCCAACTCCCTTTTTCTTAGTCTGTTTATCGTTACCTATATCAATATAGCCCAGATGGTTAATGTCCCTCGCTACACGTACACATGTCTGATTGGTGTGTGGAGGTAGAGCTCTCACCTTTCAAGTCTGACTTGCACGAGTTCGAGTCTAACTCAGAGGAAGCACTGAATGCTTTTAGTCTCCAGTCCACCCAGCTGTGAATGGGTTCTGGACCCTGTTAAAGACTGGGAAGACGAAATCACTCTTATAATGCAGATCCTCGAAAAAAAAAAAGTTTCAAGTCTCTACCTCGTCAGTCTCCTACGACCTCAAAGTTATAGGACAATCTTTACGTTTTTTTTTTTTTTTTACCAGCTATAGATCCTCTCCTAGACTTCTCTCCTTCTCTCCTTCTCTCCTTCTCTCCTTCTCCCCTATCCCGTCTATTTTTTTTCCATTCCTGAGAGAGACACAGTGTTTACTGACACAGCGTCCATATCAAATTAACTCAAATCACTAACAGGTCAGATATGTTGTCTGTTTAAAGAGAAAGTTAATGACGAGAACAGCAATTACTACCACGCACGACCATTACGAATATCAACAACAATAAAAACTAAACATCAATGGTAACAATAACAGAAGACAAAGAAGACGAACAACAACATCAACGAAAAAGAAAAATGGTAAAGAGAAAAATGTACTTTGCTGTTTCATTACCTAACGCTGAGGGGAAACAAAAATTCCATTCTGAACGAGACAAATGTAGTGTGTTCTTATCAACTTTACACTCCCCCGTTTTTTTTAATTTAACCCTTTGACTGCCGCAACCTATCCACCAACGGCAAAATCTTAACCCTTTGGCTTCCTCGCCCTTTCCACCAGCTTCCTGCAGGAAGCTGGTGGAAAGGGTGAGGGAGTCAAAGGGTTAAGTTTTTGCCTTGCTAGCATGGTTGACAATGCAGGACGTTGGTGGATAGGGTGCAGGAATCAAAGGGTTATTAATCAACCTATTCCATTTACCCCCACCCTATCCCATTCCATCCCACTCCACCCCCACCACCCCCACTCTCCAACAATCACAACAAAGAAGCCAGTTTTTGTTTTGTTTTGTTTTTTGTTTTTTGTTTTGCTTCCACAAGCCTCGTCCGTTATCGTATCTCATGAGGTCCCATTACCACCGCGAACTCTTTTTTCTCCCCGGTCTCGTGTATTTACTACCTGTATCAATAAAGCCCACCTGGTTTATGTCCCTTCACTGGAGTATGAGATGGGATAGCGCAGTGGTTAAGATACTCGCTTGCTTACTTACTTACTTGCTTGCTTACCTACTTACTTGCCTATATATTTACTTACTTACTTACTTCTTACTTACTTACTTACCTATATATTTATTTACTTACTTACTTATTTACTTACTTACTTACTCACATATTTACTTACTTACTTACTTACCTACTTACTCACGTATTTACTTACTTACTACTTACTTACTTACTTACCTATATATGATTAAGAAAATATTGGCTTCACCTAGTTGATAGACGGCTGAACATTTCGACTTAATACAGAATAGCTAGATCTAGTAGTGTTGTGATTCAGACCTTTAATTATTCATTTATTTACTTTATATGTATGTTCCTTTTTTGAAGGTAAGATACGCACATACACATGTCATTTACATGTAACCAAGATTATACCAGTGGTAGGCTGATACAATACAGTATAAAATATAGACTGGGTAAAACATAGTCTAGGTAGGGCCTCAGGACCTGGCCAGCTCATGAGTTTAAGTGCAGGCTTGCGCCATGATCACCATAACATGGCACCTGTGACGTTAGCGCATATGGAATTCGTTCCGAGCGCAGAGACGTCATCTTGAGAAACTAAAACTGAAACTGTACCTCTCAGCCTCTTGACTATACTGCCTCAGCTCACCCAGCTCTAAACAGGTACCTGACCCTGTCCACATCTGCAGAAGGTAAAGCAGAGGAGACAGGCACCTCTGTCCTTAGCTGGTGAAGGGAGAAGTTGATATCTCTTATACCTGAACTTTCATCAGGCCAACGTTATGAAGGCAGTATCCATCTCCTCTCTCTGGACCACTTCATAGTAGCAGACTTCCGTCAGTCGGCGTCGACCGTGGATGATGCGCCCAAGTGTCGTGTCGAGTCGTGTTGATGCCTGTTAACGCTCTATTGGTATACTCAGCTTTATCGGTATATTTTGTTGAAAACAGCATACACAACAATATTTACAAAATCTAAAGCTGAAGTTTCAACGTATTGCTTCGGAAGATTGTACATGTGTACACAATGAAAAGTAAACGGTCACGATTAAATTAGACATGGATTTATTTTGAAATCCTTGGTAGAATTTGGCCTCCCTATCCCAACCTATTTTGTTTCGTCTGTTTTTACAGGGACGGTGATACATATTTTTTGCACCCCCAACAAACTCTTCAAAGCCATTTCATCATTTCGGTAGATTGTCCCTATTTCGATCTAATTCGCAATAAGCAAAAATACCTTTTTTTCTATTCGTTCTAGATCTGTATGAACAAGTTTGTGAAGTTCTAAAACGGAAGGAATGTATATAAAGTGCAATATAGTAATTTTTGCATGGCTATGCGCGCTGTTTGACCACTGGCGCTAGTGATGAGATGTATGTACAGACCCGGTTGTCAGTGCTAAGTGCTTCTGGGGAGGAGTTGTTAGCCGGGATGTGTGGGATGGAAAACACCAGCTTCCATACCGATAGGGCGTTGAACAGACGCCTCTTGAGCAGCGTCGGCTGTGGCTGGTAAGGCCGATGCTGGAAAGGCAGTCTCTACCACATCAGATACATGCATGGATGCTGGCCATTGGGTTGCCTTCACAGGAGCCACTTTCTGCCTGGCTCTCTTTTCCTCAGCCAAGGTCTAGCTAGATCTTCTTTTCCCCCTGAACTGAGTTGTTTCTGAAGCATACTACGCCACTTAGATCACGGCAGAAAAAGTTTACTTTTCACTACCCCTGGTACTCGTTTTGTCCCTCCCCATACCTCTCGCCCATCACCCTCACCCTGGTATGGAGAGATGTTAAAAAAAGGAAATTGCCCTGGGGGATGGATGGAAGGCTTGGCGAGACTGCCGTGTGCGTGCGTTGCTCTGAGCTTTTGTTGCCATTTTAATTCTCATTTTATATGTTTCTGATGGGAGATAACTGGGGAACCTTTGGTTTTTTTTTATCGTTGTGAACTTGTGTGTGAACTGGTGGCGAAGAGTTGGGATTGGTTTTCATTTGAAAATTCAGTTCATTGTCAAAAAAAATACTCTGTGTCTTTTTCTATTCATCTTCTTCCTTGTTTTATGAGAGAGAAGTGACTAACAAACTTTTGTTGCTAGTTTGAAAGGGTGAGGCTAATGATAACCAAAAACAAACCCAAAAACATACAAAAAACAAAGCAAAACACACAAACAGATTCACACATAGATACACACATAAACACACGCACGCACACACACACGCACCACGCACGCACGCACGCACGCACGCACACACACACACACACACACACACACACCAGTGACAGATTCAGAGAGACCGATAGTGAGAGTATGCTCAGAGCGACAGAGAGTGAGTGAGATTAGACTCACGCATTCAAATGAACTGTTTGTTTTATTCAATAAAGTTTCTGACTTCTGATTCACACACACACACACACACACACACACACACACACACACACACACACACACACACACACACACACTGAAACACCAAAAAACAGTGAAGAAGTAGAGGGGTGGGAATTTGTACTTGGCTCCTTCTATATATTTCCTTTGGCTAAAACAACAGACAATAACAAGACAACTTTTGCATGTTTTGTCTCTTTTTCACTCTCCTTTTCGTCCTCTCCTTCTAATCTCCCCTCCCCCCCCCCCCCCCCCCCCCCCCACGCCTATCCTGAAACATCCAGAACCAAGAACGACAATCTGTTTCCAATAGCTTCCTCAATCAGTCGCATTTCACCCACCCCCATTGTCACCCTCACCCAAACCTACCTTTTTCAGTCTTTAGTTATTTGTTACCTGTGTCAATAAAGCCCAGCTCCTTAATGTCCCTTCACTGTAAAGGGAAATTGTCGTGGGAATGAAAGATATGGCGGGACTAACCTGTGTGTGTGTATGTGTGTGTGTATGTGTGTGTGTGTGTGTGTGTGTGTGTAGTGTGTGTGTGTGTGTGTGTGTGTGTGTGTGTGTGTGTGTGTGTGTGTGTGTGTGTGTGTGTGTGTGTGTGTGTGTGTGTGTGTGTGTGTGTAAAGGCACTCATTCCGGAAAGCTGAAGTTAAACAAGATCAGGCGTTGTTGGTAATCAATAGGTGAACAAGTTCGTGCCTAGTCCAGACATATTGCCACAACAACAGGCACCTAACCCTGTTCACCTTTGGAGCTGGTCACAACAGGAAAGCTGGAGGGGAAAAAGAGCACCAGGTAGACCCAGGAGAAAATATTGGACATACTTGCGAAGTGGATGAAGACAGAGAGGGTGGGAGAAGTACTTGCAGCGACAAGGGATAGCTTCATGTGGAGGGCCAACTCTATGCGGCAGGACACATAATGATGATGATGAACGTATCGAAGGAGAGGAAATGGGTATCTCTTCTTAAGTTAGCTGACTAAGGGGAAAGTTGATATTTCTAAAACTTGGTTTTCTCTCGGGGCCAGCATTATGAGGACAGTACTTAACAACCAGGAAATAATGATAAACAACATTCATTATGCAGATGACACCGTGGTGATTGCAGAAAATGAAAGGGAACCTACAAAGCCTTGTGAATATAATAGAAATAGAAAGCAAAAATAAAGGGTTGGAGCTGAATAAGCAAGAAGACTGAAGTCATGGTAATCAATAAAAAAAAAACAAACAACATGAAATCACCTCATCAAAAATAATTGCAAATGGCACAACACTGAGAGAGGTTGATAAATATGAAATATCTTGTAACGATCATCACCAGTCAGCAGATGCACATCAGAAATAGCCATTCAGAATCGGCCAAGCCACAACAGCATTCAAGAAGATGAAAAGAGCTCTTACCAACAAATGCCTATCAATTAACATCAGGAAGAGAGTTCTTGAATGTTATGTAGAACCGATAAATATTATACGGTCGTGAGGCGTGGACAGTCAACATGCAAAGCCAGAAAAAGATTGAGGCAGCCGAAATGTGGTTTCTAAGAAGAATGTTGAGAGTTCCATGGACAGCAAAGAAAACAAACGAGACAGTCTTGATGGAGGCAGACAAAAGAAAATCATTGATAAGGAAGATTAGGAAAAGACAGGCAACATTTATAGGCCGATTTATGAGGAAAGGGAATTAGAGCACCTGGTCACAACAGGAAAGCTGGAGGGAAAGAGAGCACCGGGTAAACCCATGGAGAAAATATTGGATGGACTTGCAGGGCGGCTGGGGACAGAGAGGGCTAGGGAGGAAGATGTGCTTGCGGCAACAAGGGTATATACATATGGAGGGCCATGATCGCCAACGCCATGCCGCAGGGCACATGATGATGATGACTTATCAATCTCCTCTCTACCCCCCTGGGGATGTCGGGGGCTCTTTCAGTATAAATAGTATCCCCACCTTCTGGAAATTCTGTGCTAGAAATTTCCTCTTTTCTGTCGCTCACTTTGTTTCTTTCTTTCTCCTTTGCTTTCTGTCATTTCTTCCTATCATTTTCTGCCTTGCTGGTCCATTCACCTGTATGTGTTTGATAAAGTCTTACGTACTGTTTTCTTAGTACTGATAATTGGGTACATGTATTAGTGCATTTTTTGGTCTCTAGGGAAATGAGATGTGCGAAAGCAATTTTAAGTAATTTATGCCTGCTTTTTTATATGTTTTGGTGTCCTTAGTTATGCTTAAATTTGTGTTCAGGTATGTTTTTAAATCCCCTGTGCGATAAATTGAACGGAGTGGTCAACGCCTGGGGCATCTCCTTAGATTATGTGTGCGACTACATTGTTCTGTGTATTTAATTTTCTGATCTCTTTTTTTCTTGTTGAAGTATTGTGTGTGTTTTGAAACGGTTATAGCCCTGCTATGGTTCCATGGACAACAAAGAAAACAAACGAGACAGTCTTGATGGAGGCAGACACAAGTAGATCACTCATAAGGAAGATAGGAAAAGACAGGCAACATCTATAGGCCATTTTATGAGGAAGGGGGATTTGGAGCACCTGGTCGCAGCGGGAAAGCTGGAGGGAAGGAGAGCACCGGGTAGACCCAGGGAGAAAATGCTGGACGGATTTGCAGGGTGGCTGGGGACGAGGAGGATGGGGGAGATGCTGGGGGCAACGAGAGATAGAGGCAGATGGAAGTCCATGATCGCCAACGCCATGCGGCAGGGCACCTGATGATGATGATGATGGCTCTACGCAGTCAGCTGGGCTCAAACAAAAAATAACAAGAACAATAAAACATTCTCCTCTCTCTAGAACAGTCAGAGTACGGGAAATCTTTTACCTTTAGCTGTTGCTGTTGCTCCTTCTTCCACCCCGCAATTCTCACCCATTATCTTTACCTCAATCTGGAGAGGTATGAGAAAGGACATTGTCGTCAGAAATGGAAGAATTGGCAAGACTAACATGTGTATGGCCTTGAGCTATTGTTGCCATTTCAGTTTGTCTCATGTTTCGTGTTTTCTTTGAAGGGTTATGAACTGGGGACGTTTGATTTATGTTGTTGTTGTAACCTTGTGCGTGAACTGATGGTGAATATTTTGATTGGTTGTCATTTGGAAATCAGTCTATGGTTCATGTCATGGGAAGATTTGTTGTCGAAATATTTCAGGTTTAAGTGTTGTTTTTATGTTGTTGTATTGTTGTGTTTACGTTTCTGTGTCGTGCTTGTTTCTTTCATGACAGACAAACAATAAACAGACGAGATATGTCAATCAGTGTAAGGAGAATGCTAACAACAACAAGAGCAAAATAACAGCAATAACATTTACAACAAAAATGTAAGGAGAAGATACGATAAAAAGTTAACAAGTGTGTCTGAAACAAAGGATAGAAAAACAGGCAAATTGTTCATGATGTGTTTTTACCTATTTCTCCTCCTGAATTTTCTTTTCCACCCTCCACCCCTTCTTTCCCACGACACCCACGCTTACCATGAACAAAGAGGAGGATAATTTGTATCCATAAACCTTGTC
The DNA here is from genome assembly GCA_030674185.1 of Monoplex corrugatus. Lineage (NCBI taxonomy): Eukaryota > Metazoa > Mollusca > Gastropoda > Littorinimorpha > Ranellidae > Monoplex > Monoplex corrugatus. The sequence goes on along the minus strand of JAPXFY010000018.1, from coordinate 39,797,082 downwards.
AGTCATCAGTATCTGCTCCACTATCGCCCTTTGCCTCTCATCCTCATATCTTAGTCTGTTAGTCTGTTACATCGTATCAATGTATCCCAGCTGGTTAATGTCCTTTTCACTCTCTCTCTCTCGGGAAGCCTTGCTGAGGTTGATGTATAGCTGGACTACATTCTGTCTATGCTGGTTCAGGTCTGACTCAAGACAACTTTCTTTGTGTGGCCTTCAGTCCACCCAACTGCGAAAAGGCATTGGACCATATTCAAGACTGGGGAAGGTAAAAGGCGAAGTAGAGGAGATGGGTACGACCTTCAGAATGCTAAAAGGGCGAAAGAAGATACATCTGAAAAGTTCACATCTGTAATGCCTAAACTTTTCTTCGTCTTCCCTCTCTCTAACTATGTCAAAACCTTTACCTATAACCAAAGATGCTGCTTGTCCAGCAACAGTTATAGGCCATATTATAAAGAAATAGAAATTAGAGAACCTGGTCACAACAGGGAAGCTGGAGGGAAGGACAGCACCAGGCAGACCTAGGGAGAAAATATTGGACGTATTTGGAGGGTGGCTGAGGACGGAGAGGGTGGAGGATGTACTTGCAGCGACAAAAGATAGATTCGTATGGAGGGCCATGATCGCCAACGCCATGCGGCAGGGCACATGATGATGATGATGATGATAACCAAAGAGAATAGTACTAGATCTACTCTCTTTGCTTTAACTAGTTACTGGTGGTATTCCTTCTCCTCCCTCGCCCCCCCCCCCCCCCGCCCCTCGCCCCACCCCCCTCACCCATCTTCACCTGATCTGGAACGGTATGAAAGAGGAAATTGTTGTGGGAATGGAAGGTGCGGCGAGACTGACGTGTGTGCGTGTGCGTGCGTGTGTGTGTGTTGTGTGTGTGTGTGTGTGTGTGTGTGTGTGTGTGTGTGTGTGTGTGTCGCCTAGAGCTATTGTTGCCATTTCAATCTGTTTTATGTTCCACGTTTTCTCTGATGGGCGATAACAAAGGGACTCTTTGATTTATTTTATTGTTGTGAACTTGTGTGTGAACTGATGACGAATAGTTGTACTAGTGGTTGCTATTTGGAAAACTGTCTGTACTTCAGTTGGGGAAGAGTTTGTTATCAAAATATTTGGGGTTTTCCTTTCCCTTGTTTTCCTTTGTTTGTTCAGTTTGTTTAGTTGGAGTTATGTGTGTGTGTGTGTGTGTGTGTGTGTGTGTGTGTGTGTGTGTGTGTGTGTGTGTGTTGTGTGTTTGTGTGTGTGTTGTTTGTTTGTGTGTGTGTGTGTGTGTGTGTGTGTGTGCGTGTGTGTGTGTGTGTATGTGTGTGTGTTATTATTTGTGTATGTATGGATGGAGTGTGAGGTAGGGGAATATTCTCCTGACCTAGTTTCCTCTCTCTCTCTCTCTCTCTCTCTCTGTCTCTCTCTCTCTCTTTCTCTTTCACTTTCTTTTTCTCTCTCTCCCCCTCCGTCTGTCTATCTATCTGTCTGTCTCTCTCTCTCTCCCTCTGTCTGTCTGTCTGTTTGTCTGTCTGTCTCTCTCTCTCTCTCTCTGTCTCTCTCTCTTTCTCTTTCGCTTTCTTTTTCTCTCCTCCCCCTCCGTCTGTCTATCTGTCGGTCTGTCTCTCTCTCTCCCCCTCTGTCTGTCTGTCTGTCTGTTTGTTTGTCTGTCTGTCTGTCTGTCTGTCTCTCTCTCTCTCTTTCTGCATTTTTTCACTACTTGTGTCTCTCAAGTGTTGAAAAAAATTGCATGTATACAGATAGATCTTCACCCCCTATAACGCATATTTCAAAGCCAGTTGATGAAGTTAAGAACTAGCAACAATGAATACGTAGCTTTTTGTTCAAGATAACAATGATCCACAAAATTTAAATCGTTTATTTGAGAAGTTCTTGGCTGTTTTTTGAACTGGCATTTCTTGTTGATTATAAATACATGTACCAACTTATCTATACAGAGAAAGAATGTATCACATCTTGCTTAAGTTTGCTGGCCTATCTTCCACTGTCACAACATTGAGTTAGAATAAATGTCTGGGCATTTTCAAAAGAAATATGTTAGTATGGCTTGCCATTATATTTCCTGTTTGTACTGGTTTAGACCTTTCAGATAGATCTTATATACAATTATGCCCAAGTGACCATGCTTTTTCGGTTGTTTTCTGTATTTAGATTTGGCAAAGACAATGCTGAAGTTATCTGAGAATGATGTATTGAAAATAACATTTGTTATGCAATAATGTTAGAATTTTGTGTTATAGCCCCCAAGTTGCAGACTTGGATAAAAACAACAAACAAACAGAAAACGAATGTTTCTCATCATTTCTGTGATCTAATACATCTCGAAATTTTATAAATTTTGTAAATTTTTCTCGATCGTGGTCTCTGGAAAAGAAGTGCACGTGTTGGATCTTTCCAGAAATGTTACATTGTTATACCTGTACAGTGTCACACAGAAGCATGTCAACAGGTTTACATCATATAAGCAACGGCCTGTGAAAAGATAAGTTAAAGATATGGGGTTTCTTTGAGCTCTCCTATAGGATGCTACCGTAGTGTGGGTTCTCGGTTCTACAATCTAAAAACAAGATAACACACGCCTTCCCTCTTTTGCATCTCCCTCTGTCTCTCTATCTCTCTCTGTCTCTGTTTCTCTCTGTCTCTTTTTCTTTCTGTCTCTGTTTCTCTCTGTCTCTGTCTGTCTGTCTGTCTGTCTCTGTCTGAGTCTCTCTGTGTGTCTGTCTCTGTTTGTCTGTCTCTCTTTGTGTCTGTCCGTCCGTCTGTCTGTCTACATGTCTTTCTCTCTCTCCTCTTTTAATTCTCTGTGTGTGTGTGTGTGTGTGTGTGTGTGTGTGTGTGTGTGGTGTGTGTGTGTGTGTGTGTGTGTGTGTGTGTCTGTGTGTCTGTGTCTATCTGTCTGTCTGTCTCTGTCACTCTGTCTATGTCTATGTCTCTGTCTCTGTCTCCTCTCTGTCTCTCTGTCTCTCTCTGTCTCTCTCTGTCTCTCTGTCTCTCTGTCTCTGTCTGTCTGTCTGTCTCTCTCTCTCTCCCCTCTCTCTCTCTCTCTCTCTCTCCCTCCCTCTCACCTTCATCTCTCTCTATGTCTGCCCCCTGTAAATCTCTCCCTCTTTCATAACATTATGCTGCAACAACAGCCCTTCTTTGTTTCAGTTTATTGAAAGCTCGCAGCACAGTGCACATCACTACATCACTTTCCTTTCTCTTTTTTCTTTTTCTTTTTTTTTTTCAACAATAGGTATGCATGCAGCTGCAGTGAAAGGCACCAGTTTATGCAGCAAAGATGGAAAGGAGGGAAGCTGGCAAAAAAGTAAAGCTTAGGAAGGGGTGGGGAATAGGGTTGGGGGTGGGGGAGTCTACCGGGGGGCATGGGGAAGGAGGATGGGGAGACAGAAAGGGAATGGAGTGGGTGAGGAAGGCGAAGGAGGGTGGAGGGTGGAGATAGGGGGGGGGGTTGTAGTCTGAGTTGCTACCGGTATGCGTTGCTTGTTGTTGCCGTAGAGAGAGTGTTGCCCTCGCTTCCTCACCCTCGACAAAAAGCCTTTGATTGTTTTTTGTTTTTTGTTGTTGTTTTTTTTGCTGAGCGTTCCCCTCCTTCAGCCTGTATAGCACTGCCATCTGTTTTACTCCCTCAAAGGAACCGTGTAGTCAGTCACTGATGGACTTGTTTTGTCAGTGATAACTGGCTGCTACGCTACTATTACACATGATTTCTTTTTGGCCTGAAGAATAGGCATGTTCTCTATTTTATTTTTTTTTCTCTTTATTTTATCTTATTCTATTTATTTTATTTTATTTTATTTTATTTTATTTTATTTTATTTTATTTTTTTTTTTTATTTCATTTTATTTTATTTCATTCTATTCTATTTTATTTCTTTTTCATTTTTTTCTTTTTCAGTTTAACTCGTTTTACATCATGTTCAAATACATGATCCCAAACGTTTACAAGCATCTTGAACTGTCAACGTTGTATAATGAATCGATATGATAAACAAGTATTGTCTACATGTATCGAAATATAGCACGTAGAAAAATGTAGATGAATAAATACTACAACAGGAAGATATGCAGACGTATAGAAATGTTCAAAGAGCAGACAAACAAACAAAACAAGCAAGTGGATGAACACTCATCATCATCATCATCAGGTACCCTGCCGCATGGCGTTGGCGACCATGGACTTCCAACCATCTCTATCTCTCGTTGCACCCAGCATCTCCCCCACCCTCTTCATCCCCAGCCACTCTGCAAGTCCGTCCAGCATTCTCTCCTTGGGTCTACCCGGTGCTCTCTTTCCCTCCAGCTTTCCCGTTGTGACCAGGTGCTCCAAATCCCCCTTCCTCATAAAATGGCCTATAAATGTTGCTTGTCTTTTCCTAATCTTCCTTATGAGTGATCGACTTGATGAACACTATCGACATTAAATCATATTCATATGTCAATGATGACCGCATGCTGGTTTAGGTGTTGTTTGTGTTTGTTTGTTTGTTTGTTTGTTTGTTTGTCTGCCTGTTTGTTTTTCTGCTTGTTTGTTTGTCTGTTTGTTTGTCTGTCTGTCTGTTTGTCTCTCTGTCTGTTTGTTTGTTTCACTTTGTACTGTGCCTACTAAAATGTCATATTTATACATAGGAAGTTTCTTGTCATTGAAATAAAAAAAAAACAGTCTTCGCACTCCATCAACGCCTACCTTCATGTTGTCTTGTAACATGATCTTAAATCATTGACTCATTAGACATTTTGCTGAACATTAAGGTAAGACTGTTGTTTAGATATTGTACATCAGAGGCAAATAACGAGACCATTTTGATAGGAATGTTGCATAGAATATATTTAGATAGTCTATGTATCTATTTATCTTGAATCTCGATTCAACATGTTGTGAGAATATAATTATGAAAAATAGGTTACGTCCTCTCTAATAGACATTTTTCATAAGAAATTTTGCAAAGACAACAAGAAAATCAAAGATGTTATCTGTTTTAGTGCGTTGAGACATTCCAAGCGTAATTAATTTCTCGTTCAATTTCAGATGATGTGTATGTACACAGGTTGTTTTTGTTTGTTTGTTTGTTTTTGTTGTTGTTGTTTTTTTAAGAAGATTCAAAAGAATATCAAAATTGACGAACTACGTTACATCGCAAGATAGATGTTGAATGTCTTCACGTCTACTTTTATCTTTATTAGTATTTTTTATATCTGCAAGTGCCTTGTTTATAGCAATAATTCTGTGAAACTATTCCGTGAAGCCTTTTTTCTGTCTTGTTTTCAAATTTTGTGACGTGAGACATCGTTATTCATGTGCATTTGACATGAATATACGTTGATTCATGAATAGTGTTTTGATAGACATATCACGATCAAAGTTGCAGTTTACTGTCATACAAGCATTGTCCAAGATCATGTTCACACAATACTAGGACTGTGTCCGTCTGTAGTTTAACCGAATCTACCAGCCATCTGGCGGATTCTTTGCGCCTGCAAAACAGTAAATCAATACATTAACAAATAAAAACACACAAAAATACACGTTACATAAGTAATCACATGGAAAGAAAGATGGAAGCTGTAAAACAGCCAGACATTAAACTGATCCCATCAGACTATTACTGTAAAACAGCTGATCCCATCAGAGTATTACTGTAAAACAGCTGATCCCATCAAAGTATTACTGTAAAACAGCTGATCCCATCAGACTATTACTGTAAAACAGCTGATCCCATCAGAGTATTACTGTAAAACAGCTGATCCCATCAGAGTATTACTGTAAAACAGCTGATCCCATCAAAGTATTACTGTAAAACAGCTGATCCCATCAGAGTATTACTGTAAAACAGCTGATCCCATCAGAGTATTACTGTAAAACAGCTGATCCCACCAGAGTATTACTGTAAAACAGCTGATCTCATCAGAGTATTACTGTAAAACAGCTGATCCCATCAGAGTATTACTGTAAAACAGCTGATCTCACCAGAGTATTACTGTGAAACAGCTGATCCCATCAGAGTATTACTGTAAAACAGCTGATCCCACCAGAGTATTACTGTAAAACAGCTGATCCCACCAGAGTATTACTGTAAAACAGCTGATCCCATCAGAGTATTACTGTAAAACAGCTGATCCCATCAGAGTATTACTGTAAAACAGCTGATCCCACCAGATATTACTGTAAAACAGCTGATCCCATCAGAGTATTACTGTAAAACAGCTGATCCCATCAGAGTATTACTTAAAACAGCTGATCCCATCAAAGTATTACTGTAAAACAGCTGATCCCATCAGAGTATTACTGTAAAACAGCTGATCCCATCAGAGTATTACTGTAAAACAGCTGATCCCATCAAAGTATTACTGTAAAACAGCTGATCCCATCAGAGTATTACTGTAAAACAGCTGATCCCATCAGAGTATTACTGTAAAACAGCTGATCCCATCAAAGTATTACTGTAAAACAGCTGATCCATCAGAGTATTACTGTAAAACAGCTGATCTCCACAGAGTATTACTGTAAAACAGCTGATCCCATCAGAGTATTACTGTAAAACAGCTGATCCACCAGAGTATTACTGTAAAACAGCTGATCCCATCAGAGTATTACTGTAAAACAGCTGATCCCATCAGAGTATTACTGTAAAACAGCTGATCCCATCAGAGTATTACTGTAAAACAGCTGATCCCATCCAGAGTATTACTGTAAAACAGCTGATCCCATCAGAGTATTACTGTAAAACAGCTGATCCCATCAGACGTATTACTGTAAAACAGCTGATCCCATCAGAGTATTACTGTAAAACAGCTGATCCCATCAGACTATTACTGTAAAACAGCTGATCCCATCAGAGTATTACTGTAAAACAGCTGATCCCATCAGAGTATTACTGTAAAACAGCTGATCCCATCAAAGTATTACTGTAAACAGCTGATCCCATCAGAGTATTACTGTAAAACAGCTGATCCCACAGAGTATTACTGTAAAACAGCTGATCCCACAGAGTATTACTGTAAAACAGCTGATCCCATCAGAGTATTACTGTAAAACAGCTGATCCCACAGAGTATTACTGTAAAACAGCTGATCCCATCAGATATTACTGTAAAACAGCTGATCCTATCAGAGTATTACTGTAAAACAGCTGATCCCATCAGAGTATTACTGTAAAACAGCTGATCCCATCAGACTATTACTGTAAAACAGCTGATCCCTCAGAGTATTACTGTAAAACAGCTGATCCCATCAGAGTATTACTGTAAAACAGCTGATCCCACCAGAGTATTACTGTAAAACAGCTGATCCCATCAAGTATTACTGTAAAACAGCTGATCACCATCAGTATTACTGTAAAACAGCTGATCCCATCAGAGTAACTTACTGTGAAACGGCAGTGATCCATCTTGACTAATTACTGTGAAACAGCTGATCCACCAGAGTATTACTGTAAAACAGCTGATCCCATCAGAGTATTACTGTAAAACAGCTGATCCCACCAGAGTATTACTGTAAAACAGCTGATCCCATCAAAGTATTACTGTAAAACAGCTGATCCCACCAGAGTATTACTGTAAAACAGCTGATCCCATCAGAGTATTACTGTAAAACAGCTGATCCCATCAGACTATTACTGTAAAACAGCTGATCCCATCAGAGTATTACTGTAAAACAGCTGATCCCACCAGAGTATTACTGTAAAACAGCTGATCCCATCAGAGTATTACTGTAAAACAGCTGATCCCCCAGAGTATTACTGTAAAACAGCTGATCCCATCAGAGTATTACTGTGAAACAGCTGATCCCATCAGAGTATTACTGTGAAACAGCTGATCCATCAGAGTATTACTGTAAAACAGCTGATCCCACCAGAGTATTACTGTAAAACAGCTGATCCCATCAGAGTATTACTGTAAAACAGCTGATCCCATCAGAGTATTACTGTGAAACAGCTGATCCCATCAGAGTATTACTGTAAAACAGCTGATCCCATCAGAGTATTACTGTAAACAGCTGATCCCATCAGAGTATTACTGTAAAACAGCTGATCCTATCAGAGTATTACTGTGAAACAGCTGATCCCATCAGAGTATTACTGTAAAACAGCTGATCCCATCAGAGTATTACTGTGAAACAGCTGATCCCATCAGAGTATTACGTTACTTGCCCTTGCTGCGAACGGGTCAGTTTTGATACCATGGCTTGGGACTAAAGTTGATCTAAGTGATTTGCAGTCTCGGCTCTATCTATAAACCTGACACTGAGGCAGTGCACAAAGGACGTCGGGTAGACTCGAAGGGGATAGTTAAACAAAAATATTGGTCTTTTTATATCCACTTGAAATTAATTCTTTTCCGCACCATCCCCCAACCCACCAGCATTTTTTTTTTTTCTTTTTTCTTTCTTTCTTCTTTCTCCTTTCTTTTGGGTTTTTGTTTGTTTTTGCTACTCCCTTCTTCTGTGCTACTTAAGTGCCCTTGATCGCGCGCCGCTTATTTCACAACTCTTCAACACATCACCAAACCCAAATGTATTTAATCGAAGTACCACTCCTAGTGAGTCCGCGGAAGCCAGAGATTTCAAACCGCCGTTTGGCCACCCACCAGAGGAGATTCTGCATTACTACCAGGTCACTTCGGTAGAGTTTAACAGTGACTGTTTTGATCCAGCGTACTCCCCGCGACGCCCACCGGTACAAGCGGAAGGAAAAGTAAGTACTTTGAACACTTCCTGATAAACAGTGATAACATCAACGACAGTAACTGCTCAATCGCGGAGCCAGACTGAATGCTCCCATCACACCTACTCACCCCCACCCCCATGTCCCCAGTAAGGAGACCAGCACCACGTCGTTGCAGCGACAGTCCCCATATGCCTGTGACTCCAAAGATCCCAGCTTAACCCTTTGACTCCTGCCTCCTGCATCCCAGCATTCTGCATTATCATCCACGTTAGCAAAGCATAAACTTAACTCTTTGACTCCCTCACCCTATCCACCAGCTTCCTGCTGCAGGAAGATGGTGGATAGGGTGTGGGAGTCGAGGGTAAGTTTTTGCAGTTGGTGGATAGGGTGTGGGAGTCAATGGGTTAAAGTTACCTCACGCATGAAAGCGACAGAAGAAACCGAAACTTTAGGTCATTATTCTGTAACACTTGTAAACGTATCTTTGCCTCGTAAAACGCTCCCTATGTCAGGAGCAAAAGCACAGACATGCATGTGTACAGTATGTGTGTGTGTGTATTTGTCTGCCTGTCTGTCTGTCTGTCTGTCTTTTGTTTGTGTGAACTAACGTACTACATTTCAGTTAAACTGAGTAACAATATGAATTTTAAATCATTACCAGGGAGCCCTTACAAACATACAGACTTTTGGTGATGAACTGTTTGCTATTTAAATAAAGGTTACTAATCCTACCATCAACCTCTTTGGTGCCATCAAGATAGTTCTCCTGACAGTTCCAGAGAAGAGAGAGAGAGAGAGAGAGAGAGAGAGAGAGAGAGAGAGAGAGAGAGAGAGAGAATGAGTGATAGAGAGAATGGGTGAGAGAGAGAGAGAATGAGAGAGATAGAGACAGAATGAGAGACAGAGAGAGAGAGCAAGAATGAGAGACAGGAGAGAGAAGAGAGAGAGAGAGAGAATGAGTGAGAGAGAGAGAATGAGTGAGAGAGAGAGAATGAGAGAGAGAGCAAGAATGAGAGACAGGAGAGAGAAGAGAGAGAGAGAGGAAGAGGGAGAGAAGAGAGAAAGAATGAGAGACATAGAGAGAGAGAGAGAAAGAATGAGAGAGAGAGAGATTGAGAGAGAGAGAGAGAGAATGAGAAAGAGAGCGAGTGAGAGAGAGAAAGAAAGAATGAGAGAGAGAGAGTGAGAGAGAGACAGAGAGACAGAGTGAGTGAGAAAGAGAGAGAATGAGAGGTAGAGAGAGAGTGATAGAGAGACAGAATGAGAGAGAATGAGTGAGAGAGAGAAAGAGAGAATAAGAGAGAAAGAGAGAGAGAGAGAGAAAGAGAGAGAGAGAAAGAGAGAGAGAGAGAGAGAGAGAGAGAAAATTCTTTTATCGTCCACTTTTGGTTCTACTAACTTGCACGCAGGCGTGGATGACGTTCATGCTTAGCAATCTACCGCATATTGTTGTCTTACCTGGGTGTATGTGTGTGTGTGTTTTCTGGGATATAAATGACTGTTCACATAAGTGAATATTAGACACACTCAAAAAAGACTACAAAAATAAAAGGAAATGAGTGAGAATGTATACATTATACATTTTATACAACAATACAACACAGTACAATAATCAATGAATAACAAGAAAGAAAGGTGAGCATTGTTTTTAACTGTTGTCTTTTATCTTAACCGGGTTGTCGTTTTTGACATGGTGTTAATCCAGATGTGGCTCTAGTAGTCGACTGCGCTATAAGCAATATGAACTTGAATAACAAGGAAAGAATTACTGATCAGCGAAGAACTGTAATAGATTACTGTTAGGATTCTGAGGTAAAATTGACAATGTCAAATACTAGTTAATATGACACCATCAAAAACAGTTGCAGTGAATACCCGTAAGGATTTTGTGGACATGATTTTACAGCTTGACAATCAAAACTGACATGGAGATCAGTCATAACTTTTGAGCAGCAGAAGCAATGAATATTCATGTAGAATATTGTTTTAAAGGCATTCAGTTCTAAGCTATAAATCAACGTTGTAATTTGTGTTATTTTAAAAAACATTGCACTGGTTTTGATTTAGGAGGACGCTTTGGAAAATGTTTCCGGTAAAATGTGTTTGACAGTAAGTAGCTGCGCTCTTTTTGTAACTTTCTAAAACAATTTATCTCAAGATGTTTTTTTTTTCTCTGGGCGTAACAATGCCGTGCATATCTTCCAGATGGACAATTCTGTTTTGAAGGAGTTTGTTCACGTTGTTGAATCAGCTGTGAAAGCCGTTGAGCATAATCCCACACCGCAAAATCAAAAACGTGTTTGTCCGATGTTCATCTCAAAATGCCAATCATTCTGATAATGTCGGCTTAGTGTAAGTCCCGATACCCCCTTCCCATTTCAATATTTTCCAGGTGCAAAAGACTTTTCGCATACTCAGAGTCTCTGTCATGTAACTGCTGGAAGATTTGAGTGAAGCCCATGTATTATTATTGAACTGTCCCGTTTGACGAACTTCTCTTAAACTAATTCCGATTCCATTTCTGGCTGGAAAAATGCAAGTCATATTCTGACATTTTTATCAAAATTGTGTCCATTCACATCAAGTGATATTATTTTCGAATCGTGAAACTTCTAAGTATTAACCCTTTGACTCCCGCACCCTGTTCACCAGCATCCACATTGTCAACCACGACAGCAATAAATAACTTAACCCTTTGACACAAGGAGTCAAAGGGTTAAGATTTTGCTGTTGGTGTATAGGTGCGAGTGTCAAAGGGTTAATAAATAACCTATCACAAATAAATAAATTCATGATCAATCGATCAATGAATGAGTCAATTAATCAAGTAGTCGATCAGTATATCAGTCAACCAGTTAATGAATCAACCAATCAGTCAGTCAGACAGACAACAACTAAGTTAAAGAAGGTAGCAATGGCAAACAAACAAACAAACAACTACTCGAAACCCATGATCAGAACCACAAGTTTTATTTCTATTCATATTTGAGTATAGAGATGCGTGAGTTCCACTCTACAGCTATGTAAGATAAAGTAGCTGGTTTGAGAATGTTTGATTTCACCTATTTATTTAGGTCTGGCACATTCTGCATATGTTTCTGTATCTGTGGAGTTTGAAGCACCATAAGTTGAGAATGTTAAAAAAAAATCAGCCCGGAAGATAAAAAATACCGGGGGTAGATCTGTTGTATTCTATAATATGGCATGTTCCATTCTCTTCCTATCCAACTCACCCTCGCACCTGCAGAGGTCGTGGATTCGATCCTCAGGGGCAGGCCACGCTTTCCTCGGGTTATAGTGGCTGTTTCGATAACGCCATGGATTCGAAGTCTCATATGTTGAATTCAGGCTCGCCACTGCACATCAAGTTCTGTTCACTATCCATCCTTAATTCTCTAATCACACCGGCGTATCATGTTTCAAAGGTCCCTTCCACTTCCCATTTCAAGACCTTGCAGGATGGATTCGCGCAGGCTGAAGGAGTCTGCCAGATAAATGCTGGCAGATTTGAGTGGCGCACGTATGGCATTGTCCGAGTGCCACGAACTAACTTCAGACCCCAAAGTCCTTCTATTCAGGTGTGTAGCGGACCCCAGAAGGGGGTATCTGGAGCCCAGGGTGTATATTTTGTGAGTCGTTGGCTCTTGAAGTGAATGAAGCTTACCTGTTTTATGCTTGATGGTCCATTCGCCTGTGTGTGTCCGTTAGAGCCTTGCATGCTTTCTCTTGGGACTGGTAATTGGGTGCATGTACTGAGTGCATTTATTTAGCTCTGGGGAATGTGACATGCAGAAACAGTTTTAAGTAATTCAGGCCCTTTTTTGTGTGTATGTTTTGGTGTTCTTAGTTGTGTTTATATTTGTGTTCAGGAGGTTGTTTTTTTATTTTTTTTTTTTTTTTTATCCCCTGGTGAAGTTTGGACGGAGTAGTTAACGCCGGTGGCATAGTCTCGGGTTATGCGTACGAATGCATTGAAATGTGTACTTACTTTTCTTTTCCAGGTCTTCTTCTTCTTCTCTGTCTGTCTGTCTGTCTGTCTGTCTGTCCGTCTCTCTCTCTGTCTCTCTCTCTCTGTCTCTCTCTCACTT
>JAPXFY010000018.1:39729315-39779315 GCA_030674185.1 Monoplex corrugatus | reverse complement strand
AAGATCAGAAAAGTCCAAAGCTACAAATGCAACGATGAAAATCTAAACAACGTGCCTGAAAATTGTTTAAAGACGTAACTAAATATCACCTTTTCTTGAGGGAAGTTACAGTTCGGAGTTCACAACGTGACAACCTACTCATTTCTTTCGACGAAGCCATGTGCCATGATGTAATGTTTGATGTTCCTACGCATTCGCCAAATGATTTGGTGAAAGACATCGCCATGTGATGGTAGATGTGTATTTCTGGCCTAATGGGATGGCGGCGAGTGACTTTTTTCCCACGAAATTTAGTATAAGACAGTTTGTCAGCTCTATTGCCGTGGTTTCTTTACGTGCGGTAAGTACAAGCTGCGCACAGAAACTGTTTTAATGTCTTCCAGAAGATTTAGGTATACAAAATAATGAATGGGATGGCTATCAGTTGAAACATTTTTTTCGAGTAAACCTTCGTGTGTATGGTCTTCAGATCTACCAGTTGTAAACGAGTACCAGACCTTCGCCTGTCAATAACTAAACTCGAAACACCAAAAGACCTACTTCACTGTCTTTTTCATAACGTGAATATAGAACCAGTAGCACTGTAAATTATCGGTACATACCGAATTAATGATAAACGGTAAGCAGTAGTTGAATACATTGAATACATTGTCCTCTGTAAGGAAGGATACTGGGGGCTCTTTCAGTGAAATAGTATCGCCATCTTTTGGCAATTCTGTGCTAGAAGTTTTCCTGTTTTCTGTCATTCTAAGCTACGCACAAAAAGTTAAGGATCACTTGCACAAAAATTCATAACTTTCAAAATAAGAAAGCCAATGCGTTGAAGTTTGGCAAACATTTAATTCCATGCTTTAGTGATAACGATACACAATTGCCTTCAATTTCGAGCAATCGTTTGGTGTGTACATTTGATCAAAGTGGGTACGTATCGAAATTTGATTTCCCAAAGTCATTGAAATCACAAGACAGGGCATTCTGATGCTCCCAAAAGTTCAGTAATGCGTGTAACCGCCATGGCTGTTCTGGCACTTGACGCAGCGAGTCCTCATCGAGTTGACCAGGTTGGTGAAGATCCTCTGTGGAAGCGCCTGCCACTCAGCCTGCAGCATCTGGTAGAGGTGTTGGGCATCCCTGGGAGGGGGGTGGTTGCTCCTCACTTTGCGATCCAGCTCATCCCAGAGGTTCTCAGTCGGGTTGAGATCGGGACTACATGCTGGCCACTCCATTCTGTTGACTCCAGACTGCTGCAGGAAGTCGTTGACCACCCTTGCCCTGTGGGGGCGAGCGTTGTCATCCTGGTAGACAGCCGTCGGTCCCATCTGCTGCAGTGTAGGCACAGCCAGCGGTTGAAGGATCTCATCCCGGTATCGGAGGCCAGTCAGGTTACCCTGTACATGATACAAGGGTGTTCTGTGGTGAAGGTTGAAGGCCCCCCAGACCATTACATAACCTCCACCAAAGGCCACCTTTTCTTGGACAGTGGTGTCAATAAAGCGTTGCCCTGGGCGCCTCCAGACCCTCAGTCGGCCGTCGTTGTGGTTCATGGTGAAGCGTGATTCATCACTGAACAGGACCTGGGACCATTGCTGACGTGTCCACCTCATGTGACGTCTGCAGAAGGCGCGGCGTGCTGCCCTATGGGCTGGAGTTAAGCGTGGCCGTACAGCTGGGCGACGAGAACGGAGGTTAAACCCATGAAGGCGGTTCCGTATGGTCTGCTGGCTGATGATGTTAGTAGCCACCCTCAGCTGCCTTCGAATGATGCTGGAAGAGGCTGTTCTTGTCTGCAGGGCTTGTCGTTCAATGAGACGATCTTCACGTGGGTTTTGTCTTCTTCGGTCGACCAGATCTGCGTCTTTCATGGACCCTCCCAGTGGCTGTGAAGCGTTGAATCAGTCTGACAATGACCGAGATGGACACCTGAAGTCGCCTGGCCACTTCTCGCTTGGGAACACCATCTTGGAACCATGCAACAGCTCGTCCCCTCTCAAACTCGCTCAATTTTCGTCGTGGAGGCATTGTCAGATCAGGCCTACTACTGGTGGAATGTCTTCTTATAAAGCCAAGCAAGAGACAGCATCTCACACATAAACGGCAGTGCTTGCACGTGCATAATGGTTTTTCCATCTGGCTTGTGCAATGTGTTCAGGCAGAACGGTCCAAAACAAGGTCCTTTTTCGCAAATTTCCGCTTTTCCGTTTGCGGCCAAGCTCAGTAGTAGAGAATCCCGTGCAATTTTCGCACTAACACAACATCGCCCACTTACAGCTGAACAAGAATTCATAACAATTTGGCTGGACTGAGAAATAAATAACAATAGCGAACTGAGTTTATTACGCACCTGTTTTCTCATAGTGATCCTTAACTTTTTGTGCGTAGTGTATTATTTCTGGCTTGAGACTGATGTGGGATAATTTACTGGGTTTCTCAGTTCATTATATCAAGTTTCAGCTTAAATTTTAGATAAGAATTGTAAGTATTCTTAGTCAGTTTGCAGATTCCGAGTCAGTTCTTGCATTTTAACAAGTTGACGCATTCCATGAGTTTCATCCAAAATGTTCACTTTAAATCTTTCCGATGCGGCTTTTATGCTAGATGACGATAATGATTTACGACGATGATTTTTTTTTTTTCGTTTTTTATCATTGCAAATACAGTTTGGTTTCACTTTGTTTCAGTTCGCTGAGAAAGATGTTACAGCCAGCGGTGATATCGCCATTTGCATGAAACCTCAAAGCACAACAACAGCAGCAAGAACAAAGACACGAACAAGTAAGTCTGCCATTAAACACGTCATTAAGTCAACGTAAGACAGAACAAACGTAAGAAAGAACGAGTATGTATACTTAAAAAGAATTTCAAGGAAGAAAGAACACCAACAAGAATACATTCAGATGAGAACAAAAAACAAGCAAAACGAAAGCGAGAAGAAAAATGAGAACATAACGGTAAGAATGACGGAAAGAAAAAACAGAACAAGATTGTGATCAATAGGAAGGAGTCATTAAGATGAGTACGGACAGAAGAATAACAGGACATATTCAAAAGAAGAAAAAAACTTGTCATCACCACAACAAAAGAACAGGAGCATCAAAACATAAGAAAATAAAGAAAAGTCATACGATATTCGGAAAAAAACAAGCACGATATAAACCAGAACACATAGAAGCAATTTCAGTTCAACAAAACAAGCAAAAAAAAAGTCATACCATATCAAATTTAAAAAAGTAAGGACAGTAAATACAAGAATCGAAAGTATTTGCCAAACAATGACAGAAGTGAACAAGAAACACCAGACGGTGCCGGAAAGGACCCAGAGCATCTAATATCTCACCATGTTGGGACGATCGCCTCACAGCTTCCGACACCATACGGTAGCCATTTCACCAAAAGGGTCTGCCCATGCGCTGCATGACCCATTCGGACCCAGTCACAGTTACCTTGTTTCCGAACAAAGTGGGAAGATGACAAACCTGGGACATAGCCACACGATGCACACCAACCGGGTCTAGCTCGCTACCGGATCAAGAATGGAAGAGCCCTCTCACGCCTGCTCTGGGCCTTTATCTCTATTGGACAGCCTACCCAACTGCTAGCTAGCATGGCTTCCAGCTCTTCTTTCCTTACTGTTGGGACCCCAGTCATTAGTTTGTTTACAAACCAATGACATACACAAAACAAACATGAAGAATCAAAAGGATATATACTAACCAATCAGAAGTGGAAGAAAAATAGGCAGTACAAAAACATAGCAAACAAGGAGGAACAAACTACAAGAAGAATCAAAAGTACATACCAAATCATGGACAAAAAACGAAAATTGGAAAGTACATTCCAGGCAGGGGGAAAAAGCTATGAAGAGTCAGAAATACATACCAAGCAAGGACAAAAATTAAGGACAAGAAAAGAAGAAACGGAAGAAAAATGCAGCTCGAACAAGAACAAAAATGAATCAAAAGTACATACCAAACAAGGACACGGTAAAAAGATTACAAACTACATACCAAACAAGGACAAAAAAAATAAAAATAAAAACGAAAAAAGTAATATGAACTAGAGATACCAGCTGAGGATATGAAAACTACAACATGAATGAAAAGTGCATAGAATGAAAAGAAAAAATACAAAAAGAATCGAACATATAACCAAGAACAAAATTAAAAAATGTACGTACCAAGGACAAAAAATACAAGAAGAATCAAAAGTACATACCAAGGACAAAAAATGCAAGAAGAATCAACAGTACTTACCAGCCAAGGAAAAAAATACCAGAAGAATCAAACGTACGTATCAACCAAGGACAAAAACTACAAGAAGAATCAAAAGTGCGTACCAACCAAGGACAAAATATACAAGAAGAAACAAAAGAACATACCAACGAAGAACAAAAATATAACAGAATCAAAAGAACATACCAAGGACAAAAAATACCAGAAGAATGAAAAGTGCATACCGAAGACAAAAACTACAAGATCAAAAATGCATACCAACCAAGGAAAAACGATGCAAGAAGAATCAAACATACGTACCAACCAAGGACAAAAAACAAGAAGAATCAAAAGTACGTACCAACAACCATGGAAAATAATACAAGAAGAATCAAAAGTACAAACCAACTAAAAACAAAAAATATAAGAATCAAAAGAACATACCAACGAAGGACAAAAAATACAAGAACAATAAAAAAATTGCATACCAAGGACAAAAAAATACAAGAATAAAAAGTACACCAACCACGGGCAAAAAGATACAAAAATAATCAAAGAACATACCAACCAAAGACAAAAAATACAAAGAAGAATCAAAATTACATACCAAGAACAAAAAATACAAGAAGAATAAAAAATACACACCAAGGACAAAAAATACAAGAAGAATCAAAAGTACATTACCAGGGACGAAAAATACAAGAAGATGAAAAAGAATCAAAACTACATACCAAGGATAAAAAATGCAAGAAGAATCAAAAGTACATACCAACCAAGGGAAAAAAACGTGAAGAATGAGAAATACATACCAAGGACAAAACATAGCAAAAGAATGAAAAGTGCATACTAAAGACAAAAACTACAAGAAGAATCAAAAATACATACCAAGGACAAAACAAAATACAAGAAAAATCGAAAGTACATACCAACAACCATGGACAAAAACAAGAAAAATCAAAAGTACATACCAATCAAGGACAAAAAATACAAGAATCAAAAGTACATACCAAGGACAAAAAATACCAGGAGAATGAAAAGTGCGTACCAACGACAAAACTACAAAAAGAATCAAAAGTACGTACCAACCAAGGACAAAAACAATACAAGAAGAATCAAAAGTACATACCAACCAAGGACAAATACAATACAAGAAGAATAAAAAGTACATACCAACCAAGGACAAATACAATACAAGAAGAATGAAAAGTACGTACCAACCAAGGACAAATACAATACAAGAAGAATAAAAAGTACATACCAACCAAGGACAAATACAATACAGAAGAATGAAAAGTACATACCAACCAAGGACAAAAACAATACAAGAAGAATGAAAAGTGCATACCAATCAAGGACAAATACAATACAAGAAGAATGAAAAGTACGTACCAATCAAGGACAAACAATGCAAGAAGAATAAAAAGTGCATACCAATCAAGGACAAATACAATACAAGAAGAATGAAAAGTACGTACCAACCAAGGACAAATACAATACAAGAAGAATAAAAAGTACATACCAACCAAGGACAAATACAATACAAGAAGAATGAAAAGTACATACCAACCAAGGACAAATACAATACAAGAAGAATGAAAAGTGCATACCAATCAAGGACAAATACAATACAAGAAGAATGAAAAGTACATACCAACCAAGGACAAATACAATACAAGAAGAATGAAAAGTGCATACCAACCAAGGACAAATACAATACAAGAAGAATAAAAAGTGCATACCAATCAAGGACAAATACAATACAAGAAGAATGAAAAGTGCATACCAACCAAGGACAAATACAGTACAAGAATAAAAAGTGCATACCAACCAAGGACAAATACAATACAAGAAGAATGAAAAGTACATACCAATCAAGGACAAATACAATACAAGAAGAATGAAAAGTGCATACCAATCAAGGACAAACAATGCAAGAAGAATGAAAAGTACATACCAATCAAGGACAAATACAATACAAGAAGAATGAAAAGTGCATACCAATCAAGGACAAATACAATACAAGAAGAATGAAAAGTGCATACCAACCAAGGACAAATACAATACAAGAAGAATGAAAAGTGCATACCAATCAAGGACAAATACAATACAAGAAGAATGAAAAGTGCATACCAATCAAGGACAAACAATGCAAGAAGAATCAAACGTATGTACCAACCAAGGACAAAAAAACGAGAAAAATCGAAAGTACGTACCAACAACCATGGAAAAAAATACAAGAAGAATCAAAAGTACATACCAATTAAAAACAGAAAATATAAGAGAATCAAAAAAACATACCAACGAAGAACAAAAAATACAAGAAGAACCAAAACTTACATACCAAAGACAAAAAATACGAGAAGAATCAAAAGTAATACCAAGGACAAAAAAGACGAGAAGAATGAAATGTACATACCAAGGAAAAAAACATGAAGAATGAGAAGTACATACCAAGGACAAAAAAAATATAAAAACGAAAAGTGCGTCCCAAAGGAAAAAAAACTACAAGAAGAATCAAAAATACATACCAAGGACAAAACAAAATACAAGAAGAATCAAAAGTACATACCAACAACTATGGGCAGAAATACAAGAAAAATCGAAGGACATACCAACCAAGGAAAAACAAATACAAGAAGAATCAAACGTACGTACCAACCAAGAACAAATACAAGAAGAATCAAAAGTACATACCAACAACCAAGGACAAAAAATACAAGAAGATTCAAAAGAACATACCAACGAAGGAAAAAATATACACGAAGAATCAAAACGTACATAAACCAAAGACAAATACAAGCAGAATGAAAAGTACATACCAATCAAGGACAAAAAATACAAGAATCAAAAGTACACACCAAGGACAAGAAATACAAAAAGAATGAAAAGTACACACCAAGGACAAAAACTTCAACAACAACAAATCAAAAAGAATCGTCTAATATCACTTATAGTGAAAAGACGTTAAATCAAAGAACGAACGATTCAAAAAGAATCAAAAGAACATACCAAACAAGAACAAAAAAACATGAAGAATGAGAAGCACATACCATGGACAAAAAAAAAATACCAGAAGAATGAAAAGTGCGTACCAAAGACAAAAACGACATGAAGAATCAAAAATGCATACCAAGGACAAAAATACAAGAAGAATCAAAAGTACATACCAACCTAGGACAACAAATACAAGCAGAATCAAAAGTACATAACAACCAAGGACAAAAACAGGAAAATTCAAAAGTACATACCAAGGACAAAAAATACAAAAAGAATGAAAAGTACACACCAAGAACAAAACATACAAAAAGAATCAAAAGTACGTGCCAACCAAGGACAATGAAAAACCTATGAAGAATGAGAAGTACATACGAAGGACAAACAAATACCAGAAAAATATCAAGTGCGTACCAACAACAAAAACTGCAGAAGAATCAAGAATACATACCAAGGACAAAAACAAAATACAAGAAGAATCAAAGGTACATACCAAGGACAAAAAATACAATAAGAATCAAAAGTACATACCAACAAAGGACAAAAAATACAAGCACTAAAAGTACATGCCAAGAACAAAAAATACCAGGAGAATGAAAAGTGCGTACCAAAGACAAAAACTACAAAAAGAATCAAAAGTACGTACCAACCAAGGACAAAAACAATACAAGAAGAATGAAAAGTACATACTAACCAAGGAAAAACAATGCAAGAAGAATCAAACTTACGTACCAACCAAGGACAAAAACCAAGAAAAATCAAAAGTACGTACCAACAACCATGGAAAAAAATACAAGAAGAATCAAAAGTACATACCAACAACCAAGGGAAAAAATACAAGAAGAAACAAAGGTACATACCAACTAAGAACAAAAAATATAAGAGAATCAAAAAAACATACCAACGAAGGGAAACAAGTACAAGAAGAACCACAAATTACATACCAAGGACAGAAAATACAAGAAGAATCAAAAGTAAATACCAACCAAGGACAAAAAATACAGAAGCAAAACTACATACCACGGACAAAAAAATACAAGAAGGAAAAGTACACACCAAGGACAAAAAATACAAAAAAGAATCAAAAGTACATACCAACCAAGGACAAAAAAAAAAAAAGAAATGTGTGCACCAAAGACAAACACTACAAGAAGATTCAAAAATACATAACGAGGACAAAAAATACAAGAAGAATCAAAAGCACATAACAACCACCACGGACAGAAATAAAAGAAGAATCAAAGGACATACCAACCAAGGAAAAACAAATACAAGAAGAATCAAAAGTACGTACCAACAACCAAGGAGAAAAAATACAGGAAGAATCAAAAACATACCAACGAAGAAACAAATGCACGAAGAATCAAAGGTACATACCAACCGAGGATGAAAAAACAAGAATCAACCAAGGACAAAAAATACAAAAAGAATGAAAAGTACATACCAAGGGCAAAAAATATAAAAAGAATGAAAAGTACATACCAAGGACAAAAAATACAAAAAGAATAAAAAGTACATACCAAACAAGAACAAAAAAACCCCATGAAGAATGAGAAGCACATACCATGGACAAAAAAATACCAGAAGAATGAAAAGTGCGTACCACAGACAAAAAATACCAGACGAATCAAAAATGCATACCAAGGACAAAAAATACAAGAAGAATGAAAAGTACATTCCAACCAAGGACACAAAATAAAGGAATCAAAAGTACATACCAACCAAGGAAAAACAATGCAGGAAGAATCAAACGTACGTACCAACAACCACGGAGAAAGTACATGAAGAATCAAAATTACACACCAACAACCAAGGACAAAAAATATAAAAAGAATCAAAAGTACATACCAACGAAGAACACAAAATATATAAGAATCAAAAGAACATACCAACCAAGGACAAAAAATACAAGCAGAATAAAAAATTATATACCAACCAATGAAACAAATAAAAGAAGAATCGAAAGTATATACCAACCAAGGACAAAAAATACAAGAAGAATCAAAAAGTACATACAACCAAAGGCAACAAATACAAGAAGAATCAAAGGTACATACCAACTAAGGACAAAAAATACAAGAATAATCAAACATATGTACCAACAAAGGACATAAAACAAGAAAATTCAAATGCACGTACCAACAATCATGGACAAAAAATACAAGAAGAATCAAAAATACATATCAACCAAGGACAAAACAAAATATATGAAGAGTGAAAAGTACCTACCACGGACAAAAAATACAAGGACATAAAACAAGAAGAATCAAAGGTATGTACCAACAACCATGGACAAAAATTACAAGAAGAATCAAAGGTATGTACCAACAACCATAGACAAAAATTACAAGAAGAATCAAACGTATGTACCAACAACCATGGACATAAAATACAAGAAGAATCAAACGTACATACCAACGAAGAACAAAAACTATGAGAATCAAAAGAACATACCAACCAAGGACAAAAATACAAGCAGAATAAAACAAGTTACATACCAACCAAGGACAAAAAATACAAGCAGAATAAAACAATTACATACCAACCAAGGACAAAAAATACAAGCAGAATAAAACAAATTACATACCAACCAAGGACAAAAAATACAAGCAGAATAAAACAAATTACATACCAACCAAGGACAAAAAATACAAGCAGAATAAAACAAATTACATACCAACCAAGGACAAAAAATACAAGCAGAATAAAACAAATTACATACCAACCAAGGACAAAAAAATGCAAGAAGAATCAAAAGTACACACCAACCAAGGTCAAAAGAAAACGTGAAGAATTAAAAGTACATACCAAGGACAAAAAAAAAAAAAAACCAGAAGAATGAAAAGTGCATACCAAAGACAAAAACTAAAAGAAGATTCAAAAATACATACCAAGGACATAAAAGATTACAAGAAGAATCAAAAGTACATACCAACCAGGGAGAAAAAATACAAGAATCAAAAGTACATACCAACCAGGGACAAAAAATACAAGAATCAAAAGTAGGCCTACATACCAAGGAAAAAACAATGCAAGAAAAACCAAACGTACGTACCAACAACCATGAAAAAAAACAAGAAGAATCAAAAGTACATACCAACGAAGAACAAAAAATATAAGAGAATCAAAAGAACAGACCAACGAAGGACAAAAATACAAGAAGAATCAAACATTACATGCCAAGGGCAAAACATACAAAAATACAAAAAGATTCAAAAAGTACATACCAACCAAGGACAAATAATACAAGAATCAAAAGTACATCCAAAAAAAAAATAAAAAGAATCAAAAGTACATACCAACCAAGGAGAAAAATATACATGAAGAAAGAGAAGTATATAAAGGACAAAACAATAACAAAAATGAAAAGTGCATACCAAAGACAAAAACTAAAACAACCAAGACAAAAAATACAAGAATGAAAAGTACATACCAACGAAGAAAAAAAAAATGAGAGCAACAAGAAGAAAGAAATAATACCAACAGAAGAAAAAAATAGAGAGCACAAAAACATACAAACCAAGGACAAAAAATACAAGCAGAATAAAATAAAACAGCCAAGGAAAAAAAAAACCATGAAGAATGAAAAGTGCATACGAAAGACAAAATCTACAAGAAGAATCAAAAGACACATACCAAGGACAAAAAAAAGAAGAATCAGAGATACATAAACAACCAAGGACAAAAAAAAAGAACAGAAGTACATACAAAACAAACAAACAAAAAAAAAGAATCAAGAAGAAGTACATACACAACCAAGGACAAAAAAACAAGAAGAATGAAAAGTACATACCAACAACCAAAGGACAAAAAAAAGAAGAATCAAAAGTACATACCAACAACCAAGGACAAAAAACAAGAAGAATCAAAAGTAATACCAACAACCAAGGACAAAAAACAAGAAGAATCAGAAAGTACATACAACCAAGGACAAAAAACAAGAATAAAAAGTACATACCAACAACCAAGGACAAAAAACAGAGAATAAAGTACATACAACAACCAAGGACAAAAAACAAGAATAAAAGTACATACCAACAACCAAGGACAAAAAACAAGAATTAAAAGTACATACCAACAACCAAGGACAAAAAACAAGAATCAAAAGTACATACCAACAACCAAGGACAAAAAACAAGAATTAAAAGTACATACCAACAACCAAGGACAAAAAACAAGAATCAAAAGTACATACCAACAACCAAGGACAAAAAACAAGAATCAAAAGTACATACCAACAACCAAGGACAAAAAAAAAGAAGAATCAAAAGTACATACCAACAACCAAGACAAAAAACAAGAAGAATCAAAAGTACATACCAACAACCAAGGACAAAAAACAAGAAGAATCAAAAGTACATACCAACAACCAAGGACAAAAAACAAGAAGAATCAAAAGTACATACCAACAACCAAGGACAAAAAACAAGAAGAATAAAAGTACATACCAACAACCAAGGACAAAAAACAAGAAGAATCAAAAGTACATACCAACAACCAAGGACAAAAAACAAGAAGAATCAAAAGTACATACCAACAACCAAGGACAAAAAACAAGAAAATCAAAAGTACATACCAACAACCAAGGACAAAAAACAAGAAGAATCAAAAGTACATACCAACAACCAAGGACAAAAAACAAGAAGAATCAAAAGTACATACCAACAACCAAGGACAAAAAACAAGAAGAATCAAAAGTACATACCAACAACCAAGGACAAAAAACAAGAAGAATCAAAAGTAATACCAACAACACCAAGGACAAAAAACAAGAAGAATAAAAGTACATACCAACAACCAAGGACAAAAAACAAGAAGAATCAAAAGTACATACCAACAACCAAGGACAAAAAACAAGAAGAATCAAAAGTACATACCAACAACCAAGGACAAAAAACAAGAAGAATCAAAAGTACATACCAACAACCAAGGACAAAAAACAAGAAGAATCAAAGTACATACCAACAACCAAGGACAAAAACAAAAGAATCAAAGTACATACCAACAACCAAGGACAAAAAACAAGAAGAATCAAAGTACATACCAACAACCAAGGACAAAAAACAAGAAGAATCAAAGTACATACCAACAACCAAGGACAAAAAACAAGAAGAATCAAAAGTACATACCAACAACCAAGGACAAAAAACAAGAAGAATCAAAAGTACATACCAACAACCAAGGACAAAAAACAAGAAGAATCAAAAGTACATACCAACAACCAAAGACAAAAAACAAAACGAACAAAGTACATACCAACAACCAAGGACAAAAAACAAGAAGAATCAAAAGTACATACCAACAACCAAGGACAAAAAACAAAGACAAAGTACATACCAACAACAAGGACAAACAAGAAATCAAAGTACATACCAACAACCAAGGACAAAAAACAAGAAAAATCAAAAGTACATACCAACAACCAAGGGAAAAAAATACAAGAAGAATCAAAAGAACATACCAACGAAGAACAAAAAATATGAGAATCAAAAGAACATACCAACCAAGGACAAAAATACAAGCAGAATAAAACAAACCACATCGGAACAAAGGACAAAAAATACAAGAACGAAAAGAACATACCAAGGACAAGAAATAAGAAGAATAAAAAGTACACACACAACTAAGGACAAAATAAATAAAAGAGAATGAAAAGAACATACCAATGACAACAAAATACCAGAAGGAAGAATTAAAAGGAACTACAAAAAGAGAAAAACTACAAAAAGAAAAAAAAAGACAGTACCAACCAAGGACAAAAAATACAAGAAGAATCAAAAGTACAACAACAAGACAAAAATGGAACAAAAAACTACCACAAGACAAAAATGAACAAAGACATCGTACCAAGAGAAAAAATACAAAAGAATCAAAAGTACGTACCAACCAAGGACAAAAAACAGAAGAATCAAAAGTACTACCAACCAAGGACAAAAAAATACAAAAGATCAAAAGTACATACCAAGAAGAAAAATAATGAAATAAAGACATACAAAGGACAAAAATACAAGAGAAAAAACAAGTACAAGGAATAAAAAAATAACAAAAAAAAAGACGGATCACACCACAAGTACATACCAAACCAAAGACATAAAACAAGAAAAATCAAAAGTACGTACCAAACAACCAAGGACACAAAATACAAAAAGAATCAAAAGCACATACCAACGAAGAAAAAAAATACAAGAGAATCAAAAGAACATACCAACCAAGGACAAGCCGAATAGAAAAGTCACATCGGAACCAAGGACAAAAAATACAAGAAGAAATAAAAAGTGTACCAAGGACATAAAATACAAGACGGATCAAACGTACATACCAACCAAGGACAAAAAACAAGAAAATCAAAAGTACGTACCAACAACCAAGGACACAAAATACAAAAAAATCAAAAGCACATACCAACGAAGAAAAAAAAATACAAGAGAATCAAAAGAACATATACCAAGGACAAAAAAATACAAGCCGAATAGAAAAGTCACATCGGAACCAAGGACAAAAAATACAAGAATCCACAGTTACATACCAAACCAAAGACAAAAAATGCAAGAAGAATAAAAAAGTACATACAACCAAGGACAACAAATACAAGAAGAATCAAAAGTACATACCAAGAACAAAAACAAATACAAGAATGAAAAGTACACACCAAGGAAAAAAATACAAGAAGAATCAAAAGTACATACCATCCAGGAACAAATAAATAACAGAATAAGTACATACCAACGACAACAAAATACCAGAAGAATGAAACGTGCGTACCAAAGAGAAAAACTACAAAAAGATTCAAAAGCATGTACCAACCAAGGACAAAAAACGAGAAGAATCAAAAGTACATACAAACAATCAAGGACAAAAAATACAAAAAGAATCAAATGAACATACCAACCATGGACAGTAAATACAAGAAGTATGAAACGTACATACCAAGGACAAAACATAGAAGAAGAAAAATTACACACCAGTGACAAAAATACAAAAATCTAAAGTACATACCAACCAAGGACGAAGAAAAATAAATGAAGAATGAAAACAACCTGCCACGGACAAAAATGCAAGAAGAATCAAAAGTACGTACCAAGGACAAAAATACAAGAAGAATCAAACGTACGTACCAACAACCATGGACAAAAAAATAGAAGAATCAAAAAAACGTACCAACAACCGTGGACAAAGAATACAAGGAGAATCAAAAGTACATACCAACGAAGAACAAAAAATATAAAAAGAAAAGCATAAAATGAATTCAGCTGAATGTGGTTCTGTAGACGTTTCTTAAGGGTGAGCAGGAAAGACAGAAGTGACAAGAGCATATTCGACAAGCTGGAAAACCCGGGGAGAACTTGTACAGGTCAACCAAAAAAGAAATCGACCTTCTTTGGACATGTGTGCAGAAGCAAAAAATGCACTCTCGGGGAAAACTCGACGGCAAAAGAGGAAGGGGAAGACCACAGATTACCTAGAAAACATCAAGGAGTGGACAGATCGTAAGTCTTGTGATCCATGTCACAATCTGCGCCTGGTTTTGTTTTGAAGTCCAAACTTCACGTTGTTTACCAGTACATAGTCAATTTGGTTTTTGTTTTGTTCATTTGGGGATATCCATGTGAACCTTCTTCGGTTGTGTTCATACCAAGCGTTCAAGATTTTAACTGGTTGGCCTGACAAACTATTAATAGTTAATAGTTTCTCCTTGCTCTATTTCCTTTCACCAGTTCCAGAAGGGCCCAGGCCGTGTTCTGTAGATACTTTCTCCCACTTTTGCGTTGAAATCCCCCATGCTTATGCATGCGTTTTTGGATTTCAGTTTTTGACAGATTGGAGTCGGTTGTAGAACTCGTCAATCACTTCCTCTGGATGCTGTGATGTTGGTGCATACGCTTCAAGAATAGTCTTTACAGGCTTTGTGTCTAAGTGCACCAACATTCTGTCCGATATAGCATTGTCACTTAGTAAGCTTTTGATCGTGCGTTTGTCTAGAATGATTGCTACGCCGGGCTTTCCCACTTTCTTGGTCGTTGAGTGTTATAGTATGATCGTTGTATGAAGTGACCATTATTTTCCCATCTGGTTTCTTGCAAGCCTATGATGTTAATCTTTTGATCATATGATTCATTGTGAAGATGAAGTTCCCGGTTTCGCTCATTGCTCGGACGTTCCATATCCCGATGTTTACCGTTTGTTTTTTCCTTTTTCTTTTATCTTTTTTATGTCTCTTTTAGTAGTCTATGAGGAGCCCTGAGCAGTGCATGTTGTTTTAGTCATGTCAGATGTCATCCTCCGGATCCGGTTTAAGTTGACCTCGTCATGTCCAGCTGTCGTTCCCGACAGGAGTGCTCCCTCTCCAGTTGAAATTTCGATCCTAGTAACTGGGGGTTCTAGCTGTGTCAGGTTCTTCTTCATTTGTAGAGTTCTTAATGTTTGTGCAGATTTTTGGCAAGTGTATTCCCAATAGTTTGCCACTGCTTTCTGGAAACACAGTGCCCATGCTGTGTGGAGGCCTCGGCCATTGTTTCATAGAAGAAATCATCTCGTGGGCACGACTGCGAAAACGAAAACCAGTTACGACGATACTCCAGCTGCCTTCCGGATTCATCCATTTCCTGCTATCAGGACTAAGGTGTGATGGTTGAAGTTATTTATTCGCACCCTTGCTCGCCAAAACCGACCTGTCATTGGATTATGAGACCTTTTACACAGTGTGGGCGCCACCACGTACCCGAGCCTCCCCTCTGGGACTGCCGCCGTTTGGTCCGCGATTGCTTTTTGGGTAGTATACCCTTATTCGCAGCTTATCTCCATATCTGAAGGCCATTCCCCTATCCGCCACCCAGGGACGTGCTGGGTGGAGGTCGGTTGTCCCCAGGGACATGACTCCCGCCAGTGATGTAGAGGACGGAAATGCCATGATAGCTGCTGCAGTTAAACTTGTTACTTTGTCTTTTGAAAGATTTTCTCGCTAATTGACGAGAGCCACAGCAGTTGAAAATCGTGAAGAGCAGGGCATCGCTCGGCTGCCTCGGTATAAACATTGGAGAGAGAGGTTGATATCCCAGGTCCCACCCCTTGAAGACCAATTAGCCTTCTTGCCTTTGGTTAAAAAAAAGTGAATATGAATTTGAAGCGAGGGAAAGGGGAATGGGCGCCACCCTCGTGGTGCTGGCCCCGGGAACAGTTGAGGTCTTTGCCACCTCACTCCCCCTCGACCCCAGGGTTATGGAACTATCTAGGTAAGACCTCAGGACCTGGCCAGCTCATGGATTTATGTGCAGGCTTAAGGCCTGTGCCGTGATCATTCTGGATCTTCTCCATCAAATGGCACCTGTGACGTTAGTGCATGTGGAATTCATTCCGAGCGCGGAGACGTCATCTTGAGAAATTGAAATTGAAATAGAAAATTGTCTTGATAATTAGACTGCTCCAGTACTGGCTTTGGAAATTGTGCGATTTTTTAAAATGATGCTGTCCTTGGTGCATTTGATGACTCAGATTTCCATCCTTTTTCAGTGGATTTTCACGAGGAAAGCGCCCAGTTTTTTGTTTGTTTGTGAAGTTCCCAGGTTGGTTTCCTATCGAGTTCGTCTTTGGTGAGGAGGCACTGTATGACATTCACAGATTTTTCGCAGACGTTTTGTGCTGTGTAAAAGTCGAGTAGTGCTCTATGCAGCGGCCCGTGTGCTGTCTGGTCTGTGCGATCTTTTATGACCTCAACAGCTGTCTTTTACCGCACTGCGCTGATGGAATGTTTTGATTCCCTCACCGCATACATTGACATTGTCTGCAGATACCTGCATCTGGGAGCAACACTGGAGAAGCATTTGAGCAAGCACTCATTAGCCCAGCACCTAGCAGCGCACAAGTCTTATCTAAGATTCTAAGACGATTTATTGTTGCCTTAGGGAGGTAGCACTGCATCGGTATAAATTTTGAATCGGTCAGTGGACTTGACCTGCTTCGTACAGAGAAGGATGGATATGTCAGACTACCAGGGAGACACTTGAATGAACGTTAGACAACAAGGATCATTTGACCTAGGAAGACTTGAGAAATTAAGACAAAACCAGAAGATAACCAAGTAAACCTGGAACATGGACCCGGAAAACATTTGAGGGTATTAAGACGAGAACCAGAAGACAACCAGGACCGTCGAGGGACAAACCATAAGAACTCGAACAATAGGAGGCAGCAGTGACAAGAGCAAGAGATGGCAACCAGTGGGACAGCATAACTACAGCTTGATGACAATGAGAGATGAAGGGATTGGGGTACCAGACTACAAGGAAGAGAGACAGACAGCTGGAAAAATGGGAGCAGAATGGAGAAAAACTGGAGGAGGATGAAACAGTTTGGAGACAAAGGAAGACAGACAACAGAGGACAGCATGGGAGAGTCAGTACAGGGTGTGTGTGGCTATGGTACATAAAGGGTGACTCCATGAGAAATGGAGTGGGATTCTCTTCGATAGTGGGACTCTCTGCGACACCGAGACTCAGAGGTAAGATGGTTCTGGTACATGAGGGCATCTAGGAGATAAACAGATTATCTGGAAAGAAAATAAAGAAAGGGGAGGGGGTTAAACTGGTCTTCTGGGGGCAAGTGCGTGGGGGATAGTTTCTGGGACAAAGGGGAAAATAATGGGTTGAATGTGTGGGGGAAAACAGAGGACGTGACTCTACATCAAGGGCATGGGGATTTCTGGAACAAGATTTAAGACACTGAGGGTGGGGGCTTCTGGCAGAAGGATGGATATGGGAGCTGTGGGGCAGACGGATGGGGGGGGGGGGGGGACTCAGGGACGGGGGGGATAAGGAGACTGTGGGATCAGGGGACTCCGAGACAGAGGGGACTCTGGGATGGAGGGATCGGGGGACTCTGGTTCGGAGGGATTGGGGGACTCTGGTACGGAGGGATAACACTGGAGACCAGGGGGGGGGGGGTCAGGAGGGACTCTGCAACAAGGAAGATGGGGGGAAGACTCCTGGAAGGACAAAGGGGATGTGCGTGGGAGGGGGGGGGGGAGTTGCTGTGACGGAGGGAATGGGGGAGACTGGGAGGGATGAAAATGATGGGGGTTCTTTGAACGGGGCAACGGGTGTGTATATATGTATGGTGGGGGAGGGTGCTATAGAATAAAAGGGGGGGGGGTGCTATATAGCACAAAGAAGAGGGAGGATGTAGGATAAAGAGGTGTCTGAGAAAAACGGAGCTTCTCGGATCAGAACGGATTTTTGCGGATCACAGAGGAGATTCCGGGACAAGGAATAGGGATCAGGACAAAGGGGGCGGGGAGGAGGTCTCTGGGACAAAGGGAAAAGGGATTCTGACAAAGTGAATATTGGGGGTGGGGGAGGGATTAGGTGGGGCGGAGCTTCGTGACAAAGGGAACAAGAAGCACTCAGTAACAAGAGGTTTGAAACAAGGTGGAAATCTGAAAAAGAAAAAAAAATATGGAGAGAGTGTGGGTCATTATTATGGACATGGGTAGGACACTGGGTCAAGTTAGACTGTGGGACCAATTACACCTGGGGGGGGGGGGGGGTAGAGTGGAAGAGGAAGAAACTGGGTTAAAGCGGATGGGTGGGTGTGAGGTGGTGGTGGAGGGGGACGGTGGCGTGTGTGTTTGTGTGCACGAGGGAGGCGTTCATGGTGAAAGGGGAGATCAGGCGCGTGTCATGTTTCTGTATGTTTGTGATTGTCTGTGCGTGAGGGTGGGGAATAGGGTAAAGTGTTTGGGTAATAGAAGATAGCTCATTTAGATTTTCGTTTTCTCATTGTAGTGTTAGTGTTGTTGGGAAAGCTGGTGGTCTCACACACTAGCTATCCGACATACATCCCTCTCTCCTCTGTTTATGGCCCTTCTCTCTTCTGCCTCCCGCCATCTGTTTCTCTCTCTCTCTCTCTCTCTCTCTCTCTCTCTCCCTCTCTCCCTCTCTGTCTTTCTCCCCTCCTCTTCTCTCCTCTCTCTCCCCTCTTCTCTCTCCTCCTCTCTCTCTTCCTCTCTCCTCTCTCTCCCCCCTCTCCCCTCTCCCCTCCTTCTCTCTCCTCTCTCTCCCCTCCTCTCTCTCCCCTCCTCTCTCTCCTCTCTCTCTCTCTCTCTCTCGTGCTTGTGTGGAGGACAGGTACAGATGGTGAGCGAGGCGGTGAGGTAATCCTCTTTCCGTGTTCCGCTAGGAGCGGCCAGGTAAACCCAGCCTTTGATCTTGTGCCGCCAGCCGGGTTCAGGTAAGGTCAGGTGTGCATACGGTTGGAAAATAGAGTGTGTTCATTTGGTTGTAGGGTCAGGGGTGACGGCTTGGCGTAGGTGGAATGGGAAGAATTAGGCAAAGGGGATCCGTGTGTGTGTGTGTGAGAGAGAGAGAGAGGGGGGGGGGGGAGGGAGGAGAGGAGGAAGTTTGGAGCAATAGATAATAGATGTGTTCAGCTCATTATCCTGAGGCCACAAACAGCAGCAGCATCAATGCAAGTGGTGCTAGTAGTATTACTAGTGAAAGGGGATAGTTGAGGTCTGTCTCTTCATGTCAAACGTTGAAGCAAAATTTCATGTAGGTGTACATGCTTCAACTAACGCTTGTAGTCATGAGTTACTACTAAAAATTTCAGTAAATGGCGTAGTTAATGCCAGTTTTTCTCGTTTTGCAAAGAAAGTTCTCTTGGAGGTTTCAGTCATTACATCAT
This sequence comes from Monoplex corrugatus, assembly GCA_030674185.1. NCBI lineage: Eukaryota > Metazoa > Mollusca > Gastropoda > Littorinimorpha > Ranellidae > Monoplex > Monoplex corrugatus. The sequence goes on along the minus strand of JAPXFY010000018.1, from coordinate 39,759,438 downwards.
GAACCACATGTTCATTTGGAAAGTCGTGAATGTTTTTCAAAGACGCATTTTCAGTGATCATGCAGTTATATAATTTAATTTTGTTAATGAACCACCAATCTATGATCGCTACGTAGTCTTATTTTTATTATTATTATTATTATTTAATGTGTGCATGAATAACACCAACCGGAAAGTCCATAAAAAATGAAACATCGTGTTTGACTAAACGATTAATCATTCTATTTGTTTGGATAAACGATTAATCATTCTACGCCCACCACTCGTGGGGATTCCGGGGGCTGTTTCAGTATAAATAGTATCCCCACTTTCTGGAAATTCTGTGCTGGAAATTTCCTCTTTTCTGTCACTCTTTCTGACTTGTTCCTTTGCTTTCTGTCATTTCTTCCTAACATTTTCTGCCTTGCTGGTCCATTCACCTGTATGTGTTCGATAGTCTTACGTACTTTTTCTCAAGATTGATGATTGGGTACATGTATTAAGTGCATTTTTGGCTCTGTGGAGGAGAGATATGCGAAAGCAACTTTAGGTAATTTATGCCCGTTTTTTTATATGCTTTGATGTCCTTAGGTGTGCTTAAATATGTATTCAGGTGTGTTTAAATCTCCTGTGCGATAAATTGGACGGAGTGGTCAACGCCAAGGGCATGTCCTTGATGTGCACGAATGCATTGATATATGTACTTAATTTTCTTTTCTTTTTTTTCACGTTTTGCTTGTTTTGAGTGGTTGTAGCTCTGAAATGGCATTATGCAGTCGGCAGGGCTTTAAACAACAATAACAATAACAATTGCGCTCCCAATATCTAGGGGGGGGGGGGGGGGGCCGAAAAGGGGGGGTGGGGGTGGAGAGTAATTGGATTGGATTGAATTGGATTTCAGGCTCTTAATCATGATTTTCCCTTAGATTTCTTTCTTCGCTAAAGTTCCTTGCTTCCAGGAGTACTGCAGATGAAGCAGCCTGTGTATACCCCCTTCATCTCGTCTGTTCCCGTGGTCCCTTTTTCTTCCTTCTTCTCCCCGTTCTGGGGCCACTTGAGGACAGGTGTGGGGCTTGCCAGAAAGGTAATCCTCTTTTCCTTCTGTAAGCTGTAGGAACGGGCGGGTAGTAAGAAACGGTAAGGCCGGCCAGCCTTTGATGTGATGCCGCTGGTCTGTTCACGTGAGGTCAAGTTGTGCACTTGTGGAATGAAATTAGTCTCGTCAATCGTGAGGTCTTAAATGGACAGTCAGTACAAGCGTGGGATTAGCGTTGTGTGTGTGTGTGTGTGTGTGTGTGTGTGTGTGTGTGTGTGTGTGTGTGTGTGTGTGTGTGTGTGGGTGTGGTGGGGAGGAGGAAGAAGGAAAGCGTTATATTACACTTCTTGGTGTTGGGGGCTAATGCAACATTAGATGGACGTTGTAGCACTGCTATGTCGTTTTGTTGTCGACGTTCTAATCTGTCGGGTATTATGTCTCCTTATTAATCAAATAGTTCAAGGTTCTTAGTCTGATACGCCTCGTTCTTGCCGAAATGTGCATAAGAACATAATTGACAACACACTTCCAAAATAAACAGATTGGAGGCTTGCTGTTACCCCTCCTCCCCCACCTTTTTGTCCTTTGAAACATTGCACATTTTTGACGAAAATAGAATATTTCTTTAGTGTTTAAGTTGACCTGTTATTCGTTTTTCAAAGGAGCGTCTCATTTCACCGAGGATTAAGGATTTTACCATGGAGTCTTTGGAACATCGTCCGTACAAATGTGTACCTTTTGTGTGTCGGTAACCTAATCTGTTGGGCATGTGTTTTGCGGAGATCGTGTGAAATTAAAAGGATTTGAACCGTGGGTCGGCCTTTGGCGGGTTCCTTTATATCTTTTGTATGTCGGTGACCTGTTTGCGCAAGGAGAGAGAGGATTACGTGGAGAGAGAGGATTGCAGAAAGAGAGAGAGAGGGACCCCACCCAACCCAGACTTCACCAACTTGAGATTATGGGATTGGTTTTTAAGACTATGGGGCTGCTTTTTGCCATGTACCTTCACCTTTAATTTAATTTTAACCAGATTATGATGCTCTGTTTTATAGGGGAAAGAAATCGGGTGATACGGATGGGAGCATCCAGAGAACAAAAAAGGAAGATCTTGTGCATACCTCAACGTCTTGTGGTTGAGGTGAGAAGAGGGGAGGTGAGGAAAGGGCAAAGCTGTCCAGTTCATTGGGTCAGACGGTTTGTGAGGTCAAGGTGGGGTTAGCGAGGAAACGGACCCTCTATCCGGCTGTGGGCACGTCTGGTGGTGATGTAAGAATGGTTTCTGCGGCTTAGAGCTACCGGTTCTTGTGAGTGAATGGCTCTGTGTGTGTGTGTGTGTGTGTGTGTGTGTGTGTGTGTGTGTGTGTGTGTGTGTGAGTAAGAGCGTGAGTGAGTGAGTGAGTGTGTGTGTGTGTGTGTGTGTGTGTGTGTGTGTGTGTGTGTGTGTGTGTGTGTGTGTGTGTGTTGTGTGTGAGTAATTATGTTTTTAGTTTTTCTCGTCAATTACACGTGACAATAGTTTCATAAAACAGTCTGAATGATCGCCGAAGAAGTGTTCGAAATTTGCATACAAAAACCAAAATAGCTGTATCATGCAGGTTCAGTTTTTCTTTTCTTTTTTCTTTTCCTATTTAGTCATTACTTTGGAGAGGGGAGTGGGGAAAGTAAGGCGAATTACAGGTGGTTCCATAATACCGAGGTCCATCATGAGCTGTGCCCATGCTCTCTCTCCCTAGCCTCTCTCTCTCTCTCTTTCTCTCTCTCTCTCTCTCTCTCTCTCTCTCTCTCTCTTCTAACACTAAACAGGGTCAGGTAGCCAGTCACAACTGGGTGGACTAGTGGCCATTTACAGGGTGTTTGTTTTAATTTTTTTGTTTAAAGTCTAGGTCGAACTCGTGTTGAAGTCTAAATGGCAGGTGGTAAACGCTACCTCTACGCCAAGCTGGTGAAATGAACACCTGTAAAAACTGCATTCCACATACAGTAATAGTATGTTTAAGAGGGATTCACCGCACCCAGACAGTTCCATTTGTGCTCCACCCAACCTTGTCGGATATTCTCTTGCAGACACTTTGAGCTTGCTCAACACTTGAAGTGCCGGCCAGGTCTTGAAATGGGGAAAGGGGGGGGGGGGGTGATGCAGAGATATAAATCATGAGGCCGGAATGATTGGAGCATTTAACCCTTTGACTCCCGCACCCTATCCACCAACTGTAAAAACTTAACCCTTTGACTCCACACCCTATCCACCAGCTTCCTTGCAGCAGGAAGCTGGTGGATAGGGTGAGGGGGTCAAAGGGTTGATATAGTCGGCGAACATGGCTACTTTTGACCCTTTGACTCCCGCACCTGGTCCACTAGCATCCTGCTTTGCCAACCGTGCCAGCAAAGCAAAAAACATAGCCCTTGATTCCCTCACAGGAAGCTGGAGTCAAAGGGTCAAGTTTTTGCAGGTAGTGGATAGGAAGCGGGAGTCAAAGGGTTAATATTAACTGACTTGAGATGGATCTCGGGAAGTCGGATATTGAGTGCCTGTTTTTTTTCAGAGGGAGCAATCTAGTAGCCCCTGTTTTTTTATTTTTTTTAATTTGTTTCTTTATTTATTTATTTTTATTTATTCATGTATTTATTTATTTATTTTTTGTATTGCCGTGGATCATCTTCTCCCGTCTTATCTTGTCTTATTTTGTCTTCGTTATAAATACATTTTATATACGCAATACATTATCTTGTCCAGTCTCATCTTAATTTGTCTTTGTTATTGGTTTTTCTTTGTTAGATACCTATTTCATGTATACTACACGTCATTATTTAAGGGCCAGGAACGTTTTTGAGTCAATTTTTGAAAGGAGAAATAACCTATTTTCTCTTACTCTTTTCTCCAATTCGTTGCCGTACTGAATGGATAAGAGCTCAGACAACATTGCAGTTTCCTTTTGGCACGTGTTTGGGGATTTGCCGATTTGCAATGGGCGGCCCAAGGAAGACAATTTCCACACGAAATTGTCGAATCTTCAGCAGGGTCTCTCTGACGACGCAGGCAAGGTAGCGACAAAATTCGCTTTGCACGTGCAAGGCAAGCCCTTTTTGAACACTACTCCAGCCAAAGTTGCCCGCAGACGAGGATAAAAAGGACCCGTTCTTGGTTCGTTTTAACCATGCTTGCAAGACGACGGATGACGGATGAGCAGCGGGGGAGAGCCCTCGCTCTGCTTGATGAAGGCCTAGCGCAGCGGGAAGTTGCTAGACGACTTGAAGTGTCGCATTCCACAATCCAGAGACTGCTGGAGCGCTTCAATGAGACTGGAGCAGTCCAGGAAAGGCGTCACACGGGTCGACCCAGAGTAACGACAAGACAGCAAGACCGCTACCTTGCCCTCTCCGTCCTGAGGGAAAGGGCATCCACTGCGGTGACCTTGAGGGGTCAGCTGAGGGACGCAACAGGTGCTAACATCAGCTGCAGCACGGTGAGAAGACGGCTACATGAGGCAAACTTGAGGTCACGGAGACCGGCCGTCTGACCCGTGCTGTCACCGGTCAACAGAGTGCGCCGCATGACCTGGGCCAGGGAGCACGTGACCTGGACAAGGCAACAGTGGGCCCGGGTCTTGTTTTCGGATGAGTCCAGGTTCACCCTGACCTTTAACGATGGCCGGGCTCGGGTGTGGCGACGTCAAGGGGAGAGGTTCGCTGACGCCACTGTCCAAGAGCATAACCGGTACGGCGGCGGGTCGGTGATGGTGTGGGGTGGCATGAGCCGTGGTACCCGGACCCCCCTGCTCCCCATTGACGGCATCCTGAACGGGGTCCGGTACCGGGACGAGGTTCTGGCGGCCGTGGCACTGCCTGCGCTTGTGGACCTTGGTCAAGGCGCCATCTTCCAGGACGACAATGCACCTGCGCATCGAGCACGCCTTGTGACCGACTTCCTGGAGCAGCATGAAGTCGTCCGTATGGCCTGGCCAGCGTGCTCACCTGACCTGAACCCAATTGAACACCTCTGGGATGTGCTCGGGAGGCGCATCAGGGACAACCACCCCCCACCGGGCACCCTGGCCAGGCTGGTCGACATCCTGCAGATCGAGTGGGCGGCCATCCCTCAGGACACAGTCCGTACCCTTGTGGGGTCGATGCATCGGCGCTGTGAAGCATGCATCCAGGCTCGGGGCGGACACACGCGATATTGAAAACAGATTGGCCAAATCTGACACTTTCTGTTTTTTGAAAAGGGGGGGATGTTCCTTTAAATGCATGTGCTGTTCACTAATGGGTCATTGTGCTAATTTCTTTTTCCAAAACAGGTGTGGAAATGATGAAATAAAACATAGAATCAATTCTAAACATTGTCAATTATTTCAACTTAAAATTAGAGAGGAAGGAAGAAGTGGCCCTTAAATTATGATTAGGAGTATATGTGATCCATTATCTTGTCCAGTTTTGTTTTTATTTTTTTTGTTTTTGTTGTTTCTGTTGTTTCATGTATGTGTTTGCATTATCTTGTCCAGTCATGTCTTGTCTTATTTTGTCCGTTAAAAATATATCTCATGTATGCAATGCAATATCCTTGTCCAGACTTACCTTGTTTTGTCATTTTTTTAAAAAAGTATTCCACTCTCCTGGAACAAACTTCCTCTCTCAGTCCGTCAGCAACCTACTTTTGTCTCCTTCAAGTCCGCTCTCAAAACTCACCTTTTCTCCTCTGCATAAAATCCTAACCTCACTCAACCCCCCTCTGCAGCCTGTCTCCGCTCGGAGGGGAATCACTTTGTTTTAATATATAATTGTATATGATATGCTCTCTATAATTTTCCATTGCTTTTATTCTTGCTTTTATTGCTTTTATTCTTTCTCCCCATTTATAGCTATGCGTGTGTGTGTGTGTGTGTGTGTGGTGTGTGTGTGTGTGCGCGTGTCTGCGTGCGTGCGTGCGTGCGTGCGTGCGTGCGTGTGTGTCTGTTTCAGCGCTTAGATTTGATTTTGTCGAGATTTTGCGCTATATAAATATTGTAATTATTATTATTATTATTTGATGTACGCAGTGCAGTATCTTGTCCAGTCTCATCTTGTTTTGTCATGTTTAGATAAGCATTCCAAGTATGCAGTGCGTTATCTAATCCCAGTCTTCTATTGTATTATGTATATAATATGTAAAAGATATATGTTTTTTTCTTATTTCATGTGTAGCTTTGCCTTGCCTTGCCTTGATATGAGTTGGGTTGGGACGTGTCATGTTTAGCGGTGTGCGGTGTTGCATTTTTGATGTAAATTATAATGTATTGTGGTATATATCGCGTTGTATTTTTGTATTGTATCATACTGTATGGTCTTTTATTTTTAGAATTTTATTTTCAAAATCGTAGTAATAGCAAGTGAAGATTTGCATTGCGCAACATTCCGTGAAGCAGACTTAGGGCATAAAAACGTAAGTCAAGGATAAATCGATCATGTAAGCAACGATGTAGAATGAAAAAAACACACACACACACACACACACACACACACACACACACACACACACACACACACACACACACACACACACACACACACACACACACACACACACACACAAATAACAACAACAAATCCGGCCAGCGACAGCCGTATCGTGAGCGTATGATACAAAACTGGCTTGCATTAAACACATACATCCACCAACGTATAATATAGACGCGCTGGCACACACATATACACATACAACACACATGTTGGCGTATGCATGAACCTACGCACGTACACACATAAACGAACACCAACGCAAGAACTTGTGTTGACGAACGCGCATGACCCTGACGCAAGACATGCGAATAGATTGATGAGACATACACTGATTACATTTTCTCACTCGACCAGTCATAGACTACAGCTACATGGTTAACAGTTCTTGGAAGTCATCTCCACTTTGGCCGTCTGCTCGCCATCTCACTTCCTCCTCTATGGTGTTCACCGTCTGTTTCTTTTCTTCTTCCTTCCTTTCTTCTTTCCGTACTTCCTTCCTTCCGAGCTGTCTGCCTTCCTTCCTTGTTCCTTCTTGTTTTAGAGCAGAAAGGTAAATCATTGTAAGGCTTGGTGTCTGTATAGTGTAAAATTGTTTGCGGTTCACTTCGTGCTTGGTCGTGTGTGTGTGTGTGTGTGTGTGTGTGTGTGTGTGTGTGTGTGTGTGTGTGTGTGTGTGTGTGTGTGTGTGTGTGTGTGTGTGTGTGTGTGTGGTGTGTGTGTGTGAGAGAGAGAGAATGTGAGAGAGAGAGTGTGTTTGAGAGAGAGAGAGAGTGTGTGTGTGTGTGTGTGTGTGTGTGTGAGAGAGAGAGAGAGAGAGAGAGAGAGAGAGAGAATGAGAGAGAGAGAGAGTGTGTGTGTGTGTGTGTGTGTGTGTGAGAGAGAGAGAGAGAGAGAGAGAATGTGTGTGAGAGAGTGTGCGCGCGTGTGTGTGTACGAGAGAGAGAGAGAGAGTGTGTGTGTGTGTGTGTGTGTGTGTGTGTGCATGCAAGTATACTGTGCTGTTTTGTTTCACAGCTCAGCGTTCTAAATTTAAAGAGGTGTTCATCGCACTCGAACATTTCTTTACACTCAACCCACATCTGCTGGTAAATAATCTGGCAGACTCCATGAGCCTGTCCAGTGTTCTGGCAAGGGGCTGGGATTTGTGGAGGAAATTTGGACTTACGAAACGCTAAGGAATCACCATCACAATGATTGGAACATAAACATGGGCAAGGAAAAGGTCAGTTTCTCAGTTTCTCTTTATCTTTCAAGTTGGGATTGAAATCAAGACATATCTTGAATCCATGGCTTTATCAGCAGAGCCAGCCATTCTGCATAAACTTGCACAGATGCGCGTGCACGCATACATGCACGAACGCACACACACACGTGCGCGCTCACACGTACACACGATGTTGCCGTCTTTGGTGGCGCATTTGCCTGGACATACATTTTTTTGTTTTTGTAGGTTCTAGTAGCGGGAAATAATCATGCCCATTTCATGCCTAGGGTTTTGGTTGTACCTGTGTGTGTGCAATGTGTTGAAAAGAAAGGATATTATTCAGTGTTACGATACATATTGTACATGATGATGTTTGAATGGTGTATCAGTGGGCTGTTGTACAGCTCTGTAATAATGAAAGGAAAGATCCTTTGCGGGGTACAATGGTAGGTATGATTTGATTTGTTTTAGTTATTAGGTAGCAGCAGGTTTTGTGTGAATGTAGTGCAAAACTGTGAACGTAAGTGCTTTTCTATAAGGAAAGGGAAAGTGAAATATATTGCCCCTCTCCCTTATGTATGCATTGCTGGTATATGTGGAGGAACAAAGCAGTACTGGTGCTTTTTTTTTCAGCGAGGGAGATGATTATCTCAACGGGAAGTCATTTTCTCACTAACATTAGTTGGACATAACACGTTCAGTGTTGGCAAACTGACGGAATCAAAGTGTATGTTGGCCTTTGATCTCCTACAGCCATTCCAGTATAATGGTCGGTTCTTTTGATAAGAGCCGTGCACTGGAGATCTGATATCTCGAGTTCAATCACATTAAAAACAAACTGGCCTGTTCGCTGCCCGGCTAAATGTTTCAATCAATCTCGTGGCGTCAGCGTTTCACAGGTCTCCTCCCCATCCGCGCGCATTTCAAGACCTAGTAAGCGCTTAGGGTTTTCCGCAGGCTCATGTAGTCAACCAGATAATTGCTGGTAGATTTTGGTGGAGCGCGTATGGAATTGTCCAAGTGCGATAAATCCCTTTTGTACAAATTCCATCCTACAAACTCCTGAAACACAAGTACGCAGTGTGACTGTGCATGGGTCTTACCGTCATTTGGCGTCTTTTTGCCCTATGCTTGACAAACGTTATCGCACTGAAATTTTGATCATTTCATGTCTAGTTTATTATTGACTTAGCATTTATGTTTGATTATGTTGTGATTGGGTTTCTGTTCAGTTCAGTTCAGTTCGTGTTGTTTCTAGCCCCGCTGTCTGCTAAAGGTCATGTTCGCACCAAATAGGCTGTGTTTGGTTTTAACACTCATTTCTGACATTTTCATATCAAGGAGAGTTGGTTTTCTAGAAGCAATCGGAGACTCTAAAGGCTCATCTCAGTAGATTCCCCCACGGAGATGCCAGGGGCTCCTTCAGTATAAATAGTATCCCCACCATCTGGAAATTCTGTGCTAGACATTTCCTCTTTCCTGTCACTCTCTTTGTTTTTCTGCCTTGGTTCTTTGCTTTCTGTCATTTCTTCCTATCATTTCCTGCCTTACTGGTCCATTCACCTGTATGTGTTTTAAAAAGCTTTACTGTGATATACTTTCTCTAAGGATTGGTAATTGGGTATATGTATCAAGTGCATTTTTCGCTATGAAGAATTGTGATATGCAGAAGCAGTTTTAGGTAACTTAGGCACGTTTTGATTTATGTTTTAGTGTCCTTATGCTTATATTTGTTTTCAGGTTTGATATTTTTTAAGTCCCCTGGTAATAAATTGGATGGAGTGGTCAACGCTAGGGGCATATTCTTAGATTATGTGCGCAAATGCATTGGTATGTGTACTAAATTCTTGTCCAGGTTTGTTTTTTTTTTGTCCAGGGGGATATGATGTACATTTTGAGATAGGTATGGAGCCCCGATATGGCTCTGTGCAGTCAGCATGGGCTTTAACTCTTTGATTCCCGCACCCTGTCCACCAGTGTACTGCGTCATCAACCATGCTAGCAAGGCAAAAACTTAACCCTTTGACTCCCGCACCCCATCCAGCCGATAGGGTGAGGGAGTCAAAGGGTTAAGTTTTTGCAGTTGGTGGACAGGATGCGGGAGTCAAAGGGTTAAACAAAAATAGTAATAACGTCAGTAGATGATTCACGGCGCTTGGCCTGCTCTGTTGGTCACAGCCATAGACTCAAGATCTGCGAATTTCTCGAGTTCAGTCCCAGCCCTGAGCATCAAAAATCTGGCCTGTTAGCTGTCCATTTAATACACAGATCATTCCGGTGGCATCAGTTCAGTTTTTCATAGGTCTCCCCACCCCCACCCACCCTTCACCGATTCCATTTCAAGATCTTGACAGCGCATATGGTTTTGCGCAGGTTCAAGGTATTGGCCAGACTATCACTGTCCCAGTGCAGGGCATGCCTCTTGAACAAAGTCAACAAATACACTGAGAAAGCCAGAACACAAAGACAAAACAGAAACGGACGAAAAAAATAAACCCCGTATCCTTGCTGGAAGTTAAGGAGCAGCACCAGTTCCCTGCTAGAAAAGCAGAAAGAGCCAGCAGCAGCCATGATCCTCTTCAGGCAGGAAAGGCATCCAACTCGACAGGTATCTAATTTATTGGGATTAGTCCTCTCTCTGTCTTTCACTCTCTCCCTTCTAGCTCATCGCTTTTTCTCTCACTCCAACCGCACCCCCTCACTTTCCCTCTTCCTCTCCCTCCCCCCCCCCCCCCCCCCTTTCTCTCTCTCTCTCCAGCCAGCCAGCCATCTTTGCTAGCGCGCGTGCCTGGAACTATGCGAGGTATGCTGTCTGTGTTTTGATGTTCTAACAGGAGAAACTGACAAGGCCCATTTCATGCTCGGGGTTATGTCAGGTCTGGGTTTTTGTGTGCGCGTGTGCGTGTGTGTGTGTGTGTGTGTGTGTGTGTGTGTGTGTGTGTGTGTGTGTGTGTGTGTGAGAGTGTGTGTGTGTGTGTGTATGTGTGTGTGTGTTGTAAAAAAAGCAAATAGTTGGTTTTTGAGGTTGGAAAGTGTATTTTGTGTAGACGTTGTGCAATGCTGAGAAAGTACACTTTTCAAGAATGTTTCTTTGATGTTCCTTTTTACAGTACAGTGAAGCTTGATTCAGATCAGACTGCGATAACTGTTTTGTTTGTCGTGTGTGTGTGTGTGTGTGTGAGAGAGAGAGAGAGAGAGAGAGAGAGAGAGAGAGAGAGAGAGAGAGAGAGAGAGAGAGAGAGAGAAATGGTATCCCTGCCGAAGTGTATACTCTTTGTCCTTGCTTCTTTGAAGCATGCAGATACCCAGTACAGAGTCAAAGAGCTAGTGAGTCATAGAAGTCATTTCCACACTGACCTTAGTGGGACGTGAAATGTCCAGTGACTAACGATGACTGAATCCAAACCACTAGGGGTATTGATTGATCTGGTTGGTACCTGTGGCCATTCCAGCGTCTCGGAGAGAAACAGGATACTTTGTCACTCATTTCACATGCATCATTAATTTAATGGTGTCATTTTTTTTCTTGTTTATACTTAACAGATGCCATTGCACTGAATATTTTGTTGTTGTTGAATGAAATTAATCTTTTATATTCGGTTGTGATGTGTTCGGTTCCAACTTAAGATTCTGACAAACAAAAATAAAAAACAAAAAAAACTCATTTTTTTTATCCCCAAAAGTCTGTCTTTTAGCCTCAAAAACAATAAGGAAGCTTACTTCAGCGCAGCAGGTAGGAAACCTAGGATGCGGAAGAAAAAACAGCGTTGATGGAATGATAATCCTCATCAGTTGTTGGGCTCCAGAAAAAACAAAAAACGATGAAGAGATCCAGCAGCAGCTCTGATCATTATAGAATAGGAAGGAGCCCGATTCGACATGTACCTAATTTATTAGGATTAGCGGTCTTCTTCCGCCTCTACTTCCCCACGCCCACTACTATTCAGTTTGTTTTTTCTAGCCTCTCTTTCTCCCTCCCCTCCCCCTCCCCCGTCACGGGGATGCCAGGAGCTCTTTCAGTATAAATAGTATCCCTACCTGGAAATTCTGTGCTAGAAGGTTCCTCTCTTCTGTCACGGTCTTTGTTTCTGCCTTATTCCTTTGCTTTGTCATTTCATTTTCTGCCTTCATGGTCATTTCACCTGTATGTCTTCGATAAAGTCTTACGTACTTTTTCTTAGGATTGATAATTGGGTATATGTATTGAGCGAATTTTTTGTTTGTTCTGGGGAGGTGATATTTGCGGAAGCGATTTTCGGTATTTTATGCCTGTTTTTATGTATGTTTTGGTGTCCTTAGGTATGCTTATATTTGTCTTCAGGTGTGTTTTCTAAATCTCCTGTGCGATAAATTGGACGGAGTGGTCAACGCCAGGGTCATGTCCTTAGATTATGTGCGGGAAGGCATGTATATGTGTACTTTGTTTTCTTTTCTTTTCTTTTTCCTGTTAAGTTTTGTTATAGCCCTGATATGGTTCTTCGCAGTCGGCTGGGCTTTAAAGAACAATAGCATTAACAATAACAATCTCCCTCCCTCTCTCTTTTTTTTTTGTTTTTTTTTTGTTATCCTACGGCACCACGTGATCCGTGCTAGTGGGCGTGCCTGGGACTATGCAAGGTATGCTGTCTGTATTGTGATGTTCTAACAGGAGAGAGTGACAAAAACCCATTTCATGCTCGTGGGTTATGTCAGGTTTGCGTTGAAGGAGTGGTGTGCTGTGGTGTGTGTGCTGTGTTGTTGTCATGTTGTAAAGGTCGGTGGGGAGGTTGGTTTGGGAAGCTGCAAGAGGGTTTTGTGTTGACGTGTTGCGTAATGCTGGGAAGTTGCGCGCTTCTTTCTTCTTCTCATAAACACAGGAAGTGGAATAGAACGATCTGTAGCATAGCATCTCTGTGCTGTGATGTGCATGCTGTTGTATGTGGGTGTGCGTTCATGAATGTGTGTGTACTTGTGGATGGAGGTAGACAGGTGTGTGTCTCTTTCTATGAAGGTATAAAAATTTCATTGGGTTGTCGTTTTTGACGTGGTGTTAGCCCTGATATGGCTCTAATAGTCGGCTGGGCTATAAGCAATATGAACTCGGGAAAGAAAATTGTTAGGATGAATTTCTTGGTCGTGTATTACCATGAATTAATCAGAAATTTATGTTAGGTATAGTCACCACTACTCGAATTTGAGTGGATATCACCCAGTATCGAGTCAGAGTGGCCCAAAGTTGAGAATATATTAGCGAAAATCTATTGCCCAAATATGGTCTAAACACTGTCTCTCTCTATCCTCTCTGTCTCTCTCACTCTATCTCTCTCTGTCTCTCTCACTCTGTCTCTCTCTCTCTCTTCTCTCTGTTCGTCTGTCTCTGTCTGTCTTCTGTCTGTCTGTCTGTCTGTCTGTCTCTCTCTCTCCATTGGGATCACAACATGCTAACAAGCTTCGCGTATTCATCCCCGCTTTCATTTCACGCATCACACATCACACGCACGCTGCACGCACGCACGCACGCACGCACAACACACCCACACACACGACACACAACACCAAACACACCACCACACACACACACACACACACACACACACACACACAACACACACACACACACACAACATACCGTTTGCGGGAGACGAGTCTAGACAGAAAAGAATGAGCGACGAACTTGAGCAGATGCTGTTTGCAGGCAACTGAAACCAGGCTGGCGAGCGTTGTTTCACATAAATCATAACGCGGCTCTGGGGCGCTGAGCCAGGTAGACAAAGCCAGAGGCTGACAGGCAGACAGACAGATAGACAGACAGAAACACGGCTAAAGTTTTGTACAAGCCCTTGTACCCAGCCATCAGCCATCAAGCTATACTTTCGCTACAAGAGACTACTAGTCTAGTTTCAAGCAGGGAGAAGCTAAGAGAATTGTCGTGAAGAAAATGTACACAGTCCAGGCATAGAGTCTAATAGCATTGTTCCTTTTTTTTTCAATCTTCCAGAAAATTGTTTCATATTGACCAACGAGATCTCTCTGTCTCTCTGTCTGTCTCTCTTTTCTCTCTCTCTCTCTCTCTCTCTCTCTCTCTCTCTCTCTCTCTCTCTCTCTCTCTGTGTGTGTGGGTGGGTGTGTGTGTGTTGTGTGTTTTAAGAACATTGCTACTTTTAGTCAATCTCCCAAAAATTGTTTCATATCGACCAACGAGAGGTCTATCTGTGTGTGTGTGTTGTGTGTGTGTGTGTGTGTGTGTGTGTGTGTGTGTGTGTGTGTGTGTGTGTGTGTGTGTGTGTGGTGTGTGTGTCTGTTAGAGAAACAGGAAAATGGAAATATGTCTCTCATGCGAAACCAAGCAGCCTGTGTGAAGTTTTTTTGTTTTGTTGTTGTTTTTGTTTTGTTTTTGTTTTGTTTTGTTTTTTCAACTCGACGTACAATTCAAGAAATCGTATTATCCTATCCCATATCTATGCATAAAACTGTTGATTTCACAAAACGAATGGGTAGTAATCGCAACAGATTTACAATCATTACAGTAAAGTTTGAATGTCATGTCAAAGTTTTGGCTTAACCTTTCGTGAAGCAAGCAATAACCCCCCGTATTGCTGATCCACCCTAATGAGGGCTTTTTTCAAGGCATCCATTTTTTGTTGTGTGTGTTGTCGATGGGAGAAAATAGGCTTGAAAGGGGCAGAGAAAGGGGGGCGGCTCTGCTATATGTGTGTGTGAGAGAGAGAGAGAGAGAGAGTAGTTTTGAAAGGGGGAGGCGGCTCCGACTGCATGTGTGTGCGTGTGGATGTGTGTATGTGTTTGGGGCCGGGTTCGCTTCTTCAGCTGCTGTTTGTGTGCGTCTGTTGTTTTTTCAGGCAAAGGGATTTGCTTTAGGTCAAAGAAATCCTCGTCTGAGCTTTTTTTGTTTTGTTTTGTTTTGTTGTGTGTTTTGTTTGTTTTTTCCCCTCAAAAGAGGCTGTAGATCTTCCGCTCCGCTGTGTTGTCTTCGTCTTCAATATTGACGTCATCGTGTGTGCATAATTAACTCAATTAAATGTATCCAAAGATCTGCGACGGCGTCCCGCCCAGTGTTTTTTTGCCTCAGAAAGATGGAAGTCGTTTGAAAATTTCACATTTGCAAATACAAACGTTGATTGTGCTGCATGTGTAGTGCCTTGTATTGTGTGTTTGTATCGTATCCCCTTGTGGGGGGATGCCGGGGGCTCTTTCAGTATAAATAGTATCCCCTCCTTCTGGAAAATCTGTGTTAAAAATTTCCTCTTTTTCTGTCACTCTATTTGTTTCTGCCTTGTTCCTTTGCTTTCTGTCATTTCTTCCTATCACTTTCTGCCTTGCTGATCCATTCACCTGTATGTGTTCAGTAAAGTCTTGCGTGCTTTCTCTTAGGATTGATAATTGTGTACATGTATTCAGTGCAGTTTTGGCTCTAGGGAAGTGAGATAAGCGAAAGCAGTGTAAGGTAATGTAAGCCTGTTTTTATATATGTTTCAGTGTGATTAGATATGTTTAAATTTGTATTCAGGTATGTTTTTTTTTTAAGTCCCCTGTGCGATAAAGTGGACGGAGTGGTCAACGCCAAGGACATCTCCTTACATTATATGTGCGAATGCATTGGTGTGTGTATTCTACCCCCGTGGGAATGCGGGGGCTCTTTCAGTATAAATAGTATCCCCACCTTCTGGAAATTCTGTGCTTGAAATCTCTTCTGTTCTGTCACTCTTTGTTTCTGCCTTGTTCCTTTGCTTTCTGTCATTTCTTCCTATTATTTTGTGCCTTGCTGGTCCATTCACCTGTATTTCGATAAAGTCTCACGTACTTTTCTCTTAGGATTGATAATTGGGTACATGTATTAAGTGCACTTTTTGCTCTAGGGAGGTGAGATATGCAGAAGGAATTTTTGGTTATTTATGCCTGCTTTATATGTTTTGGTGTCCTGAGGTATGCTTAAATTTGTATTCAGTGGTTTTATGTTTGGTGGTTGTTTTTGTTTTTTTATCCCCTGTACGATAAATTGGACGAGTGGTCAACTCATGGGGCATGTCCTGGGATTGTGTGCTCATGTGCATTGATGTATGTACTTGGATTTTCTTTTCTGTTTTTCCTGTCGAAGTTAAGTATGTCTTGAAGCAGTTATAGCTGATATGGCTCTACGCAGTGGCTGGGCTTTAAACAACAGTTTAGCCTGATATGGCTCTACGCAGTCGCTGGCTTTAAACAACAATAAAACAATAATGATGCGTACTCGATTTTCTTTCCCATTTTTTCCTGTTGAAGCATTGTGTATGTTTCGAAACGTGTAATAGCCCTGATATGGCTCTAGCAGTCGGCTGGGCTTTAAACAACAAAAATAACAATAATAATATGTGCTCAGTTTTCTTTTGCTATTTTTACCTGTTGAAGCATTGTGTATGTTTTGAAACGTGTATAACCCTGATATGGCTCTACGCAGTCGGCTGGGCTTTAAAACTACAATGAAAATTGTATCGTGTCGTAGCCTCACGTTCAGCTCGTTGCACTCTATTGCTGGAGACTTTATTGGATAAAATCATTTTCAGAAACACTCGAGTTACCTTTTCTAGCTCACAGTTATAGCCCTGATATGGCTCTACGCAGTCGGCTGGGCTTTAAACAACAAAAACAACTACCTTTACCAGCGCAACGAAACAGGAGGGACGTTAGCTGATCTGTTGGCTGTTGGCGTTTTCTCCTAGATCCAGTGAATTTTTTTGGTGTTAGGGGTTTTGATCTATTGTGCAAGATTGACAAAAACTAATTTGCCGAAATTGTTCTCAATTCTGTTTTCATATATCAGGTCCATTGGTTAAAGCGCCATGCTGGTAACTGATGTATTCCATCTTGCCTGTATACATAACTGAGTAACCGTGTCATCGTTATGCAAACGGCATCGTTCTAATTGCAGAAAATGAAAAAGACCTAATAATAGAGATAGCAAAAATAAAGGACTGGAGCTAAATAGCAAGAAGGCCGAAGTCAATGGTAATCAGTCAAAATACTAGAAGTCCCCTCATGCAAAATAACAGCAAATGGCACAACATTGAGACAGGTTGATAAGTTTAAATATCTGGGAACGGTCACCACAAAAATAGCCGGCAGAATCGGCGAAGCTGAAACAGCATTGAAGAAGATGGAAAGCTTCTTACCAACAAATGCCTGTAACACCAGGAAGAATACTGTTTGTACGGTTGTGAGGCGCAAAGTCAGAACAAAATTGAGGCAACGAAATGTGGCTTCTAAGAAGAATGTTGAGAGTTCCCTAGACATCAAAAACAAACAAACAAAAAAACAACAACAAAACGAGACAGTCTTGAAGGAGGCAGACACAGGAAGAACATTAATGAGGATTAGGAAAAGACAGAGAACGTTTATAAGACATTTTATGAGGCAAGAGAAATTTAGAGCACCTGGTCACAACAGGAAAGCTGGAGGGAAAGAGAATACCAGGGAGAAAATATTGGACGGACTTGTAGGATGGCTGAGAACAGAGAGGGTGGGAGATGTATTTGCAGCAACAAGAGACTTGTTATAGAGGGCCATGATCGCCAGTGCTATGCTGCAGGGCACATGATGATAAGTATGATGATGATGATGATGTATGTATATGAGATATGGACCTTTGGCAGATTTGGAAAGAAGAAAATATAAATTGTGGATATGAGATGTTATGGCCGAATTAGACATCAGATACACGGATCACATCACCAATGAAGAAGTGTGCCGAACTATCTGGAATGGACAGAAATATCGTTTGCAGTAACCCAGACTTTGTTCACCAGATTACTGCAGCTATGTCGTTGAATGTGAGTTTCTATATTGTGGTCTTCACGAAGTTAAGGGAAAAGACGAAATAGTAGCAAAAAAAAAAAAAAAAAAACCAAGAAAAAAACAACTGGGGGGATACCCGATAGCATAAGGATCTCAGAGGAGAAGCCCCTGTCAAAGAGTGTTTCGGCTCCTAATTACACTCAAAGAAGACAGGGCCACATCAGGTCTTGACTTCTGGAGCCTCTCTGCTGTCGCCATTTTTCAAATAGAAATGAGTCCTCCACCTGGGTTCGAACCTGTGCATCGAAGGTAGTCAGGCGTCTGAAGGCCAAGTCATCCTTGTGACGGATGTCTTAACCACTTAGCTGTGGGACAGCGGCAATATACGGGAACTTCGTTTTTTGTTCATTCGCGACCAGATCAATCTTGAATTCTTTGAATCATCGAAACACCCAAGGTCTGTGTTGATCTTGCTTCCTTTCGTAAAGATTCTAGCAGTTTATTGGCGTACAAGTCGTTTTTTGCGAAACTCAAAACTTTCTCTCAGCCCCATAAAATATTCACAAAATGGATCAAAATCTGATGAAGGTGTTGCTACTGCTGCTTTCTGTTCTATTATTTATAGGTGATCGTTTTCAAAATACATTCCCTCTGGCAGGTTCAGTCTGTACTGTCGAACTGACCGCTCTGGTTTTGGCACTGAAATTGGTGTCCCAATCCAAGCATGAAGACTTTCTCATTTTTTGAAACTTGCTTTCCGCTTTCAAGGCAATTGTTGGCAGAAACATCAGTCACTCATAGTTTCTGAAATTCTTTGAATTCTTTTCCTCTCTTACAAGTTAAGATTACCACATTGTTTTTGCCTGGGTTCCTGGCCACGCTGGTATTGGAGGCAATGAAAATGCTGACTGCCTTGCTAAGAATACCACAAGGGAAAACAGGTCTTAATAATTCATCCCTCATACAGATCTGAAAACCAAAATACAAATCTACGTGAAAAATATCTGGCAGGCGGATTGAACCGATCGGGCAGGTCACAAGCTTTTCCAAATCCACCCCTACCTTAGATATTTCTGTTCCTACGAACCGTAGGAACAAGACAGTGTTATGTAGGTTACAATGGGGTCACACGTTCTACGCTCGCTCATACCTGTTTATTAAAAAGTGAAGAAGCACAATGGTGTATATCGTGTGACGAGCCACTCAGTGAAAACCTTTTCGAATGCTTTGACTTGCACGATATGAGACATAAGCATTTGTACAGCGGACTCCTTAAAAAACTCTTCAGAGATGTTCCTCGAAACATAATTTTCAAGTTTTTACAGAGATCAATATTAAAATTCATCTTTTATGGTTATATGTATGGGAAAGATTTTTAAATGCATTTTAAACTTGAAAGGATATGTGTGAGCTTGGTTTTTAACTGTTGTCTTTTAAACTTGGACTTGTTTTTAACATGGTGTTAATTCCCGATATGACTCAAGTCGGCCGGTCTATAAGCAATATGAACTTGAACTTTCATCTGCTTCTGCCGTTGCTTGTAGAACTCTGGTCTTCTGTTTCCCAACAATCGAGAGCTGTTTTGTGAGGTTTTAGGCTTGTTGTGTCTACTGACCCCCCTTGCTCTAGCCTCTTCGGCGAGGACGTGACTTGAAAACCGGATTTCTTCAAGTTGCTGGTCAGACTGGCATACTTTCAAGTCTTGGTGAGCTTCCTCCATTCTTATTTGATACGGCACATTGAGTTCGATCAGAATGTGTTTTGATGAATGGGAGTCGAGAACTATATTTTTTGCAAGTCTCATGCCACTCTTGCTGATGATTTCTGGGCGTTTCTTTTTCGTCGTGGAAGATCTGCTGTGCACTCCCAGTCATCCATTCCCTCCAGCAGACCCGGCTTCCAAGCTCCAGATGTCACAGCTTTTTCGGGCCAGAATTTGCTGCCTCCTGCCGTGTAGAATGTTCTCGGAGTTTCTGGTGACATGCTTTTTCTCCAGGCAGTACTGATCGCTCGTGCGACCTCTTGAAGCACTTGATGTGCTTCCATGTGTACCTTCCGCGAGTTAGTGCTAGCCTACTTTGTATGAACTCAGGACATGTTCTACTGTTTGCCTGGCAGAGCGGGCGCGCAGGATCATCTGATTTCCCCCATTTCATCAGAACTCCATTCGAAGAGGAACACATGGCTTGCTTGTTCACCCAAGCCTTCCTGTGTTGATATCATAGTTGTCGGTCCACCATTCATGTGGCACCGTTTAATCAATCATGTATGTATACGTCTTTGACCATAAGTATAAAGTATGGTCAGACATTGTTAGTATACGTTTTATTTGTGCACGTGTATTAATGTGTGTGTTCTGATATGTATAATGTGTGATAATGCTTCCGATTGCTTTACACTCCGTGTCTTGTAAAATTTGTAATGCGCATCGAGTCCACATGAGTTTGGAGAACATCGTTGTTGTACAAGACTAATTTGTTATCATTATACGAAGACCACGTACACGCGTGCGGATCTGTCTTCAACTCTGTCCTTTCTGATGTGTTATATGGAGGGTGTGGGTGAATAAACCGAGTTTTTATTTTTCTCTCTCTCACTCTCTCTCTTCTTCAATCCGTTTGACAGAAGTCTGTGAAACACAGTGTGTCCAGTGTGTGCAGAAAATGAAGTTCACAACAGCCTGCCAAAGGGGTGTATTGGGCGTGTGTACTAAATGACTGTGATCACTGCTGCAGCTTATCATTGAGGGGTTGGGGGTTATCTCTACTGATGCGGATCACTGGTTTACCACATGTCTGTCAAGCAAAGGCACAGTGGGGGTTATTATCTCCCTTTTACGACAGTCACTTGCGGGTTTCCCCCGTTATCTCCTCCATATCTTTAAAACGAAGAGAAAAAACAACAACAACAACAACAAAACAACCAACCAACCAAACAAAACAAAACAAAACAAAACAAAACAAAACAAAAAAAAAGGACAAGAAAGAAAAAGAAAAACGTAGGGAGAGGTTGTTTGAGATCGACCTAGGGAGGCTTTGTGTCGGAATTCGTCGGCCAAAATCTCTTGTCTTTGTTATAAAATGAAGTCGTACGACAAGAAAAAGTTGTCTCATTTCAGTTTCTAATATTAAAAAGTTACCATCTACACCTTGGTTGTTTTTATGGATCGATCTATCTTAATTTCAATTTTAAATTTAAGGTCAAGTTTCGGCTGAGAATGGGAAGACAAAAAGAAAAAAACTTGCATACTTCCCACTCAACAACAACAAATAAACAAAGAAATATATATAAGTAAATGAAATAAATACATAAAATACCAGTTGGTTAAAGCGCTGTTTCTCGTTTAGTATGATCAAGTAGATATACGTTTTAGCAAAAGCAGACAGTAAAAATTGAGCGAACACTGTGGTATTTGTTGTATTACTTAAATGCTAAATATTGATAGACATTATCAATGTATATCCATTGATGCATGTTTATTAATGCATATTTTGATGTATGTGTATGATGTGGTGTGGTGTGTGTGGTGTGTTGTGTGTGTGTGGTGTGTGTTAAAAGAGAGAGGATAATCGTAAGCTTGATTTTTAACTGTTGTCTTTTTTTAAAAAAATTTTAATTTATTAAACTTGGAGTTGTTTTTAACGTAGTGTCAGCCCTGATACGGCTGTAGTCGTCGGCTGGGCTATAAGCAAAACGAAATGAACTGAAGTGTGCAGATATGATAAATTAGTGCCTCTCTCTCTCTCTCTCCCTCTCTCTCTCTTTCTCTCTCTCTCTTTCTCTCTCTCTTTCTCTTTCAGTAAACACACACACATACACGCACACATACATACACAGATTTTGTTTGTTTTTGTTTGTTTGTTGTTGTTTTTTCTTTGTTTGTGGGTTTTTTTGTTGTTTTTTCTATCCCGTTTTCTGCGACACATTAGTGCCCAAGGAAACTGGGACCATTTTTCAGAATGTATGATAATGATAATGATGGGGACTGAGGCTGCATGCTAATGCGGTGTTCTGCGCTTACGTTCATGATATATCCTCGTGTCAACCAGGCCCGAGAAATACAACCACCTGCTCTATTGGTCCGGAGGTTTGAGCAACATCCTCAGTGTCGCGTCCGTGAAGTGGATGAGATTCGACCGTGCTGTCACCGGTCTTCCCAATGAGCCCTTCCACATAGCACACTCAATTCTGAATTTGAGCCGCTTATCGCCAAAAAACCTGGCGGTGATTTTGACAGGACTGTCGGGATTCAGACCCAATTTTTTTTTCAGTTGGTAGTCCGTTGCGTTAACCTCTGCGCCATGGCGAGCTTCTCTGTACATTGCACTCTGTTGTGTTGTAAAACCTGATGCGCACTGAATACAAAGGAGTTTGAACAGCGGTGTACAAGAATGATTATTATTATTATTATCATTATCATTATTATAAGTAGTAGTACTATTATTATTATTTCCTTCTCATCATCATCACTGTTATTACTGTCATTATTATTATTATTATTATTATTACCGTCCCTCCGTGGGGATGCCGGGAGCTCTCTCAGTACTAATAGTATCCCCACCTTCTGGAAATTCTGTGCTGGAAATATCCTCTTTTCTGTCACTCTCATTGTTTCTGCCTTTTCCTTCGCTTTCTGTCATTTCTTCCTATCATTTTCTGCCTTGCTGGTCCATTCACCTGTATGTGTTCGATAACAGTCTTAAAAGTCTGGTTCTACGCAGTTGGCTGGGCTTTGACTCCCGCATCCTACTCACCAACTGCAAAAACTTAACCCTTTGACTCCCTCCTGCAGGAAGCTGGTGGATAGTGTGAGGGAATTAAAGGGATATGCTTTTGCTTTGCTAGCACGGTTGGTAATGCAGGATGCTGGTGGACAGGGTGCGGGAGTCAAAGGGTTTTAAGCAACAAGAACAATATTGTCGTTCGAAAAATAGATCAATCAGCGATGCTACACAATCAGCTTGTAACAATAGATAAACAAGTAGTAATAGGTTAGTCGTGGTTAACCGTAGAGATACAGATGATGTCAGTGGTGGTAACCATAGAGATACAGATAATGTCAGTGGTAGTAACCATAAAGATACAAATAATATCAGTTGTGGAAACCTTAGAAATATTAAATGTCGCTGGCTGAAACCATAGAGATACAGATAATGTCTGTGGTGGTAACCATAGAGATACAGATAATGTCAGTGGTGGTAACCATAGAGATACAGATAATGTCAGTGGTGGTCACCATAGAGATACAGATGATGTCAGTGGTGGTAACCATAGAGATACAGATGTCAGTGGTAGTAACCATACAGATACAAATAATATCAGTTGTGGAAACCTTACTGTGGTAGTCATAGAGCTACAGATGTGATTGGTGGTAACCGTAGATATACAATGTCAATAGTGATAACCATAGAAATACAGATAATATCGGGGTTTTTTTTGGTTTTTTTGTTAGGCCATAATATGACTGCACAGTCTGCATACTCTTTTCTTTGATAGTAGTGAATACTGGGTGTTTTCATACGCCACCGCACACTGACGTGACTTATAGGATCTTTAACGCGCGAAGTTAATGCTCTGCGTACTTAATACACACGACTGGGTTTTAATTAAGCACAGGCAGGTCTGCTGACATGTTGACCTGGAAGATCAGAAAAATCTCCATCCTTTACCCACCAGAAAGGAGGTACCCAGGCAGGATCGAACCCAGACATTGTGATTGGAAGTGCCACGTCTTGCCCACTTGACCATCGCGGCTGTCGTTGACAGTGGTTGTAAACATAGCGAAATCTTCTGTCCCTATCCCCCGCGGGAAATCCCGTGATTTCTTATGACGTCTACAGCCGCCAATCAGGAGCGACGTTCGCATGTTTGCAAAGGCTGGGGTATGACTGAAGGACGTACTCCGCGGTTTGAGTGGTCGGAGCCGTACCCGTACCAACAATTGCCCTGTCCCCCCCACTCTGGACTGCGAACTGGTCAGTGTTGGCTTCAGCCTATAAAGCGTAAAAGCGAGTTCCTTTTACGCTCTGTGCTTCAGCCTCACGTTAACAAGATCAAGCTCTCTTTCACACACTGTGAAGGAGAACTTGATCTTGTTAGTGTATGAAGGAGAGCTTGATCTTGTACGTGAGGCTTGGAGGCAACCCTAACCGGTTCGCAGTCTTGAGTGTGGACAGGACAATTGTTACTGTGGTCTGACCATCTGGCCTTACAAAGCGTGGGCAAATATGAACGCCGTTCTCGGCATGGTTTTTGGTTGTGAGTTTTCTTGTTGCTGATGTTGTTCATGTATTGAGTTTGGAGTTTGTTCGAAAGAGAGTCGCCGCACTCCGTCAGTTCCTTATGCGCTGCACCCAGTTATCTGTCAGATCCCTTGGCAAAGTCGTGATATGGGGAGGGGTGTGGGAGAGAATGGGGCCTATGAAACGCTGATAGCAGCAGTATGACTGGGGTATGACTAAATCTGTTAGCAATCAGTTCTCCCCGTTCTACCCTTGCCCCTCCCCCCCCCCCTTTTCCCCCCACTAGAATTGAATTTGAAATATCAAATCTTTCAGTCCGCAGCTCTGTCAAGTGAGCCAGTCATTTTTATTTCTCATTTCTATCAATATGTTGATATAATTGTTTAGTTTTTTTTTTTTTTTGCCATGTGTTCGAGGTTGATTATTCTTCTGTTCGTATGCGGCATTTGGTGAAGAAGCTGAATTATTTTAATAAGTTCAAAGATTTTTTTTTTCGTTTTATCCACCGCAGGGTTTTACCGTCTTAGTATGAATTGCACCTGCCTGGGACACTCTGAGCACTGATACAGAAATTGCTGATAAGAGAATTATGATAAAGAAATTTCCTCTTTTCCGTCACTCTCTCTGTTTCTGCCTTGCTCCTTTGTTTTCTGCCGTATGTTCCTTTCTCATTTTCTGTCTTGCTGATCCATCATTAATGCGTATCGTATTGTGTAAAGCCTTACTTACATCCCACTAGGACTGATATCTGAGTACATTTTTGGCTCAAAGGAAATGTGATCTGCAAAAATAATTTGAGGTATTTAGTCCAGTTTGTATATGTATGATTTAGTATACTTAGTTATGTGTATATGTTAGTATTCTGGATTGTTTTTTTAACACCCTGGTGATGAATTGAGCGCAATGCGCAACTCCAGGTCATATCTTTAGATTGTTTGCGCGAATGCATTGATGTGTTTACCCAATTTTCTTTTCCAGGTTTTTCCCCAAAGGTCAACGAAGTGTGTTTGTTTTGGCATGGGTATGTCTCTGTGCAGTTGGCTTGGCTTTAAACATTAATATAATAATGATGATGACATTAAAACAACGCACACTAGCGTTCACGCTCGCTCGCGCATCACAAGTAAAACACATTCTATGATTAATATGAAATCATCTCCCTTCAAAATGGACTTGTTGAATGTGTTACGTAAATAGCATCCAGGCTGTATACTTCAGAAAGCAGCAGTTGTATGTTTATTTAATACTGGGAACGTGATCAAGAGAGTATAGACATTGTCATCATGTAAAGACGATGGAGATGAATTGGGTACATCGTCGGAAGACAGCAGGATAAAATAATCCGGAAGACGTAAGAGTAAGACCGAAGAACATCAGGATAGGAGACCTCACCCCCCCCCCCCAAACACACACACACACACTCACGCGCGCGCACACCCTATCACACACGCACACACACACACGCACGCACGCACACACATACACACACAAACTCACACAAACACACACACACATACACACAATGGAACAGACGTTAAAAGAAATAACGAACGAACACATACACACACACACGCACGCACGCACGCACGCACACACACACACACACACACACACACACACACACACACACACACACACACACACACACACACACACACACACACACACGGGATTCCATAGAACGACTGGCCCAGGACAGACAGAAAATGAAATGGATAATCTTCGTTGCAGCCCTATGCTTAGAATGGTCAGTAAATAAATTGAAAGTGGGAAACGGTGTGTGTATTGGCGTGGTGTGTTTGTCTGCAATTATAGTTTAGATTGACCATAATGACCGTAAGTAGATTGACCATAATTGACCGTAAGTAGATTGACCATAATTGACCATAATTTATGTTATATTTTCTGATGGCCCACGTACGAGAGGATATAAAGACTCGGAAGTCTATAATGATGATAATTATCAAAGGAGATAACATCAGAGTTGTGGGTGATGATATTAAATACGTCTGATAAAAAATGTACACTTAACTGCACTTGCAGAAAGATGGTCAAACCATTCTCATGATCCGATATAGCACAATAATGTTGCGATAGACTTTACAAGAAAAGCATTAGTTCGATAATTTTACTGAAATTTGATTTACTACTGAATACTATTACTTTTTTTTCACTCCGAGAATTAGCTTTTGTTTTTCGAAGCAACCATGACCTTCAGATATTTTTGATAAATACGAAAGTTTGGGAGTCGCGATGACAATGGTGTCATTAAAAGTACACTAGCGCGGATATGTGTAAGGGTCTTCCTGGGTCTGTATTTTAATTTGGTGAATTAGAAAAGCGACTTCTTGCCTGAGGCTGCAAATGATTCTACGTACATGAATGATAAAGCTGACATATAAATATGTAATTGTCTTCCCGGTAGTTGGGTCACTCTTTGTTTCACGAAATCTGATGAACTATTCAAAACTTGAAGAATAGGCTGGGATGGACCCGCAAGCTAGTCACTGACAAAACTTTTGCAAATGAGATCTATCATATATTGACCCGTTATTGTTTATTCATTTACCCATGCCCCGAAACTCCCACATTGTGGGGGAGGGGGAGAACCGTTATCATTCAACACGGATCCTGAACAGAAGCAGTTGATGGTAGTCCACTCCGCGCGTGGCACACAACGCATCCAGTCTCCCCACACCCACACCCACACCCCCACTCCCATCCCCACCCCATCCCTGATTCTTCGCTTCCCCAGCACACTCATAGAACGTGCCCGGCATGTGGCGATTTCGCTCCGGTTTTCCTCCACAAACTGTCGGAAACCGACACCACTTCCAAACTGTTCGATAAATTCTGCGATTGCCAGTTGTCAAAACCTTTATAGCGTGCGACACACTCGCTGTACAATCAGTATCTTTAGCGTGGACGAACAGTTTGCGGTTAGGACTGGGGTCCCCTTGTCATCAAGGAGGGAAAGTTTGTAGTGAGGTGGGAAGGAGGGGTTTTGGAAGCCACGCCACCCCTTTATTGTTGTACAGCTTGCTGGTAGTAGTCTGGTCTGTCTGCATGCGAGGCAACGTGTGTTGAAGTGAGGACGCCAGGCCTTTTCATTCCCCACATGTTCGCTGCGCTTTGTGCGTGTGTGTGTGTGTGCTGTGTGTGTTGTAGAGCTAGCTAGCCTCAAGAAAGCAGCAAAGAGGGGGGATCTCAGTGACAGAGAGGGCCCCGACGGCTTTACTTGCAGTGTTGGTGGGATAACGGACTGTGTGAAGTCTTATACGGCAGGGGTTTTGTTTTCTTTTTACCCCCGTGAGTGTGGGGGACTATTGTTGTGTTGTTGTGTCTGGGGACTGACTGACAAAGGCTGAAAGTTGCTGAGGACTGTCTGCTGACCCTGTTGTCAGTCGGTCTGCGGAGGTGCCGGCACCAACCACGCTTGAGTTGCCGGTAGTATAGCGGTAGTGTGGCGGGTTTGGCAGTGTGTTGTGTACACTCGCTTGCTTGCCGGCCGGTGTGTGTGTCAGTGTGTGTGAGAGCAAAGCAGCTCGCTTCATACTCCCCAGCTCAGCAGGCTCTACCGGTGGATGCCCCAGGTAAGACTACGTCATGTTGGTGTCGGCTACTTGTACTGTTTGTAGACACGTTCGTTGTTCAAGAACTCCCTCTGTGAAACCCATTGTCAAATGATCGATCTAGTAGGCCTATAGGCCTGTCCTGTTGTTTTGTTGTTGATAATGGGATGGATAGTCAGACTTGAGCTTTCATCTGTTCTTGTCTTAGACATGCTTGCTTTTGTAGTCTGACAGTGTTTTTGTTTGTTTCAAAGTAAAGGACCTTCATTGAAAGTGGGGAAAAAACTCACTTTTACTTTAGGTCTAGTGTTTTCACCTGTACCGACACAAAGATTCTGTTGCTTTGTTGGCTTATAAAATACCTGTCTACTGTTGTTTTTGTTTGTGTAGTTGTGGGGTGGGGTGTGTATTGCTGTTGCTGCTTTTGGCTGTATAAAACGGTGCTCTTGCCGCTGTCGTTTTCGCCGCTTGGTTGGCTTTGTTGAGTCTGTATGAATGTTCAGTCCTAAACAAAGACTGGAGCCTACAGTGAATACGGCAGAGAAGAATGATTCACGTCGACCGGACAGTTAAGGGGATTGTCCGTCACAACAAGTTTATCGCTAGGTGCCGCAAATGATTAGTAGTGTCAGCGTGGATGCGCATTGCCATTATTATATAGTACTGTGAGGTCAGGGTAGTGAACAAACTTGAACCTTCATTTTAGCATGATACAGTTCTATCTAGAATACGTTCTCAGATGCATCCTTCACGTCGTCAGACGTAGCCTATATATTCTTAACCCTGCGTAGAGTGACGATTCTGAAAAGAAAAGTGAAATCACACTTGAAATTTAATGGGAGTCAAATAAGCATAACTATATGTACAATTCCTTATGGTTCTCGTTTCTCGTTTCTTTCAAAGAAATCAACACACCTGTGCTGGAATATACTGTATATACATTTAGGCTACCCTTTGATTCCCATACCCTGCCCACCAGCATCCTGCATTGTCAACCATGCTAGCAAAGCCATTAAAAGATTATTTTCATAAGGAGTTTGTCTCCGGTATCATAATGATTAAGATTAAGAAATATTGATTCCTCAGCTCGAAGTAATGGCGATTGGATCGATGAAATAGTCTAGATTATGG
Organism: Monoplex corrugatus; assembly: GCA_030674185.1. Taxonomy (NCBI): domain Eukaryota; kingdom Metazoa; phylum Mollusca; class Gastropoda; order Littorinimorpha; family Ranellidae; genus Monoplex; species Monoplex corrugatus. The sequence goes on along the minus strand of JAPXFY010000018.1, from coordinate 39,731,013 downwards.
CCGTTACGTCTCATTGCATATGCACCCACATTTTATCAGTATTGTTTGGTTATAGACTTAATTTGTTTTGATGTTGTCTGTCAGTTTGTTACTACTGAATATTCAGTTATCTGCCTGCCCTCCTGCAAGTCCGCTTTCTAGTAGATGTGCAAAACAAGCAAAAAAAAAGAAAAGAAAAAAAAAAAAAACCAACAGAAAACCAAACCTTTGTGAACCGCTATTAAAAAAAGAAAGAAGAAAATGTTATTTCCACTGAAATTTGATAAACTTTGTTTATCAAGAATTATTTCATTAATGTAAATTGTCAAACACCTGACAATAAAAAATCAACTGCGTGTTTTCAAAAGTGTGCGTGTAACTGAGAATTCGCGGAAGTGCCACCGATTAAGTCGGAATCGCAGAAATGTTTGACTGGCGCGGTAATCAAAGTGCATAAACGTTTTGTCGGACTGCCTATCGGAAAGTCTTGAGTTCGATCTGCGTGGATACTCTGCATGTGTTCAGATCTGCCAGTGCTTCAGCTTCTTCAGTGTGTAATTCGCACGCAGAATATCAAATAGCCTATATTATGCACGTGAAAAATCCTGTAATTCACGATGTCATTCGCAGGCTTATGGAAACACAAATGTACCCAGCATCCATGCTCAACGAAGACGGAGCAATGTTATTTTATTATTTTTGTTTAAAGCCCAGCCGACTCGTAGAGCCATATCAGGGCTATAACCATTTCAAAACATATAGGCCTATAGGCTACAAACTAGTACACATATCAATGCGTTCGAGGACTGTGCATGCAGACTGTACGGCGATATAATGATATACAGTACGCATTTTGTGTGTGTGTGTGTGTGTGTGTGTGTGTGTGTGTGTGTGTGTGTGTGTGTGTGTGTGTGTGTGTGTGTGCATCATGGTTGAGGACACTTCATTTCATGCTGTTTGGTGTGTAATCTACTTCCATTTCTTAATGTTTGAAAGAGAGAATTTTCGAGGGTTAAATATAAACATAATGAGTCTTTTTATTTTCAATCTGGCCAGAGGGAGATACAGGCAGACACAGAGAGCATAACGATATATGGCAATGGTTTACATGTACATACCCGAAACCAAGACTGATCAGTCGACTGATATACAGCTACCGTGGTTCTGATACTGTAGACTGATTAGTCAACTGATATACAGCTACCGTGGTGCTGATACTGTTGATTCTGTTGGGGAGATAATATTGCTGATAGATTGTGATACTGAAGGCGGATGGCGATACTGTTGAGAGATTGTGATACCGCTGGGAGAATATTGTATGGCTGGGAGATGTCTTGATATCTCTAGGGTGTGGGAATGCAAGTAAGGGGGGGGGGGGGGACTGTGATGGCGATACTCAGCCGGGAAGATTCAGACTTTTGAACGGTCTTGAGTGGGTACAGTTTTTAAGTGGATGTGGATCTTGAAAATAACAGACGCTCCACGAGTCATTTAAAATTTAAGCAACTCTTTCGCTCATCGGGTCTCTGTCTGTCTGTCTGTCTCTCTGTCTTTCTATCTGTCTCTCTGTCTCTGTCTGTCTGTCTGTATCTGTCTCTCTCTGTCTCTCACTCACACACTCACTCACACACACACACACACACACACTCTCTCTCTCCTCTCTCTCTCTTCCTCTTTCTCTCTTCCTCTCTCTCTCTCTTGTTATTAATGCATGCTGCG
>JAPXFY010000018.1:39676815-39724315 GCA_030674185.1 Monoplex corrugatus | reverse complement strand
CAAATGCGCGAGCTTCGTGGGCAGAAGCCAGGTTTTGGTGACCGAACACGATGTGGGCATTTTTTTGTATTATTATCAAAAGAAGAATGCATTCAGGAGGAAACGATTGCGTTCAGACCCTGGTTCTGAATAACAACTAGCAGATGGCTTTGGTACGATGCCGACTCCCCACGAAGCTGAAGAATTTCTTCCTTGCATAGTTGTAGCTGCTGTTCCCAGGAGAATTTGGACGAGGTTGTAGCCGCTGTTCCCAGCGAGGAGACTACCGAGCTGAAGAATGATGTGAAAAATTGTCTTCCAGCTGGGTGACGAGTATTTTGGATTCTGTTGCCGGTCTGGATAAATTTACGTCAGCTTTGATAACGTTTATTGAGATCAACATGGGTCTTCATACACTTGTGGTCCAATGTGCCAGCTGTTGGTTTTGTTTTATTTTGATTTTGTGTCGTTGAGTTTTTTACCAGTTGTGTATGTGTGTGTGCGTGTGTGTGTGTGCTTGTTTGGTTACATGTGCAACAACCATTTTAGCGTTTAATAAAATCTAATGGTATCACTGAAAGTTTGTAAATGTGATCTATCATCATTATGATAATTATATTATTATTATTATTATTATTATTATTATTTTATTATTATCATAACTTCGAAAAAAAAAAAAAAAAAAGGAAATTACTCAGAGGAATGTCCGAAGGGGTTCTTTAAGGAGGCATTTTAAATGAGATGCTGGCCATTTGTTTAATTTTTTTTTTAAGAGATTAGTAGATTTCACCTGATGTGATTTTACGGCTGTTTTTCTTTAATTGCATTTTGGACTTGCAAGTTGAACGGTGAGCATGGTTTTTAACTGTTGTCTTTCATCTTAACCGGCTTGTCGTTTTTGACGAGGTGTTAGCCTTGATATGGCTGTAGCAGTCGGCTGGGCTATAAGCAATATGAACTTAAACAAAATGCCTATTTTTCGGTTGATTTTCTTTTCTGGTCTTTGTGTTTCCAATATATAGTAGAGTTCGCTCCTCCACCCCGCCATGCCCCCGGCCTTAGCGATATCAAAAACAGCAGGCGACCTTAAATATACACCCTCATAGCTTCAAAGAACTTGAAAGGCACACTCCACAGGCGTAGTATCGCAGAAGGGAGCGTCATAAATCCAGTGCCAAGTGTCGAGGTGTACGTAACCCGAGTAGGCAGTATTGCGTATCACGGAGGGACAAGGTTTAAATGCCGTGCGTTTTATCATCCTAAGACTAGGCTTTGTGTGTCATGCTGTGTGTGCATAGACAGCCTACTGAACGTCTTAGAGAATTAGAACCTAGATGATTTTGGTGTCCTGGGCTTGTGTGAGGTTTGGGGGTGTTATTTGGTAATCTGCGTGAGGATCAAGACGACAGAACTTGTGTCGTTCACCGTCTGTTTTTGGAGATTGTATTTCTCTGGTAAGTATCGGTGCTGTTTACTGTCGTTTTTTCCCCTTCAATTGTTAGTTGAGAAGCAAATTTCGTTTCAATCCTGTATATACATCATACATGTAAAAACTTCTCTTTTAATGCTTGTACATAATTTCATTTCAAACCTGAACTATGTTAACAAGAAACACTTGAGGATGCTGGATGGGACCCAAAGCAAAAAAAAATGCCTCACCACTGGCCAAGCAGTCACCTTCCATCTCTAGACACCTCACGGTAGCCATCTCACCAAGCAAAAAGGGGCTGTCCATTCGATGCGAAACCCATTCGGACCCAGTCATCAGTTACTGTTTACAAGATGGAGAGATGACGAACTTTGGGACAATACTCACCAGAAGGTCGAGCTTAGTTACCGGACCAGGAGAGAATTAAAAAAGCCCTTCTATGCCTTTACTGTGGGCTCTCATCCCCCTCCATTGGGCAGCCCACCGGTCGCCAGCTCGCGTAGCTGACAGCTCTTCTCCCCTTACTATAGTCAAAGAGACAATGCGTACGGTACTATACTGTTCTTTTTGCTCTAGTGTCGACCATTAGCGGTTATTAGCTCCCTTCGTTGTTTTACCACGTTTTGTTTCAATCTCTCTCTCTCTCTCTCTCTCTCTCTCTCTCTCCTCTCTCTCTCTCTCTCTTGTATGTACGTATGTATGTAAACCTTCTCTTTTAGTGCTCGTTCATAATTTCGTATCAAACCTGAACTGTATGACTAAATCGTACCTGTTTCCACAGTAAACATTATATCCAAAATGTTGCCTTGCACCAGTTTTATTACATTAATGTACTCGTTGGTTCAATAGTAAAGGATCGTATTCATAATGTCACATGATACCGATACTGTATATACATGTATATACATTAGTGTACTCATTTATTACTCGTTTTAAGCGTACCTGATACTGATCGTCAGCCTTATTGATAACGTATATTCTCTTTTAACGCACCCTTAAAATGTTATCTGGTATCGTCTTGAGACTAGTAGACTGCTCGACAGTTTTTATCTCGTATGTCGTCTTTTTCCTCCGCTAGACTGTATAAACAACAGTGTGTCCTTGATTCTGCTGATAACGGTTGGAGTCTACTGTCTGTAGCGGTTGCAGTCACTGTGCATAGAGAGTTTTGTACAGTTATATTTGTTCATCGGTGCATTGCTCGGATAGCGCCAGTTTAGGGAAACCGCCTTTCAAAACTGAGTCAGATTACCGACCGAACCCGATCGGCTTTTACTTCCGCTTGGAAAGTCAAGTAAATATGTCTGTCTTGTCTGTCTGTCTGTCTGTCTGTTTCTCTCTCTCCCTCTCTATCTCTCTCTCTCTGTAACTATCTATCTACTATCTGTCTGTCTCTCTCGCTCGCTCTCTCTGTGTGTCTATGTATCTATCTGCCTGTGTCTGTCTGTCTGTCTCACCCCTTTCTCTCCTCTCTCTCTCTCTCTCTCTCTCTCTCTCTCTCTTTGTGAATGTGTGTGTGTGTATGAGAGAGAGAGAGAGGAAACGAGGCGAAATGATTTAACGAAGTAGACTTTCTGCCCGTGTCATAAGGAACAGGAGAAGAGGGATACTCGAAGTTCAACATAATCCTAACATGGAGAAACTGGTTTGGACAAATCAGATTTAAATTCTACAGTATCGTTTTCTTCCACTGTGCTTATGTTGAATAATCAATTACCGCCTTAGATTATTGATGTTTTTTGTTGTTGTTTTTTGTTTGTTTGTTTACTATCGCACTTTGGTTAAATCGTTTTGTTATATGGGGATTTTGATTCAGATCAGTGCATGGCATTTGTCTAAGTGTGTCTTCAATGCCTAGACGAGCGTGTGTTTTCAAGGACGTATCGGCTGTTCTCATGAATGTTCGAACCCGTTTTTCCCCTTCAATATTTAAACCTCAGGTCCCATCGTATGGAAAGATACGAGTCTGTAGATTTGAGTGAACACTGTCCAGTGTGAGACAAGTCTAACCGAAATATGAAAATTGATCAACATTTTATATTATTTCATGATAGATTTTAAACGCTTGCGGGGCACAAACTTGACCCAACACGAAATGGTAACTGTGCAATGAAACGTGTTGAGGATCGGGAGAAAAGTAAAACTCTTGGTATGGCTTGACTGTCTCGTATGTTTCCCCTTTGTCTGACGAAAGCTTTGTTGACAAAAAAATGATCAAGAGATATTATTAGATAATTAGTGAGTCATCGTTCACAATAGAGTCCGGCGTCTGATTTATTCTTTTGTGAATATTTATGACCATGACAATGTTGAAAACAAATGAAGTCACATACTTTTTTTTTTGTAATCGTCGATCGTCTGCACGCTTGGCAATAAAATGAGTGCAGGCAATTTTGATAGAGCAAACGAAAAACCGAGAGCATGCATACCAAGTAGCACTGGCGTTCTTGCTCGAGGCTTAAGATAAAAACTACTCCATCGTCAAAGTGTTGAAGTGCTTTTTCTGGCTTTGTTTATACAAGAATTTTCGATTTTCTTGAGATCAAACAAAAAGACTCTTCAGACAAATCTTGTTATTACAATTTCATTTTAATACGTTGTACAGTGTGAAGATCAGTTTGCTTGTATATTATTTTTCCTTTACAAAATGACAACTCCGTGAAAATGTTAACATACTGTTGTTGTTCATGGCAGAAGACATTGACAATGAGACGACAATGGCATTTTAGTTTCCATCGGTAGAAGTTATTAACTAAACGTAAAAACGTTTGTTTTTTTTATATTTTTTTTTACTGCCATTGATAATGATCTACATATCTGCCTAGAGCTTAAAAATAATAATAGAGCATAATAATGATACTACTACTACCACTTCTACTACTACTACTACTACTACTACTACTACTAGCAATAAAAGAAATACGTCAGGAAATCATCAGATTATTCATTTGATCGTGGCGATCAGCTGTAAAAAAAAATTTTATTTTCAAATTTTCTGAAAACTTCTAATTGTATTAGTTTGTACGTAAACTGACCCTTACCAATCCAGACCTCAAAATAAGAGGTGTCTACCATTTTCAAAGCAACCTTCGCACCTAAGTTTTGTTAGAGCAGACTGGGTGGCTCTGTTTATAGAGTCGTTGACTGGAAATCTGACATGTCGAGTTCAGTCCCATTGTGCAACATAACAACTGCCCTGTTCTCTGCCCATCTTAAATTAATACAGCATTCATTCTGGTGGTGTCAACTTAAGTGTTCTTTGGGTCCTCCTCCCCCCCCCACCCCCTCCTGCCTTCTCCTTTTCAAGACCTTGCGAGCGCATAGAGTATTGTGCAGGCTCGTGGAGTCTTTCAGATAACTATTCGTAGATTTGTGAACAGCGCATATGGAATAGTTTAATTATTATGAATCCTTCTTGCACAGACTTTAAACTCGGGCTACGTGTTTGCCATGTGTACCGTAATGTTGTAGTGGGAACTGTCGCTGTATTATTATGTTCATTATGCATTTATGACTGACATTCTTTTCTGAACCCTTTAAAAGCGAGATCACACAAACTTGCTGCATTACGATATAGCTAGCTTCAGCCTACATGCACAGACTTAGAGCTTTAACGAGCTAGGTTTGTCGTTTCAGTGACCACGATGTTCATCGTGATCAAAGTCTTTAAACACTTAAGATTTCCATAACTTGTACCTCTCTCTCTCTTTCTCTGTTTCTCTGTCTGTCTGTCTGTCTGTCTATCTGTGTCTCTCTCTCTGTCTGTCTGTCTCTGTCTCTGTCTCTCTCTCTCTCTCCTCTCTTTCTGAGAGATTGTTATCTCTCTCTTTCTCTCTCTCTCAGAGATTGTTCTCTCTCTCTTTCTCTCTCTCTTTCTTTCTCTCTCTTCTCTCTGTGAGTGTGTGTGTGTGCGTGTGCGTGTGTGCGTGTGTGTGTGTGTGTGTGTGTGTGTGTGTGTGTGTGTGTGTGTGATTAGCCTGTGCAGATCATTTTGTCATGATCGACGCATGTTTGTTGTGTTTCATGAACAAATCTATATTCATTGTTTAGTGTGTACGGCCAGCATGGAGACAGCATGAAATATGCATAAAATCCACAACTCTCCCCCCTCATCCCCACTCCGCACTGTTATATGTACTGTGGTCTGAGACCGATGTACAGTTAAACGTTTGAGACTGTCCCTCTCTGTCTATCTATCTGTCTGTCTGTCTCTCTGTCTGTCTGTCTCTGTCTCTGTCTCTCTCTCTCTCTCTGTGTCTCTGTGTGTGTGTTCCTACACAGTGAGTAAATTATCGCGAAATAACTTGAACCATTATATGTTTATTTCTTTTGTAGCGGACTGAAATCAGCATTGAATTGTTGGCATTTTATCAGCAAAGCTACTGTGGGTGTTTCACTTAGTGTAGTAACATGATTCAACTTTCATTGACCAAATCTGGTCCTTTTTGTTTTCGATTTTGAAATTATTATGGTGTAGAGTTTCGGAAAAGCTTCAGTAAATACCTCAACTGGTATCATTGACTTCTTTGTTGGTACAGTATAGGTCCGTGTTTGAATTAGGTTGGATGCAAACGCTGGCTAAGCCAAAAGGAATGAAGAAGAATTAGCCTGCGGTAATGTTCTCTTTGGTTAGAACCACGCGCGCATAAAACCTGTACCAACCGAGCAAACAGCAGGAGGAGGATAGAGAGGGAGATAAAGTGAAACGGGAGCATTTAACCCTTTCACTCCCGCACCCTGTCCACCAGCATCCTGCATTATAAACCATGCTAGCAAAACAAAAACTTAACCCTTTGATTCCCACCCTATCCATTAGCTTCCTGCCTGGAGGAAGCTGTACATGGTGGATAGGGTGAGGGAATCAAATGGTTGTTTTTGAAGTTGGTAGATGGGGTGTAGTAGTCAAAGGGTTAACGGGAGCGGTGCAGGGGCCAGTTTAGTACCTGAGGGCGTTCCCAGCTCACTATAGTGGTAACTGTTTATAGCCTGGTTACGTGGGGTGAGGCTCGGGCTTTGTTCAGAGACAAAAGGAGGCGGGGAGGGGGAGAGGGATAGGTGGAAGGGAGGGGTGGGAAGAGGGAAGATAAAGGTTGGAGAGACTCCTCTCTTCCTCTGTGGGGATGTGGGGTGTGGAGGGGGCTGAGGAAATTCTTCCTTCCCTTCATCTCTCCCTTCCAGTTTTAGAGACGCCACAATGCGAAAAGATAATGCAGGGGTTAAATGTATGGTCACCGAGGCACGCTTTTAAAAAAAAAAAAAAAAAAAAGGCAAGCGAAGGTAATGTTTGTTAACCTTTGGCTACTGAGCGTTTTGCAGCCATCCCTGCTGTTCTTTTGAAGCAAGCCTAGTCCCCTCACCTCCTAGGGGCTCTAACTTTTAAACTACCGCTGCCCACGCACGATTCGAGTTCAAATGGGTCCCGTTACTCCCCACTACTGCCACAGCCCGCGCAGAATGCAGGAGTAAAAAAGAAAGCGATATGTTGAGACATCATGGTCCTGTTTTATAATAGTGAACTTTTCTGTCCTTGAGGGTGGATTTTTAACAGCATTTAGCCGAGAACAAGTCATTTTTAAAAAAAATTAAAGGTGGCTGATTGTTTCATATCAGCTTACTTGTTTGTTGGTGATATTAACAGTGGTCCTATTAATTAATCGTCACACCATTTTCTGCCTGCAAAGAACAGGGCTAGTGGAAGCAGGTGAAAGGGCTATGTACAGACGAAGACGGTAGCTTAAATAAAATATAGATGGCGACTCTGGCTTGGAGCATAGATGGCAACTGTAGACGTGGCTGCTTTATTCTAGACCCCGTTGGTGTTTGACGTTCGTCGCTCGTACGCTACTTTTCTCGCTCCTTGGTTTTGCCTTTGGTTTGTTCGCAGATTAGAAACGCGCTATTGGTGATTTTGAATGGAGTTAGTGTGCGTGTGTGTGTCTGTTGTGTGTGTGTGTGGGGTTGTGTGTGTGTGTGTGTGTGTGTGTGTGTGTGTGTGTGTGGGTGGGGGTGGGGTGGGGGAGTGTGCGCTGAAGAGGGAGGAAGATAAGTTGGTGGAACTTTTAGTCCTATTCTTTTGGCTCAGATTAAAGGGAATTTCCTGGTCGTGTTCCCCATGCCGCTGTTGTTGAGAATAAAATATACATGTCCCTTCTTCCGTTTGTTCTTCCTCTTGTTCTTTCTGGGGGGGGGGGTGGGGTGGCTGAGGAGGGGGAGGCATGGGGGTGCGGGTAAATAGGTGGCAGATTTCTTCAGTTTTATTTTCTTTTGTTTGGTTTCCATTTTTTTCAGTCATATCTTACCCACTCTGCTGGAAGCTCTGTGAGGGAGTGGGAAAGCAATTTCAAGCCCCATGGCGTATTTAGTTTCTTTTTTTTTTTTTTCCCTTTCTCTTTTTTCCTTTTTTTTCTTCAGATTGTCGATACCATCACTTTCTTTCTTTCCAGCCTCATCAGTGTGAAGTGGATGTACTAGGTGTGTTTTGGTGTGTGTGAGTGTGAAGTAGTTTCAGCAAAGACAGGTAGGACTACACAGTTGTCTAAAATCTGCATACTTGATCAGTCATTTCAGTTAATCAGTGTTGTGTGTGTGTGTGTGTGTGTGTGTGTGTGTGTGTGTGTGTGTGTGTGTGTGTGTGTGTGTGTGTGTGTGTGTTGTGTGTCTTTGTGTGTTTGTGTGCGTGTGTTGTTGTGTTTGATGGTGCTATTTGTTTCTGTATTGTTTTGTTCTCTTTTCTTGTTCCAGGTTAGTAGTAATAAAATCGGTGCCATGCATACTTTTTGGGAGATATTTACTCCTTAGCTTTAAAATTCGTGTTACAATGAGCACGCTATAACGAAATACGATATGAAAATAGATTGTCAAGACTGTTTGGCCATTGATCACATCTATTTACATCAGGCTTATTTTCTGCACATGGTGACTTGGTCAAATAGGTTGTCATGGTTTGTTTGGAAGAAATGATAAAACAAAAAAGTACCAACAACAAAAATAAAACGACCAAAAACACCAACACAACAGTACTGGAAACCGTGAAACAAATTGTCCATTGATCTTTTAAGCGACAGATCATTCGTCACTGAGACAGAGACTTTTCATGTGTTTGAGAAGTAGGCCTAGGAGTATACACACTAAATCTTGATACCCTGTCTTTGGCATTGTGTCCTTTTTTCGTCCGAGTGGCTAGCGATGAAAGGATATCCTTGCCCAAGTTGTGAGTACAATCCAGCTAACGAACGATTTCAACTATTGTGTCCTCATTTTCATATCAGCTCCCTGTGTGAGCAGCAGACCGTAAGATTTATGCGGAGATTTTTCGATCGTCAGCCATGATTATTTTGGATCTCTATGACATAGTTTTTAAGGTGTAGTTGATATGGAATCGATACATACGTGAGCATATTGAAACTTGAAATACAACTGAAACAGTCGAAAGAGTCTCCTCACTCTCGTCTCTCTCTGTCTCTCTTTTCTCTCTCTGTGTCTGTATTATATTTATTTATATATTCTATCTTTTTATATATATATATATATATATATTTATATATATATATATATATATATATATATAGTATAATATATATATAATCCATGTCCTAACCCTCGGCTAAAGTGGAACTAATCTACACATTGTAAGAAGTAAACAGAAAGATAGCATCTGTAGAAACATCCTAAAATAATATAAATTGCTGTGTCTAGATATATGAACGAAGGGAGAAGAAAACTTTATTACAATGAAGGAATGTATGTAGAGAGAGACATGTAACGAAAGGAAAAGAGGAAAAACCCACATCGAGATAAATTAACAAAAATTACTGAAAATAAGAAAGAAGGGACAAGGATGAAGAACTGAGATCTTTTTTCTCACGTGGCATCTTGTTTCCTTTTGTGAACCTGAACAACATACAGGAACCAGGAAAAAATACAGAAAAAGAATCAGAACGGGCATTTAATACAAATAGACATGACAGGCGCGAATTTTCCGCAGACTGGCATTTGTCCAGCGTAAGATCACAAACAAACACCAAATACAAAAATTAGGAGAAAAAGACTTGTTTTGGATTCTGAACAACACACGCATCGTCAGTATGATGAAATGCCTAAATCTTCGGCTTCTTTAACTCAAAAGAAGAAACGTAAGATTTGGGATAAATTTAATAGTGGCATCTTTACCCATAAGAAGAAAAGGTAAGATTTTGGGACTGATTTAAGTTTTTGTTTGGATTGTTTAACCCAAAAGAAGAAAGGATAGATTTGGGACCAATGAACTCTGGCATTTTTTAATCCAAAAGAACAAAACTAAGATTTGGGAATAATCAAATTAACTGTTCAGCTTCTTTGATCCTAAGAAGAACGGTAAGATTGGGATTAATCAAAGAGAACTCTTTGGCTTCTTTAACTCACACAAAGATAAGATAAGAGCTGGGATTAATTAAGTCGTTATTCTTTGGCTCGTTTACCCCAAAAGGAGAAAGGTAAGATTTAGGTGGGGTTTTTTTTTTTCAAATCCAGATGTGTGAAAGAAAGATCATAGCCGGTCTTTCACATAGTTATTGGTAGATTTGGGTAGAACGCGTATAGAATTGTCCAAGTGCAGTGAAGCCATCTTGAACAAATTCCGAACTATACTTTCTGCATGGATGGATGGGGGGGGGGGGGGGGGGGTTTGGAATGGAAAACGGTAAGTGCAGAAACCGTGCATTCCACACGTAATCCAGGTGTTTTGTTATCTGGAGCATCTGCGAGGAGAGCGGTACAGTGAAGTGAACGACTTCACTGTTACATCAGTCATTTTCCGCTGCATTGTTTGTAGCCTACCTACCCGAAGATAATACAACTGTTCTCAGACGCTTCGGCCTTTGAAGGGAAAGTTCAGCCAGCAGAAAGATTTACCGGTTTCAGATCGTCTCTTCGTGGATCCTGCGGTAAATTGAATCAGTGTGGGTCAGTCCACAAGTCTTAGACAACCAGTCGGCTATGTGTGTCAGATGTGTATCTGGTATAAATTACATCGAACGAGGATTGAAATCACAGTAATGAGGTCTCAAGTCCCTGTGAGCTGTAGCAGAAGACCGTGTTTAGTGTTCAGCTGAACGCCTCGTGCGGCTTTTAACCCTTTGAGTCCTGCACCCTATCCACCAACCGTAAAAGCATAACCATTTGGCTCCCTCACCCTGTATAAAGCCTCCTACGAGAAGCTGGTGGATAGGGTGAGGGATTCAAAGGGTTAAGTTTTTGCTTTGCTTAGCATGGTTGATAATACAGGATGCTGGTGGACAGGTTGTGGGAGTCAAAGGGTTAGGGCAGATTGAAGCTGGATATTATTTAAAGTCACAACTAGAGTATACGCAAGGCGGGAAGCAGTTCGGAAGACATTTGAATTAAAACCGTTGACGAAGAAACACTGGCTGGCTGCTTTGAATTAATCAAATTCTTCTGTAGCTGTCTGGAGGCTACATGACTCATAATTTGTCTGGCTCATCCCCAGCTATTGTCATATTTTTAAGGGAAAATATTAATATGTACGCGTGGCATATGTCCTATTTTTTAAAAAGTCTTGAGTCGGGCGAAATGCGAGGCGGAGTTACGGCATGAGACAAGCAGGTCATCCCAAAATAAAACTGCATTTGGAGTAAAACAAAACTTAAACATGCAGTCACATATTACCCGCCACGCACACACAAACACACGCACACCACACACACACAATGTGTCTAGGCCTTTTGTTTCGCGCATAACGAATGACGTGCTACAGTTTCAATTAATTGTTTAGCACAAGTCATGCTTCACATTCGTTCTGATCTTTCTGATCCGTTGTTGCGAGTTTAAGTTACTTAATGCCCATTATGCCATTGGAATGTCGGTCGGCAACGGAGATTCTCCGCTCCAGTCGGTTCTGCCTTTGTGTAGAGTACCCCAGTTTTTGAGTGGTGATCCCAAAAGAACGTCCGTCTTCAACTCACTGAGTCGGAAAGTCGTTTGTGATGTCCCAAAGCCGCGTGCTCGACTTTTAAGGCGCGAAATACACAAGTGTACCTAACATGTCAACGTTGGAACATCGAATGACCTGTTGAAAGCCCCACGGTGATTCTAGAGTACTTCTTGAATGCTTGTTGTTAATTTTCGCCCGTGGTTGTTGTTAGTAAGGTGTTGTTGACAGGCGTTTAGTTATACCACTCAGAAAAGATGCCAGCTGTTGCTCTGTGTGTTAGCATCACCCCTGCAGGTTTTGTGGAATTGGTTTTCGCACTTTCCAGCATTGGTTGACGCGTTGGTGTCCCCATATGCCTTCCCCACCCCACCCCTCCCTACCCCCATCCCCTACCCACCACCATTGGGAGCGGCACGTAGCCTGGAGCTGTGGTCGTTGGGACTGGCCAGGGATGACAGTTAACCCTTTCAGACCCTCCCCATAGGAATACAGTTTTTAGCCAGCCTTTCACTCTCTCATCCTGCCCTCAGCTTTAGTAGTTAACCCCTTTGACTCCCTCAGCGTCTCCTTTAGCTTCCACAGTTAACTCATGTCATTCCCTCACCCTGTCTACCAGCTGGAACGGGTAAACCTATACTTTTTGTCTCCCTGCCTACCAGCTTTAACCGTTAACCCTTCTATTTCCCACATCCTGTCTACCAGTTTTAACAGTTGACTCTTTCAGTCTCTCTGTTCACTGTCACCAGCTTCAGCAGTTGACCCTTTAACTCCCTCACCCTGTCCACCAGCTTCAACAGCTTATCCTTCAATTCACTCACCCTGTCCGCCGGCTTCAGTAGTTAACCCCTTTCACTCTCATCATGTTTTCCAGTTTCAACAGTAAACCGTTTTCACTCTTTCGCCCTGTCCACCAACTTTGAAAGTTAGTCCCTTTCATTTCCTCACCCTGTTTACCAGCTTCAACAGGTTAACCTCTCCACTGACTCACTCTACCCATGGTACGATGTGAGAGTGAAAGGGTGATACAGACGCCAAGGCATTTCTTGCCCCCACCACAGGATCTGTCTCGTTTGCATTTAGGTGGCTAGAGCTTTTCCTCTGTTATGTTTTATTTTCCTCATAAGACTCATATTCTGCCTTCTTGATCATTCACGTGTATTTATTCTTCTTTGTGTAGTTTTCCCAAGACGGGATATAACTGCCTTTAAGGCAGAATCAGTATGGGTCATACAAGCAAAAATCCGCTCCCTCTGTTAGGTAAATAGGTAGGTTTGTGTGAATTTGTATGCTTAGCAAGGGTAAGAAGAAGACTATTCTCCCTGGCCGGTCTGCAGGAAGCTGATGGACAGGGTGAGGGATGGAAAGAGTTAACTGTTCTTCCCAACCAGTTTGCAGAAAGCTGATAGACAGGGTGAGGGAGTGGAAAGGATTAACCATTCTCCTTAGTCATTGTGTAACAAGCTGGTAGATAGGGTGAGGCGGAAAGGGTTAAGTGTTCTACCTGGCCTGTCGGCGGAAGTTGGTAGATGGAGTGAGGATGGAAAGGGTTAAGAATTCTGCTTGAGCAGTCGGCGGGGAGCTGGTAGCTAGGGTGAGGGTGGAAAGGGTTAAAAGTTGTCACTGACCGGTCTGCGGGAAGCTGGTAGATAGGGTGAGGGTGGAGAGGGTTAGGTGTTCTCCCTGACCAGTCGGTAGAAAGCTGGTAGATAGGGTGAGGATGGAAAGGGTTAAAAGCTGTCACTGACCGGTCGGCAGGAAGCCCGTAGATAGAGTGAGGGTGGAAAGAGTTAACAGTTCTCCCTGGCCAGTTGGCGAAGAAGCTGGTAGATATGGTGAGGGGGGGGGAAGGGTTAAGCGTTCTCCCTGACCAGGCGGCGGGGAAGCTGGTAGATAGGGTGAGGGTGGAAAAGGGTTAAAAGCGTTCTCCCTGGACAGTCAGCGGGGAAAGTTTAACGGTTTGTTAGACAGTGATGACTCTCGCTCCTATTGTTCTTTCCCCCCCTCCCCCCCCCCCCCTTTCTTCATCTCTTCATCTCTTTGGGACTTGGTTTCAAGTCACACAGATTGTGTGTGTTGTGGACTGGATGACAGGGTGAAAAGGGAAAGGCAGTCATTCCGCACTGAGATGTTTCCTCTTGATTAGACGCTTGAAGCTGTCTTCAGGGTGATGAGGGAGAAATTGGATTTCTTTTATCCTTCTCTTCTTCTCCCCTGGAGTGTTTCGGGTTTGTCTTGGTAACATCGTTTTATTTTATGGGATTTTTTTTTTTTTAGATTTTTGTGTGTGTGTGTGTGTGTGTGTGTGTGTGTGTGTGTGTGTGTGTGTGTGTGTGTGTGTGTGTGTGTGTGTGTGTGTGTGTGTTCGTTATTTCTTTTAACGTCTATTCACATTTGTGCTTTTAGACGAAAATAAATAAATAAATATATAAATAAATAAAAATAAAATGAAATGAAAATAAAATAAAATGAAATGAAATAAAATAAAATTGTGTGTGTGTGTGTGTGTGTGTGTGTGTGTGTGTGTGTGTGTGTGTGTGTGTGTGTGTGTGCAACGAGTGCTCTGCTGTGACTTGAGAAGGGTTGATATTTTGGTTTGTTCTTGTTGTAAGTTTTTATTGTGTTTTTCTTTTAATTTATGTAAGGAACACTCACTTGTTACGTGTATATGTTTTTCTTTTATTGTGTTAATCGTGTTAAACACGCAACTCTCCCTCCCTCCATCTCCGTCCTCTCTGTCTCTCGTATTAGTAAATACCCTCCACCGCCCACGGGCGAAGTTTTTTAAACTCTTCTTCCCTCCACTTCTGGCTCTCTCTCTCTCTCTCTCTCTCTCTCTCTCTCTCTCTCTCTCTCTCTCTCTCTCTCTCTCTGGGGGTTTTCTGTCTTGTCTCTCTTTCTCTGTCTATCTATCTCTGTCTCTCTTTTCTTCTCTTCTCTTCTCTCTCTCTCTCTCCCTCTTCCTCCCTCCCTCTCTCTCTCTCCCCTCTTCTCTTCCTCTGTCTGTTTGCATGTGTAGTTGTCCACCATGTGGTGTGTGTGTGTGTGTGTGTGTGTGTGTGTGTGTGTGTGTGTGTGTGTGTGTGTGTGTGTGTGTGTGTGTGTGTGCAGATTGTTATGTTGCGTGTTTTTTTCCCCCAATTGTTTAAAGATTACAACGCTTTTGACACAACGACAAGAGATCCTGTTTCCAACATCAAGGGTGTTAGGATGCAAGCCCCTCCCCCACTCCCACCTCCCCCCCCTCTCTCCCTATCTCTCCCCCCTCCCCGGCCAACATACTTTTTCCCTCACGGCTGGGGTTTCGGGTTTCTTTCCTTTTGTGCCAGCTGCTGTGTGCAGACATATTCATAGACTTATGTGTGCAAACTATTGCGTCGTCTTCCCACGTTCTGCGTGAACAGAAACACATGCAGAACTCTGCATGCACAGTGGAGAGGTGTGTGGCCAAGTGATTAAAACATGTGTAGGAAAAGAGACACCCGGGTTCGAGTACTGTTTGAAAGTTTTTCTCCTTCCACACACCCTGCCCCCACCCTCAGTTTTTTTTTTATTATTAAATCTGCAAGTAGTGGTCTGAGTGCTTGTCTGAAGTGTAGTAAGATAGATCAGGACAGGTACTGTAATGTCGAGTTCTCTGAAGTGACTCCGCAGCAGCGCATGGTCTCCTGTGGTGGGTGACCCTATTGCGTTTTAACATCCATGGGTCTTGTGGACATTTTTTTTAATTGACTGTATCTGTGGTTGGTGGTGTATTGTGGAGCGGGAATTACCGATTCGGACCAACGCCACTGAGGCGTGCATATTTTTTGGGGGTGGGGGTGGAGGAGTTGATCAGTTTGCAGCGTCTTTTTGAGTCCTTGCATCGGTTTTTTTTTTTCTTTTTTCATTATATTTCAGCTACTTTGAATTTCAGGTTTGTTTGTTGTTGTTTTTTTTTCTCGTGAGAAAATCCTATCACGTGAGGTTGTCCCCCTGGTGGCCTTTAGCAGGTCGTGCAAAATCCCTCGTTTTTATCGTTGTTGCTGCTGTTGTTGTAAATTTGAAGGCCACGGGCGAATGCGTGAGCGAATCCATGTACATGTGTGTGAACTTACAACGCTGGTTGTCTCGTACTAATTTACAACCAGCTGCTGTATGCTCGCGACATCTGTTAGAAGTTGTTACGGTGGGGGCCGAATTACCTCAGTTCTCGCACCCTGCCTACTTGTGCGTGCTGGTGCGAGCCTTTGACTGTGGTCAGAAGATAATTGGGCCGTCGGGATCTGTGGAGCGTGGTTATGTTGTTAGTCTTCTGCCAGAGACATGCAGAGAGTGAGTGGGAACTCTCTTGTTCTGATACTGCTGTTGGTTTGTGTTTTGCGGCAGGCTCAAGAGGTTGTAATACACAGACCTCTAGTTAAGTTTCTTTCTTTCGTTCTTTTTCCCTTTGTGGGTTGCAGTTCCCACGTGTTTGAATAAACGAGTGAACCGTTGTGTGTACGTGTGTGTGTGTGTGTGTGTGTGTGTGTGTGTGAGTGTGAGTGTGAGTGTGTGTGTGTAGGTGATTGTGGTGGTGAGAGAGAGAGAGAGAGAGGAGAGAGAGAAGAGAAAAAAATATGAACTGGTGTGTGTTCGTTCTTTGTGTGTGTGTGTGTGTGTGTGTGTGTGTGTGTGTGTGTTCGTTCGTTTTGCTCGTGTGTGTGTGTGTGGTGAGAAGAGAGTGAGTGAGTGAGAGGAGAGAGAGAGAGAGAGAGATAGAGCAGTCATACTCTCTTTTCAGGATGTGCATGCTCGTTGTTTTGTGTTTCCATAAGCCACTTAACACTGACATGTTTTAGAGGATATTTTAACTTGCGTATTTCCTTGCGTATACCCACACAAGTTGTTCAGGCACTAGTAAGTCTTCTTATGATTTGTTGACTCGGGAGATTTTACAAATCTCTCCGCCTTTTACCTGTTAAGTGGTGCCCCGCTCTGGTCTTTCAACTATATGACTTGTGTTTTAACTACTCGATTGTGTCGCCCAAGAGTACGTTTCTTAGCGGCAGGCAACATTGATTGTTGGGAAAACCCCGTTCTATTGTGGCCATCGAAACGGCACAAAACAAGGCCTTGAAGAAAATCTCTGAAGTAAAGTTTTGAAACTAAAAAACAAAAAAAAAAAAAAAAAAACAGGCCCTTGAAGAGGCTGATATTGTGCGTGGCCACTGTCATCGTCGTCAACATCATCGTCATCATCATCTTGTGGCATGCGGCATGGCGTTGGCGATCATGGCCCTCCATACGAATCGTCGTCGTCGTCGTCGTCGTCTCATATCATCATCATCATCATCATCATCATCATCATCATGTTGTGGCATGCTGCCTTGCGTTGACGATCATGGCCCTCCATACGAATCATCATCATCATCATCTTGTTGTGGCATGGCGTTGGCGATCATGGCCCTCCATACGAATCGTCATCGTCATCATCATCATATCATCATCATCATCATTCATCATCATCATCATCATACATTTTGAGCATGCTGCATGGCGTTGACGATGCAAGGCCCTCCATGCGAATCATCATCATCATCATGTTGTTGTGGCATGGCGTTGGCGATCATGGCCCTATACGAATCTGTCTTTTGTTGATGCAAGTATATCTCGTACCCTCTTCGTCCGTCTTAATCGACTCTGCAAAACTAATATTTTCTTCCTGGGTCTGCCTGGTGCTCTTTTCCCCCATCTAGCTTTCCTGTCGTGACCAGGTGTTCAAATTTCTCTTGTCTCATAAATGTCCTGTAAATGTTGCTTGTCTTTTCCTAATATTCTTTTTGTGTTTGCTTCTTTCAAGACTGTATCGTTTTATTTGTTCTTTTTTTGTTTGTTGTTTTGTGTTTTGTTTGTTTGTTTGTCTGTCTGCTGTCCATGGAACTCTTTTTAACGTTTTTCTTAGAAACTACTTTCACCTGACTCAATCTTGTTCTGAGTTTGCTTGTTGATTGTCCAAGCGTCGTATCCGAGTGACCACTGTAATTGGTTCTTTCTCTACACAGTAATAACAGAAAATGCCCAGCATATGTTGTATGATTCGGTTTTCTGTTGGTTTGAGCGGCATGCTGTGGAGCAGAGGTGTTTTTTTTTTTGTCAGTGGTTTGACACTCATGCAGGGTACAGTTTTCGTGGGCTGGTTGACACTGTTGATAGATTCTTGGACACGATGCGCTCGGGTTCGATCCCTGCCAGCAACATAGAAATTGATTGTTCACAGCCCATATTAATCAATGCTTAAAGTCATTCTGGTGCTGTCAGCTTGGTGTTTCGTTGGTCCTGTTTTTCTCCACCTCTCCTTCCCCTCTTTCTCGTTTCAAGACCTTGCAGCATGAAGGGTTTTGCGCAGACTCAAGGAGTTTGCTAGATAGTTACTGGCAGATTTAGGTGGAGCGCTTATGGCGTTGCCCTACTGCATTGAAATCGTCTTGAACCCACTCCAAACTCCTACGTTGAAAACAGTTACACATAACGGTCAAGGCGCTTGGTTTGTATCTCAGCACCCACTTCAAACTCCTACGTCTGAAACAGGCCTAACGGTCAAGGGCTCTTGATGGCGTACCGATCTCTCTCTGTTTGTGTCTCGGATCCAGCAGATTCTTTCTGTCACTTCGGGTTCGGAGTCTCGCTTTTAACTGGACCGTTTTCGGTGCAGGCATCTTGTGTTTTTGCGTGCGCTGTTCCGTGAATGCACAGGGTGGTGATGGTTTTCGGAATGATCTTTGTACGGAATGATCCCTTCATTGTGCGGCTTGGTTAGGTAAATCATTGGCGTTTGTTGGGATTGTCTGTCCGTCCTCTTTGATCGGAGAAGGTAATTTGATTTAAACCCCGTGAACCGACTGTCCTCTGTCATTTTACCTAGGACTGCCCGCTTGGTAAGTCTGTGTTTCGCTTTGTCTCTGTCTGTCTGTCTTTTCTTTGTCTCTGTCTTTTGTCTTCTGTCTGTCTGTCGTCTGTCTTTCTCTCTCTCGTTTACATGTAACCAAGATTATTCCAATGGTAGGCTGATGAAATACCAGTATAAAATATAGACTAGGTAAAACATAGTCAAGGTAAGGCCTCAGGATCTGGCCAGCTCATGGGTTTATGAGCAGGCTTAAGGCTTGTGCCACGATACCATACACATGGCAGGTGTGACGTTAGTGCATATGGAATTCGTTCCGAGCGCGGAGACATCTTGAGAAACTGAAACTCCCCCCTCCCTCTCTCTGTCTCTCTCTCTCTCTCTGTCTGTCTGTCTCTGACTGTCTGTCTCTCTCTCTCTCTCTCTCTGTGTTTTGAATATAGTTTATAAAAATGTTTAGGACAGAATTTAGTGAATTTTGTAATTGTTCGCTTTTTTGTTTCTTCATTTGTTAGTTAGATCTAGTTGTTTGAATGGATGTTGTGTTGTGTTTTCTTTTTTCTTATGTTTTGTTTGTTGGTTGGTTGGTTAGACATGTGTTAGTGTAGTTTTTAATGTCATTATTGTTATGATGGTGTTTGTGTGTTGCTATACTGATAGTGTTAATAGTAGTGGTTTTTGTAAATCAGTATGAGTGTGAGAGAGGGAACCCCAGCCCCATAGCTGTGGGGATGCTGGTGGCTCTTACAGTGTAAATAACATCCCCAACTTCTAAAAATTTCTGCTACTCTCTTTCTGACTTTGTATTTTGCTTTTTGTCATCTCTTCCTTTGTCATTTTTTGCCTTGCTGATTTATTCACCTGTATGTTTTCCACAAAGCCTTCCATACTGTTAGGATTGGTAATTGTGTGTGTTAGTGTTTAGTCATTACATTAAAGCGTTAAGGAAACGTGAACTGCTTAAGTGCCAGTTTTAGGTACTGTAGGCCAGTTTTATACATTTACCTATGTTTATGCTCTTGTATTCATATTTATTTGTTTTGGCGGAATGGTCAACGCTAAGAGCATATCCGTAGATTTTTGCATGAATACCATGATAAATGTATTTGTCTTTTCCTTTTTTTTTTCTCCTCCAGGTCATAGAAGTGGTTAATTGTGATTGCTTTTGTTTTAGATGGTTCTAGCCTTGATATGGCTTTGAGCAGTCCACTGGGATTTAACCCCTAATTGTAATAATAATACGGGGGTGAGGGAGAAAGAGGGGGAGAGAGAGCGTCTGTTCCTGTCTTTGGATATTGATATCGTTGTGCCAAAAAATCGCTGCCTTCTTCACTTACCATCTGACAGGTGTGATTGTCGACATGTCCAGAATAGTCTGGAAACAATCTCACTCCTTGCTTTTCTCACTCCTGCGTGCTTTACACACTGAGGCTAAGCTGTTGTGCCTTTTATGGCTTCACACGGGTATCGTGCTATGTAGCTTTATAGGCTTTACAGTAGCAATTGTGTTTTCAGCGAATACAAGGTACTTGTGCAGTTAAGCGTGCGTATGGAAACAGTTCGCTGCGGCTTGTGTTTGATATTACGGACTGAGACAGTATGGATCCCTTCCGAACGTTCGTACTCATTTTTCGTGTACGTGTCTTGCTGGAAGTTCAGCCCCAGCCTGCAGTTTGATATTCTTTGTTCATGTATTTTTTTTCTTTTCGTTTCTGACTGTTTGTAATCTTTAGACAGCAGCTTCTCTTCCAGCTCTTTCGTTATCTTGAGGTAGTAGTTCATTTCCAGCTCCTCGCTGTCTGTACACCTGTTGGCAACCTCCAAGTCTTTCAAGGTTATAGAGAGCTGAGAACACATAAAAATGAATGCTCAGCCGAGTCTTATTTTAGACCTGAGGGAGAGACAGTTTCGTCTCTCCAGATGGGCTTCTTCAGTCCTGGCCAGGTTACCTGTCGCCTGCACTGTTGTTGCCAGGAATCTGGTTTGGATGTTCTTGTCGCTTATAATTGACTGCTGCTCCTCTCCTTCGGAAATGGTCTTGCCTCTTTCCGTTCCTTTGCTCACTTTGATATCTCCATTGATGCCATTTTTCTTGCGATGTTCTTTCTGGGGTTTGATCCTTATTGTTTTGAATTCCTGCTTATATTTCTTTTTTGTTCTTTTCTTTTTTTTTTCATTTCTTTCTTTTTCTTTCTTTCTTTTTTTTTTTCTTTTTTCTTTCTTTTTTTTTTTTCTTTTTTTTTTTGGTCTCATATTTTATTATTTTTAGCGAATGCTGGCAGAATGAAGCGGGTTATAACAATTGTTCTCACATGCACAGTTGTCTGATTTATTCTCTCTCTTATTTTATGTTTTTTACGAATGCTGACAGAATATAACGTTATAACAATTTTCTCACATGCACAGTTATCTGATTAATATTTCTCTCTCTCTCTCTCTCTCTCTCTCTTTCTCTCTTTCTCTCTCTCATTAATTATCTCTCTCTCTCCTTCCCTGTCCCTTCTCCCCCTCTCTCCATCCCTGGCACCCCTCCTCTTTCGTCTGTTTTCTGTACTCCCCCACTTCTCCCCTTCCTCCTCACCCCGCCCCACAGCCTTCCCAGCAGGCTCCAACACTCATCAAGCCTGGTTTTCATTAGGCAGTTAGAGCTCCTCCACCCGGAAGGCACGGCCGGGTGGACTGCCAATAACCCGAAACGCTGGGTCTTCACTGTGAAGAGAGGCAATTGATGAACAGACGAAACGGTCATAGCAATAGCAGAGCAGTCTATTATAGCAATACCAGTCCTGGGTCCTTAGCATTTTTTTTTCTTTTTGGTGCATCCACTTTCAAGATATAATAATTAGAAGGAGAAGCTAAAGAGGCGTTGGGTTGAGGAACATTGAGACCAAGAGTGGGAATGAGGAGGAAGGAGGGGGGCCCGGGGCTAATTTCAAAGTTTGGGGGTGGGTTTAACGCTGGTGTTGAAATACCAAGAAGGCGGGTCCAGCTACGTTAATGTTCTATAAGAGATAGAAATGAACTAAAACGAACACCTCTGGCTCTATATATATATATAATCGAGAGAGAGAAAATCTTTTGCGAGATTTTCTCTGCTGTTTCTCTATGCATATAGTTCCCAAATTCGGTGAAAGGTGTGAACTGTTCAGGGGTTGCGAATGCATACAGTTGGAGGTCAGATGTCATGGCGCAAAGATCAAGGTCACACGGACCAAAACAGTTCAGAAGATCACTTTCTGAGGAAGGAGTTTGATCGCCATTGTCTGAGGAAACGTTTAACATTGTTGTTTACAGTCTGTTTTCACTGCCATCTCAGTCACAGTCTGCCATTGTTGTCACTTCACGTCATGTTTTAATTCATCCCGGCCATGTTTCTTCAAGGTCCAGTGATTTTGAGAAACACGAATTTTTGTTTTTTTTGTAATTGTATATAGAAAAAGGGAGATGTTTTGAATGGTGCGACCATTGTGTGTTTTCTTTTATTCTTAAGCTAGACAGACTGGAGTAAAGGAGAAATGCAGCTGGACGAGTGGCTATGGCAGGTTCTCTCTCCACGCTACTCTGCAAAGTGTAGGTAGATAGATAGGTGCCTTCCCCCGTGGGGGATACATGGAGCTGTCAGCATGGATAACGTTCTGACCTCTCGGAAATTTGAGCTAGAACTTTCCTCCGCTCTGTTTCTGTTTTGCTTTCTTTCATCAGCTCCTTTCTCATTTTTTTCCCTTGCTGGTCCATTCACCTGTATCTTTTCCATAAAGACTTGCATGCTTACTTTTTGGATATATAAGTGGATACATATATTTATTGCATTTTTAGCTCTAACGGAATGTGAACTCAGTGGCAATTTTTAGAACTATGTGCCAGTTTTTATGCATGTTTTTGAGTGCTTAGTTACGTTTAGGCGTTTGTATTTAGGATGTTTGTGTATTTAGTACCCCCCCCCTCCCCGGCAGGGGCATGTGCTTACATGATTTGCGTGAATGCTATCTGTACTTAATTTTCTTGTCCAGGCTTTGTTTTCTAGGGCTGTTGTTGTGTGTAGATGTGTGTGTTTTATTTTAGAGGGTTATAGCCCTGATGTGACCCTGAGCAACTAGTTGGCAAGGCTTTAAACAGTGATGATAATTATAATGATAAATACCTGAGGCTTAGAATCAGAATGAATAATATTCCTTGTTCGTTTTCCTGCATAGCTGATGCATAGAGCATCGCTACATCTCCCCTCTGTATACCAAAGATCCGATGGTGGGTGCCTGTTGATGGATCATGGTGTCTGAAGCTGGGAGTTTTGCCCTCGCTGTCTAGAGACAAGAGACGAGTTTCACAGTTCTAAACAAGCTTTTGGCAGCTTTAGATGGAGAAAAAGGTGGGAAGGGAGAGGAAAACTTTCGTTGTGGATACTTTCCTGACTGTAACAGTAAACGGACCTACAAACGTACAAAACAGCAAGTTTTGTAAAAAAGGTAAAGGTTGTCCCATAATCGTGAGGTCGTAGTGGGGAATGAGGCGGTAGAGACCTCAATATAATAGGACCAGTATTGTTATGAGGACGGTGCCCGTTGTTTCATCTTTGATTCACCTTTCCAAATCCTGAAGGTCGAGTACGCTTTCACACAGTTTGTTTGACTGGAGGTGGCTCAAAGAAAGATTTTCTCGTCAGATTCAAACCTGTGCATTCAGATTAGATGGCCAGAGCTCTACCTTTACACCTACTAAGCTCTGTTTGACAACTAATAAAGATTTTTTTGTTTTGATCATTTTAAACCATCTTAGCATTGTACTTTTTTTTCTTTTTTAAGAAATCGACAACTAAAAGAAGTAAGAATTTTGACATCTCGACGTGAGGGATCCGGTTCTGTATCACAAAGGAACGAAATTCTTCTTTGTTTGAAAAAAGTCTTCTTTCTTGTGCCTTACACGTTGTATTAGCTGAATGCTGAAGGCATCTTCAGTGTGAGCCAAAACCATAAAACAGTGCTCCCTGCAAAGTTTATAGCAAACAAAAGCTGTTAACGTCGGCCTTGCTCTGTCTGTGGCTCCTCTTAAAACCTGATTTAACATACACTCTGCACGACATTGTAACGTGAACTTTAACCCTGTGACTCCGGCATCCTGTCCACCAGCATCCAGCATTGTCAACCACACTAGAAAAGCAAAAACTTAACCCTTCGACTCCCTTACCACTATCCTCCAACTTCCTGTAGTGAGGGAGTCAAAAATGTTTTGCAGTTGGTGGATAGAGTCCAGGAGTCAAAGGGTTAAT
Source organism: Monoplex corrugatus (assembly GCA_030674185.1). Lineage (NCBI taxonomy): Eukaryota > Metazoa > Mollusca > Gastropoda > Littorinimorpha > Ranellidae > Monoplex > Monoplex corrugatus. Next base: position 39,700,854 of record JAPXFY010000018.1, on the reverse strand, counting down.
GTCATCTCTTACCTTCTTTTTTTCTTTGTCCTTGTCTAGGTTTAACTCTGTTGAACATCGAAAGGTAAACAGGCAAGGTCAAGTTCGTCATATAACCTTATGATGGTTGAAGAGTTCAGTGTGTTGTTCAGTTTTGGAGTTTGTTGTTCAAGAGGGATTCATCAAACTTGGACATTATTCCATGTGCGTTCCACCCAGATCTACCGGCAGTAACCTGGCAGACTTTTTGAGGTTGTGCTAAACCCTGAGCACTGGTAAGGATCTTGAAATGGGAGTAGAGGTTGATCCGTGAAACTCTTGACACCACCGGAATGATCAGGAACATAAGGTGGACAGCGTCCTTTCCCGAGGATGCCGGGGGCTTTTTCAGTAGAAATAGTATCCCCGCCTTCTGTGCTAGAAATTTGCTCTTTTCTGTCACTCTCTTTGTTTCTGCCTTGTTCCTTTGCTTTCTATCATTTCTTCCTGTCATTTCTGCCTTGCTGGATCGTTCGCCAGTATGTGTTCGATAAAGTCTTACGTAGTTTCTACAAGGATTGACAGGTGGGTACACGTGTTAAGTGCAGTTTTGGCTGCAGGGAAATGAGATATGCGGAAAGCAATTTTCGTAATTTAGGCCGTTTTTTGTGTATGGTTTTAGTGTCCTTAGGAATGTTTAAATTTGTATTCAGGCATGGTTTTTAAATCCCCTGTGAAAAATTAGACGGAGTGGTCAACGCCAATGACTTATCGTTAGATTGTGTGCGTGAATGCATTGATATGTTTACTTAATTTTCTTTTCCTTCCCTTTTCCCCCTGTTGAAGTCTTGTATACATGTCTTGGAACGGTTATAACCCTGATATGGCTCTACGCTGTCGGCTGGGCTTTAAACAAAAATAACAACAAAAGATGGACAGAGGGCAAGCCAGTGCCTATGATGTGGTGTGGTACTGAACTCGAGAGATGATCTCGAATCGTAGGCGCTATCAGAAAAGCCAGCCAGCCTTTGTTTATCCAGTTTGGTTTGTTAATGTCGAATGAAGGTCTGTGTGTGGGACATCAGAAACGCCGAATGGTAGATCCAAAGCCATTCTAACAAATGCCATGATCCCACGCGTAAACCTACGCCCTTGCCATTGCGTAGGGCTTTGCGAAGACTCACGGAGTCAGCCTGATAATTGCTGGCAGATTCGGGTGGAGCGCGTATGGAATCGTCCGAGCGCGATGAATTCCTCTTGAACAAAATGCGAACTCCATGAGATTGAAATGTTACTAACGTAATGGGTTTTGAGGTATTTAAATCACACTGTCTATCCTTATCTCATTAGAACACTCATGCATCAAAATAGCAAGGTCCTGGATTTGCCATTGGGCGGGCTGCAGTTACACAGACAAATTGGATAGAACCGAGGATTCAAAATCTGGTATCTTGAGCTACTTCCAGCCTGCAATTACGAAAACTGTCTTGTCCGCTGCCTGTCTTTATGCTTCAATCATTCTGGTGGTGTCAGCTTAGTGCTTCATGGATCCTGTTCTACCCCCCCCTCCCCCATTTCAAAACTTTGCCATTGCGCAGGGTTTTGGGCAGGTTCAAGAAATCTGCCAGACAATTTCTGACAGATTAATTGAGCTCGTATGGGATTGCCTATTCTGAAGAATTCATCTTGATCTAACTCCAGAACTATGCATCACAGCGCATCTCCGTATTAGTCATTTCCATCTGGTACAAACCTCCAGCAGCCTCTATCGAAATCTCCACTATTTCTGTTACTGATTGTCGGGATTAATACGCTGGAATTTTATCCCCATATGGTACCAAGGCTCGAGGAAACAGGTCTGAGGGATTACTGGCACCCTGTCTTTGATAAGGAGATAGAGGTCTCACTCCTCGCGGTTCAGATTCCCTTCCTGCAGGTAGCTGGTGGATAGGGTAAGGGAATCAAAGGGTTAAGTTTTTGCAGTTAGTGGATAGGGTGCGGAAATCAAAGGGTTGAGATGGGACAGTGAGGCGGCCAATTTTAATATAGCGCACCTCGATATTCGAACCCACGACCATTAGCATGTGAATCCGACGCTCAACCGACTGAGCTACTGACGCGAAGTGTCAGTGAAGGTAGGCCTACCGTATTATCAGTTTTACGTTAGAATCACGAGATCTGTTCCCAGAAAGACTGCTGACCTTGACGTTCATTTTGCCCATTAAAAAATTTGTTCCGTTAAATTTATGGGGAAATATGAGGCACGAACGTCTTGGTTTATCAGAAATTTGACATGCGTTAAATTTCAACGAAAGGGGAAATATATGATATTTAGCTTAACTTTTAACGTTGATTTTATTTAAAATTTTTTAGTTTGGTAGTTGTAGACAATCTCTCTCTCTCTCTCTCTCTCTCTCTCTCTCTCTCTCTCTCTCTTCTCTCTCTTACACACACACACACACACACACACACACACACACACACACACACACACACACACACACACACACACACACACACACACACACACACACACACACACACACACACACACACGCGCGCACACACACACACACTTACTGTATATCTCTTTATGTCTGTCTCATCTAAATTCTTTTGCATCATTCTACCCCTCCCTCCCCCCCCCCCCCCCCTCGGTAGGGATGCCGTGGACTCTTTCATATAAATAGTATCCCCACCTGGAAATTCTGTGCTTGAAATTTCCTCTTTTCTGTCACTCTGTTTGTTTCTGTCTTGTTCTTCTGCTTTCTTTCATTTCTTCCTGTCATTGTTCTGCCTTGCCGGTCCATTCACCTGTATATTCAGATGCTTGCTTAACCATTTGACTCCCTCACCCTATCCGCCAGCATCCCGCAATGTCAGCCATGACAGTAAAGCAAAAACTTGACCCTTTCATTCCCTCACCCTATTCACCAGCTCCCCGCAGGAAGCCGATGGATAGGGTAAGGGAGTGAAAGGATTAAGTTTCTGTAGCTGGCGGATAGGGTGCGGGAGTGAAAGGGTTAAGAGAATGTGTGGATCCGTCTGCCTTTGTGTGTGTCTACCTGTGCGTGTTTTTGTGCGAGTATTAGCGTGCGCACGAAGAAATGAGAGTACATACACATGTATGGTTGTTGAACTCAGTGTTATTAATGTTGTACTATTTTTTTTCTCTCTCGCTGTCTTAATTTTTTTGTATTATCATATTGACTGTCTTTACTGTTAACCCTTTGACTCCAGCACGCTATCCTCCAACAGCAAAAACTTAACCCTTTGACTACCTCACTCTATCCACCAGCTTTCTGCAGGAAGCTGGCTGGTGGATGGGGTGAGGGAGTCAAAGAGTTAAGTTTTTGTTTTGCTAGCATGGTTGATGACAGTGAAGGATGGTGATGGGTAAGGTGCGGGAGTCGAAGGGTTAAGTTCTTTTTTTAAGCGTCATATTTATAATATTACACATTCAGTTGAAAAAGAAATACGTGTGGCTGGCTGTTCGTGGGACTTTCACTATCGGGCCAGAAGGTGGCACCCCGGGTGCTGTCTCTTCCGTCCGCCGTGGCTTGCGAATACGAGTACCACGCCAGAGGAACGGGTCGAGGCCAAGTATCTGGGCACGTGGGATCGGCAGAAGGCTTAGACTTATCACCGGATCTAAGCCACCGTTTATTTGCTCAGCGACGGACCTGGAACAGCGGGCGTTGTTGTTTGAAGGAGGAAGCGCAGTGGGATCCTTTAGACAGTGTCTTTTGCTGAAGTGGTGTCTTGTTCTTTCTGCTGGTGAAGTGGTGTCTTATTCTTTTCTGTTGGTAGTAGTAGTTTACGTTGTGTTGCGTTGCGTTGTCTTGTGTTTTGTTGTGCTGTGGTGTGGTGTGGTGTGGTGTGGTGTGGTTGTGTCGTGTTGTGCTGTGTTGTGTCAGTTGTCCTTTTCTATATTAGTTGTTTATGAATATTCTCGTGTGTATACATTGAAGTATGTTAATTAATTGTATGTTGTACAGAAATGTGTGTCTTATGATAACCCCCATGAAAGGGATGTTGGCCTAAATTCGTTAAAATTCTGAGTTTCCGAGTGTTGCGTTGTTGTGCTGTGCTGTGCTGTGTTGTGTTGTGTTGTGTTGTGTTGTGTTGTGTTGTGTTGTGTTGTATGCTATGCAGTTATCTGGCAAACTCCTTGAGCCTATGCTTTGGCAAAGTCTTGAAATGGAGAGGGATACGAGGCCCTTTGAAACGCAGACACGACCAGACTGAGTGGAGCATTAAGGTGGAACGGCTAACAGGCCAACTGGTATGTTGTTGGTGGGATTGAACTAAAAACGGCAACAACAACAACAACAACAATCAGAAAACAGGGGGAACCATAAGAGAAAACGAAAGTGTGTGGCGCTCCAATGTGGCAACTGGCTTTGCACAGAGAGAACGGCCCGAATTTCACACGGGGGATAAAAACAAATTGGTTGTAACAACGTGCAAAATTAGAACAACCCGCTCCCCTTCCCCTTCTCCCACCCCCGTTTCATTTGGTACACCCCCTCCTTCCCCTTTCACATTTACTTCCTCCTCTCCTCGGGCTTATTTTAAAATTATTTGTTGTTTTGGATTAGGTCTTAAAAACTATTGTTTGTTAGGGATTAGGACTTAAAATTATTGGTTGTTTTGGATTAAGCCTTAACGTTATTGGTTGTTTTGGATTAGGTCTTAAGATTATTGGTTGTTTTGGATTAAGCCTTAACGTTATTGGTTGTTTTGGATTAGGCCTTAACATTATTGGTTGTTTAGGATTAGGTCTTAAGATTATTGGTTGTTTTGGATTAAGCCTTAACGTTATTGGTTGTTTTGGATTAAGCCTTAACATTATTGGTTGTTTTGGATTAAACTTTAACGTTATTGGTTGTTTTGGATTAAGCCATAACGTTATTGGTTGTTTTGGATTAAGCTGTAACGTTATTGGATTAAGCCATAACGTTATTGATTGTATTGGATTAAACTGTAACGTTATTGGTTGTTTTAGATTAAGCCATAACGTTATTGGTTGTATTGGATTAGGCCTTAACATTATTGGTTGTTTTGGATTAAGCCTTAACGTTATTGGTTGTTTTGGATTAAGCCTTAACATTATTGGTTGTTTCGGATTAAGCCTTAACATTATTGGTTGTTTTGGATTAAGCCTTAACGTTATTGGTTGTTTTGGATTAAACCATAACATTATTGGTTGTTTTGGATTAAGCCCTTAACGTTATTGGTTGTTTTGGATTAAGCCTTAACATTATTGGTTGTTTTGGATTAAGCCTTAACGTTATTGGTTGTTTTGGATTAAGCCTTAACATTATTGGCTCTTTTGGGTTAGGTCTTAAAAATTATTGGTTGTTTTGGATTAGGTCTTAAAATGATTGTTTTGGATTAGGCGTTAAAAGTATTGGTTGTTTTTTATTAGGCCTTGAAATTATTGGTAGTTTTGGATTAAGCCTTAACATTATTCGTTATTTTGGATTAAGTCTTAACATTATTGGTTGTTTTAGATTAGGCCTTAAAATTATTGGTTGTTTTGGATTAGGCTTTGAGGCCTTGCCAACGCCAGAATTTGAGCCAACTCGCTTGACACACAAAATTATAAACTGTTTGACTGTGAAGACCTAGTGATGGACACAGATTCAGTCGGGAGCGTGCGAAAGAACTGGACTTGGGAAAACGCGGTTCTGTTTATGTCTGTATGTATTTTTGATAATTATTTTTGTTATATTTGATTCTGTGTTATCATATATTATTTCGTTGCATCTGTTTGAAATTTTGTTTTGATTTATTTCATGATTTTGCTCGATTTTTATTTTATGTTAGTAATGTTCCAGTTTGTTCTTGGACTGAAGCTACGAACTCTTCAACAGTTAAAATACAATTACTTACTTGGCAGTAAAGACAGCATCAGCCATTTCCAGGCTAAAACCGAATGGAAGACAAGAATATCGTGAAACACAGCATTAGGATCTTAGATGGACTGGCAATATTGCGGAATGGACTGAGAAAGCGTGTCTGTTTAGACCCAGGCTTTGGCACGCCACCTACAGAGCTGGAGGGATCTGGTGAACGGTTCCTTAATGCTACGCCCCAATAACTCTTCATTGAGTCAGAAGAGGAAAAAAGAAAGAAGTAGAGAACGAAGGAGAAAAGAAGACAACAAAAGAAGAAGAAGAAAAGAACAAGAAAAAAGAGAAGAAAGTGAAGACGAAGAAGAAGAAGAAGAAGAAAGAAGAAAAAAGAGAGAAGAAAAGACGAAGAAGAAAAGAAGACAAGAGAGAAAAAGAAAAGAAAAAAAAAAAAGAAGAAGATAAATAGTACCATAAAAAGAAGATGTGCTGCGATTCCATTAATCGAAATTCTTCGTTATCAGATTTCCTGACCTGGTGCTAATTTGTTTAGACGGCGTTGGAAAGATGATGATGGAGACGTGGAGATGTATTGGATTTGGATGAATTGCTCCCCCGTCAACAGCAGCAGCAGCAGCAGCATCCTCATCACCACTACCACCATCACCACAACTGCTGCCGCAGCCCGAATTATTTTCTTTGCCTGCCTCTATCGTCAGATGAAAGAAAGACCCTGCAACCTCTTCATATTGCAAACATCCTTTCCCTTCCTCATCTTCTTCTTCTTCCTTTCTTCTTTTCTTCTTTTCTTCTTTTATTCCCCTCCCCCCTTTCAGCGTGCATTTTTACCGCGTGATTGTTGCGTGCACAAATCCATCGTACATGCACGCTTGCACTACAAAAACTCGTGCAAACACACATACGAGCGCGCGCGCGCACACACAACACAAAACACACACACACACACACACACACACACACACACACACACACACACACACACACACACACACACACACACACACACACACACACATTTTTATCAACCTATATACGGATGTACACAACCTACATACATACTTCGTCTACACATGTGCATACATACAGTATACACATATGCGGTTTACACATGCTAAAACACACACACACACACACACACACACACACACACACACACACACACACACACACACCACACACACACAACCACACACACACACACACACACACACACACACATACACATCATCCTAGCACACCATCAAACACTTTTCAGGAAATAACAAACAAAACAAAACAAATATAAAAAAAAAACCTACGCATGTCAAGTTGACAAAACCGATGATCGGTTGGCCAAGTCGCAAGCAATTGATAATTAAAAACCCTCATCATCACAACCACTCTTTTCCACCACCATCTCCTCCCCACTAATCTTCTCCACGCATCCCCCGGCCCAATCTCCCTCCCATACCTTCTCTCCTCGCCCCCCCTCCCCTTTAACTCTTTTTTCAGGCGCGCGCACGGACACGCACCACACACACACACACACACACACACACACACACACACACACACACACACACACACACTCTCTCTCTCTCTCTCTCTCTGTCTTTCTCTCTCTTACAGACACACACACATACACACACACACACTCTTACAGACACACACACACACTCTTACAGACACACACACCACGCACTTACAGACACACACACACACACACACACACACACTGACACGCACACACACATACACCCCAACACATCAACACACACACACACACAAACCCACCTCTCTCTCTCTCTTTAAAAAGATACCACACACACACTCACAGACACACAACATCTTATACACACATATGACACACTCACACACACACACACACACACACGCAATTGCACGCACACATCAACACATACACACTACACACACACACACACACACACACACACACACACACACACCACACACCACCTCGTCTTGAGCTCACGCATGCATCATTATCGCCGGATGAGGGCTCGAATTGGAGAACACTTTTTTTTTCCTTCTTTTATTTTTTGCCTCCCACCCGGGTTTCCTGAGCTGATAGCAGGATGGCAACAGCTGAAGTTGGAGATGATTATCGCAGCCATCAGTGAAATCAACTGAGCACTACAGAGCCTGAAGGGAACTGAACCCCGAACCCGCTTACCCCTACCCTTCTCGTCTAATCTTGCCCGCTGGGCCTACCGGGATCCCCCCCCACCCTTACCCCCACCCCTTCTGCTTCGGTAGTTTGAGCGGAACACAGACGGGGGAAGCCTGTAGGTGTCAATCCCCTTGCGCTAGTTTTTGTGCTTCCACAAGTTGCGTATTTTTAACAGAAGGGTTCGACTGATTGTTCTGTCTGTCTGTCTGTTGTCTTTTCTGTCTGTCTGCTCTGTCTCTCTCTCTCTCTCTCTACATATATATATATATTTTATGTTCCGTCTGTCTGTCCCCTGCGCGTGCCACCGTTACAATACATGTAATCACACAGTCACATTGATCATGTACTAAATGTCCGTCTGTCTGTCTGTCTGTCTGTCTGTCTCTCTCTCTGTATGCCTCTGTTTCTCTCGGTCTGTCAGTCGTCTGTCTGTCTGTCTGTCTGTCTGTCTCTCTCTCTGATGTGTGTGTGTGTGTGTGTATTCGCACGAGCAGTTATGTTTATGTGTATACCCCATCATCGTCAAAAGTACGAGTATTTGTAATGATTCTGGAATGCAGCCGTGCTGATAAATTAACATGACCCAGTTTTGTGGCGTGCTGGTACCCAAAAATATTCAACGCAAAGATTCCCATACTTTGTTAATGGATGAATTTCTGTCCCGTGCTCGGATTACAAATGATTTAGCCCAGAAGAAACTGGGGTCTCATAAAGTATATTGAATGTACGCTACATTTTAACGTTTCAAAAACAAGCTAAGTGATAACGAATAAAGCCATCAAAATTAAGTGGCAAGGGAAATCACTTATCCCAGTGTCTCGTTATTTCTTCCCTTTCCTAAAGTTGTGTGATTGTATTTGTTGTCTTTTAGTTGGAGAATGGTAGGAGTATCATTACTATATGCTCTTGCGCTCTCTCTCTCTCTCTCGTCTCTGTCTCTCTCTCTCTCTCTCTCCCCCTCTCTCTGAACGTCTCACCCCCCCCCCCCCCCGACTGTCTCTGCCGCCCGCTTTCTATCGCACATTATGCATACACATCCACACACACACACACACACACACACACACTGTCTCTCTCTCTCTCTGTCTCTCTTTCTCCTCTCTTTCTCTCTCTCTCTCTCTCTCTCTCTCTCTCTCAGATTTCTCTTTCACAGACTGTCCTCACCATCACACTCAGACGCTCGAACACATACGCACATGTACGCACACACACATGCAGGCACACTAACTCGACTAGCTGTCTGTCTGTCTCTCTCTGTCTGTCTCAGTCTGTGTGTGTGTGTGTGTGTATGTCTGTCTGTCACACACATACACACACACACACACACACACACACACACACACACACACACACACACACACACACACACACACATCGTTTTCCCCATCCTTTACTTTTCCCGTTTTTTAAACCTATGAAGACTTGTGCCGGCAGTTGGCAGAATCTTTCACCTGTGAAGAATTGATTTGCCGGATTCTTGCCAGTCTCTGCGGGGTCGGATTTTTAACCAAGATTGGCAGACACTGAGCACTGAACAGAAGGGGTTGCAAAGTCCTCATTTCTTGTTTGGCTGCTGATGACTCAGATCAGATTTTGTGGCTTTTTTCTTCTGTTTTTTTATGTTTTGTTTTTCGGGATTTGTGTGTTGTTATCTTTTTCTTTCTTTGGCTAAGGCTTTATGTTATCAGATCTTATTTCTATTATAATTTTCTTTTTTCCCCCCATTTTTGTATTTTTGTTTGTTCACGTGTGTGTTATATGTGTGTGTGTGTATGTGTGTGTGTGTGTGTGTGTGTGTGTGTGTGTGTGTGTGTGTGTGTGTGTGTTGTGTATGTATGTGTTTGTATGTGTGTGTGTGTGTGTGTCCATCCATCATATGATTGATGTAGCTGAAAAGCTTCGTTTCGCCTGGCTTTCAAAAATGGCGAAATTTGCAGAAGCTTATTTTTTAAGAAATCTGTTCATGTCCTGAACTCCCTTTGCGTGAATGGATTCATTTGTTCAAAATGGGGAAATTAAGATCATATCACTGAATATATGGTCTCCTACAGCTGGTAGGTGTCTTTGAAACATCTATGTGCTCGAAAAGCGTGGCTACCAGGATAGATGCTATAACCGATTGATGTATTGACATTACTGAAAAGCCCGAGTTTAGGTATGAAGTGAATTAAGATAAACGATGTGTTGAAATAAGAATCTATTAGCGTCATCCGCACATAATCCTTGTAAGACGGGCGCAATACTCAGTATGCTGGTCTGCTAATCCGAGGGTCTGTGTTCGATTTTGCCTGGATATCACGTGGTAGGTAAAGAGTGGAGATTTGCCCTACCTTCTGGAAATTCTGTCCTTGACATTTTCTCTTTTCCGTCACTCTCTTTGTTTCTGTTTTGCTCCTTTGGTTTCTGTCATTTCTTCCTGTCATTTTCTGCCTTGCTGGCCCAACCACCTGTGTGTGGTCCGTAAAGCCTTACATACATGAATATTGAATACATGTATTACTACATTTTTAGCTCTAAAAATTAAATGTGTGGAAATTATTTTAGGTTATTTAGGTCAGTTTTCATAAATGTTTCTGTGTACTTAGGCATGATTACATATTTGTATTAATTATTTTAACCTCGGTGATAAATTGAGCCGATTGGTCAACGCCATGGGTATATATATCCTAAGAGTAGGTACACGAATACATTGATATTTGAACTTAGTTTCCTTTCCAGGTGGCTGTTTTAAAGGTTCAGTGAGATGTTGTGTTTTTACATGTGGATGGTCATATCCTTGATATGGCTCTGCGCATTCTGCTTAGCTTTAAACATTGATAATGACAATGATAACCAGTGAAGACAGAGCATGCAGACATTGCAGCTACATAATACCTGCGTAGTGTGGGCCAAACAAGGTGCATACGCGTATCCAAGAAAACATTACTTTGAAAAAAGAACGAGAGAGAAAGAGAGAGAGAGAGAGAGGAGGAGAAGACGAAAAGAATACTTGTGTTAAAGTTCACGTTTGTTTCAACAACCCCACCTACTTTTTTTCTTTTAAAGTAAACAGTTACTTACAAAAGTAACATCGGTTGGAAAAGGGTTCAGTAGTTTGGGTCTTCCCTTGAAAATGCCATCTCGCCCTGTTCGGGCCTTCGGGACATGCCATTGTGGCGCAGTGAAAGCACAGCGGATGAAAGCGAACGGACCGATGAAAGAAAGGCCGACGGAGGGCAAAGGGGAATGACTGCGGTGGTCAAGTGGCGCCATGGGAGGTCAGCGGCAGACATGTTGGCATCACAATGTGGCAGGCAGCTGAGTCCAACATGTTCCAGCTGCTCTTTGCAAAGGTTATCGACCACATGGCAAGCTGGGGTACGGGTAGGCAGTTGGGTTTGTTTGGTGAAGCTTTATTTATTTATTTATTTATTTATTTATTATTATTATTATTATTATTATTATTATTATTATTATTGTTAATAATTTTGTCTTGGAAATGTTTTTATTTTTTATTTTTCGTCATTTAATCACTTTTTGAAAAGAATATTTTTGTAAACTATTTTTGTGTACAGGTGCATCAACGCAATAGTGACCTAAAGTCATACAGGTTCATGAAGATGTTGCAAAACGTAACTGAGTTATGGCCTCTTACTGGGTGATTATTTTTTCTTTTATCCCATAACGTACGGCGAGGGTGTTAGTCGGTGTTTTGCCATTGCTTAAGTTTCGTTTTCTTCACTGATGCAGTGGTTATGTGTATTCCTGGTGACTGTCGATGATAACGCAGCCATGATACTCATTTTTTGTACAGTAAATATGTGCGGATGACATGCGTATGTACGGAATGTATTTGATCTGGCTTTATCGGCTTTTTCCTTAGTAGCCTACCAAACGTGCAGAATCTGTGGTTTTGTTTTCAGCTGCTAGTTCCGAGACAAGTCTGCACGAAGTAATACGGTGCGCTTCTCGGGTTTGACTGGAACTTTTATGTATTTATTTATTTATTTACTTAAGGGGGGGGGGGGGGGGCGAGAATGGAAGAAAGCACGTAAATGTTTCATGAAACGTTGATGATAATATTTCATTTCCCAGTGGTGGAACTTTGAAGTTGCTGGCAGAACTAAACCGCTTTGTCAAACTTGCCGTTGCTAATGTACTTACCTGCCTTGAACTACTAACCAATACAGAAGAAAAGCACACCGATTTACCTGTGACGCAAGGTGTAATATATCAAATTTAATACGCTAAGCTGGTATTACAAAGCAAATGAAGTGATGCAATATCTAAGTAGTATAAAGTATACTTTACAACACGTAAGTAGGGAGAGACGTGCTCTCATCCCCTAATATTACATTCACGAGGGCTTTTAGCTGACTTCTGAGATCTCCTATCGCTGTCCGTTCCCTCTCCCCTTCCCCCGTCCAACAGTATGATGGTGTTTGTGGAGGTTGAACAGTCAACTGGCCAAGTATTTGCGTGAACAGTACGGACTGGAATAGAACTCGAAATTTCAAGTTTCGGAGTCCACAGGCGTCAAAGCCACATCACCCAGTCGGCTGATCTTTGTGAAAGGGAGAGAGGATAGATAGTCCCGGCAGTGATTCTTGTAGCATTTGCTCAATAATTCAAAGGGGGGTAGGGGTAGCTGGTGAGGGGGGGGGGGGGGCGAGGGTCATAAAACCTGGCTTACCTATCACAGGGGAATAAAAGAGACAGGTGAATGCTCACCTGTCTTGATCGTGTGTTTATGCCAGCACAAATTGGCCCAGATGGCGCTTTACGAGAGATGAAGGACGCTTCGTTTATTTGGACTGGCTCTGGCCCGTTGTGTACATAACGTACCTGTGTGAGACTAAGAGAGAGAGAGAGAGAGAGGTGGGGAACTATGGTGTGTGAGACTAAGAGAGAGAGAGAGAGAGAGGTGGGGAACTATGGTGTGTGAGACTAAGAGAGAGAGAGAGAGAGAGGTGGGGAACTATGGTGTGTGAGACTAAGAGAGAGAGGAGAGAGAGAGGTGGGGAACTATGGTGTGTGAGACTAAAGAGAGAGAGAGAGAGAGAGGTGGGGAACTATGGTGTGTGAGACTAAGAGAGAGAGAGAGAGAGAGGTGGGGAACTATGGTGTGTGAGACTAAGAGAGAGAGAGAGAGAGAGGTGGGGAACTAGGTGAGTGGGGGGGGATTGTGTGTGAGACTGAGAGAGAGAGAGGGGTGGGGAACTATGGTGTGTGAGACTAAGAGAGAGAGAGAGAGAGAGGTGGGGAACTATGGTGTGTGAGACTAAGAGAGAGAGAGAGAGAGAGGTGGGGAACTATGGTGTGTGAGACTAAGAGAGAGAGAGAGAGGTGGGGAACTATGGTGTGTGAGACTAAGAGAGAGAGAGAGAGAGAGAGAGGTGGGGAACTATGGTGTGTGAGACTAAGAGAGGAGAGAGAGAGAGGTGGGGAACTATGGTGTGTGAGACTAAGAGAAGAGAGAGAGAGAGAGGTGGGGAACTATGGTGTGTGAGACTAAGAGAGAGAGAGAGAGAGAGGTGGGGAACTATGGTGTGTGAGACTAAGAGAGAGAGAGAGAGAGAGGTGGGGAACTATGGTGTGTGAGACTAAGAGAGAGAGAGAGAGAGGAGGTGGGGAACTATGGTGTGTGAGACTGAGAGAGAGAGAGAGGGGTGGGGAACTATGGTGTGTGAGACTAAGAGAGAGAGAGAGAGAGAGAGGTGGGGAACTATGGTGTGTGAGACTAAGAGAGAGAGAGAGAGAGAGGTGGGGAACTATGTGGTGTGAGACTAGAGAGAGAGGAGAGAGAGAGAGGTGGGGAACTATGGTGTGTGAGACTAAGAGAGAGAGAGAGAGAGAGGTGGGGAACTATGGTGTGTGAGACTAAGAGAGAGAGAGAGAGGTGGGGAACTATGGTGTGTGAGACTAAGAGAGAGAGAGAGAGAGAGGTGGGGGAACTATGGTGTGTGAGACTAAGAGAGAGAGAGAGAGGTAGGTGGGGAACTATGGTGTGTGAGACTAAGAGAGAGAGAGAGAGAGAGGTGGGGAACTATGGTGTGTGAGACTAAGAGAGAGAGAGAGAGAGAGGTGGGGAACTATGGTGTGTGAGACTAGAGAGAGAGAGAGAGAGAGGGTGGGGAACTATGGTGTGTGAGACTAAGAGAGAGAGAGAGAGAGAGGTGGGGAACTATGGTGTGTGAGACTGAGAGAGAGAGAGGGGTGGGGAACTATGGTGTGTGAGACTAAGAGAGAGAGAGAGAGAGAGAGGTGGGGAACTATGGTGTGTGAGACTAAGAGAGAGAGAGAGAGAGAGGTGGGGAACTATGGTGTGTGGACTAAGAGAGAGAGAGAGAGGTGGGGAACTATGGTGTGTGAGACTAAGAGAGAGAGAGAGAGAGAGGTGGGGAACTATGGTGTGTGAGACTAAGAGAGAGAGAGAGAGAGAGGTGGGGAACTATGGTGTGTGAGACTAAGAGAGAGAGAGAGAGAGAGGTGGGGAACTATGTGTGTGTGAGACTAAGAGAGAGAGAGAGAGAGAGGTGGGGAACTATGGTGTGTGAGACTAAGAGAGAGAGAGAGAGAGAGGTGGGGAACTATGGTGTGTGAGACTAAGAGAGAGAGAGAGGTGGGGAACTATGGTGTGTGAGACTAAGAGAGAGAGAGAGAGGTGGGGAGCTATGGTGTGTGAGACTAAGAGAGAGAGAGAGAGAGAGAGGAGGTGGGGAGCTATGGTGTGTGAGACTAAGAGAGAGAGAGAGAGAGAGAGAGAGAGAGGTGGGGAACTATGGTGTGTGAGACTGAGAGAGAGAGAGAGAGGGGTGGGGAGCTATGGTGTGTGAGACTGAAGAGAGAGAGAGAGAGGTGGGGAGTTATAGTGTGTGAGACTGAGAGAGAGAGGGGTTGGGAGCTATGGTGTGTGAGACTGAGAGAGGGGGTGGGGAGCTATGGTGTGTGAGACTGAAAGAGAGAGAGAGGTGGGGAGCTATGGTGTGTGAGACAGAGAGAGAGAGAGAGGTGGGGAGATATGGTGTGTGAGACTGAGAGAGAGAGATGGGGAGGTATGGTGTGTGAGACTGAGAGAGAGAGCTGGGGAGATATGGTGTGTGAGACTGAGAGAGAGAGATGGGGAGGTATGGTGTGTGAGACTGAAAGAGAGAGAGAGAGAGAGAGATGGGGAGCTATGGTGTGTGAGACTGAGAGAGAGAGGGGGTGGGGAGCTATGGTGTGTAGACTGAGAGAGAGAGAGAGAGTGGGGTGCTATAGAGTGTTAGACTGAAAGAGAGAGAGAGAGAGAGATGGGGAGCTATGGTGTGTGAGACTGAGAGAGAGAAGACACGGAAGAAGTGAGACTGCTAGAGGGAGAGAGAGAGAGAAAGAGCGAAGACACTGGAGAGGTGGGGAGCTATTGTGTGTGAGGCTGAAAGAGAGAAAGAGAGAGAGAAAGAAGACACGGGAGAAGTGAGACTGAAAGAGAGAGAGAGAGAGGTGGGGAGCTATGGTGAACATGAGGGATAGTGTGTGTGCGAGAGAGGGAGAGACGAACGCACAAAGATTGAGCGTGTACGTGTACAGAACTGAACTGAACACTTATGTTCGCCACAGAACCCAAAATAGGGCTATAAAATACGCAGATGGATTGTAATAAAATGACATTACAGTAGTTCAAGTTCATATTGCTTATAGCCTAGCCGACCAGTTGAGCCATATCGAGGCTGACATCACGTTAAAAAGCAACTCCAAATGACGTATTAGTAAATGATTTCAACAGTTGAAGATTTCACGTTATCATCATCATCATCATCATCATCATCATCATCATCATCATCATTGGAAATATGATTGAACGAGTGACTGTGTGATAAGTTTTCAGTATTCCGAAAATGCAAGCTTAGGTATATTTTCATCCTACATATATGAAATATTTATGTTAAGTTAGTCACCTAGATGTAGCATAATGGGTTTACAGCATAATGGTTTAGTGAAGTTAGTTTTTCTACCTAACCTTTGTTGTCTGATTCAGTCCCGTATGTTTTCTATCTAAATCCAAGAGAGAGAGAGAGAGAGAGAGAGAGAGAGAGAGAGAGAGAGAGAGAGAGAGAGAGAGAGAGAGAGAGAGAGAGAATATGTTTAATTGTGGTATTCATGTTCTCTCCACGTCTGGGGAGTAGCGTCGACGAAAGGTCATACACATAAAATACTAATTGTGGATGTCCCGTGCTTCGAGCAGTCTTTATTGCACATATCGGTGTGGTTTTGTTGTGGGAATGTATGTTCCAGGCACATGAGATTATGGACGGTTTTGATTGTTCCACAAATACCGCTGTAGCCAGTTGATTAATTATTGGAAAGTTCTTGCTGTTTTCAGATCTAAGGGGTTTTAATTAACTATGAATCACGGGTGATGTCATTTAGCCTGACCCAGACAAAGATGAACAAGCTGCAATCTTTTGAATTTTATTTTTCATCTTATTTTCTTTCTCCCTCTCTGTCACTCTTTTTGTGATCTTTTTTATTTCTATATAGCTCTATCTTTGATTTCTTTCTTTCCGTCTTTCTCTCTTTCTTTCTTTTTTTTTATATTTTTTTTTTAATGTCATTTCTTCCCCCTCCCGACCCTTCTCCCCCGCCTTCATCCCCCTCGCCTAATAAACTACATTCTGTTCATAATTAAATTCATTATTCAGTTCTGAGACATGCAAAGAGAGATACGTAACTTACTCTGTGACGTTCGCTCTGTGATTGTGTCGCAATAGCAGCCCCCAACGAGCGCGCCGCATAGCGATGCAGAGGGCTTAGGACAACACAGAACATCATTTTTTTTCGTTTATGTGTTTTCTTTTGGGGGGGAAGGAGGGGGGTGCCTCTAAAAATTTGAGACATTTTCTGCACGCGCAGATTTACCGTTCCTGTCAATCAGGTGAGACCGTGGTTATAAACGAAATTGTGTAGTTGGAGTGGATTGGGTTTTGGTTGTGCTGTTGTTGTTGTTGATCATATCTGACTTTTCCCGTGTGAAATGCAGATTGCTCTTCCCGGAGAACATTTCGCCGTCTCTCTCTCTCTCTCTCTCTCTCTCTCTCTCTCTCTCTCTCTCTCTCTCTCTCTCGTCTCTCTCTCTCTCACCCCTCTCTCTCTACCTCTCTCTCTCTCTCTCCTCTCTCTCTCTCTCTCTCTCTCTCACGCGTGTCTTGTATGTGAATGATGTTACCAACTGTGAAAGTGGATTTTTCCATAGAATTTTGCCAGAGACAACTCTTTCACAGCCGTGGGATTTTTTACGTATGCCGAGTGCATGCTGCGCATTGACGATAGTTTCATCGTTTCATGAGAAAGAAATAATACCCAGGCCACTAAAAAATCTGGATGGGAAGGGAGAGCGGTGTGGAGAAAATCCCTGTTCAAACGAGAATTAAACTTGGACCCTCACGCTTCCCAGAAAGTGGCTGTAACCAGGGGGGGGGGGGGGGAGGGTGGCCCCATACCTCGGGGGAGGGTGGCCCACATACCTCACCGATCTTTCTGTTAATGTCTCGGGTGTTGGTGTTGGTGGCCTAGCCTTGTCTTGCCTTGTGGGGCAGTGAAGCTGGTGGTGAAAAAAAATGGCAGAGGCAATCTAACATTGGGCCGTTTGATGTCACTGATTGTGATGGCTGACCCGGGCGGCAAAATTGCACGCCTGGCTGACGCCTATGTGACTAACGCGGCGATGTTGGCGCCACGCGAAACAACGCACTGCACATTATACGCGCGCTTTGCTCGTTGCTGTTTTTGTTCGCAATAGGAAAACAAAACAGCCTCACAAGAGATGAAAACCATCATCACGTCTAGCATCTCTGCTGAGAGAACCGAAGCGACATCACAGTTAACACAACTGTCCTGACAAGAGCAGTTCATTATCCTTCGCCTGCGGATTGTGCTCAGCAGACTGAACCAGCGCGTAAACAAGCGTTTCCGACTTTCACCAATTCCCCGGTTAGGTGCCCTTGTCGAGAAGTTGACCAGAATGCAGAACACGTCCTCCAAGATGGCAAGAATACTGGTCTCTAAAGGAAGATAACTGGCCGAGGCCTTTGAGCCTGCAGGAAAAGCTTTTCGAGCCGGTGGGATTCGACGATTTTATGATCATGGTTATGAGAAATAGGTCAGTGATCTCAGACGCCATGGTCAAAACTGTGCTGTGCTTGTCAAGACAATGACAGTCCCTCTGGGAACGGGATGGCAGGGTAATCTGTTACAGACATGAATAATAACATTCAAATCTGTGATCCTATGAAAGAGAAGTAGTCCATATTTAAGGATATGTTCTCTTTGATGCTAATTTGAACCTGAGACCCAACGACTGTACGAAGCAGCAACGCCCATCGCCTCAGAGACGAAGGCGAGCCGTATCTGTTGCCTGTCGCCTCCCATCAGTTACACCCCCCCCCCCACTCCCCACCCCTCACCCCCAACATAGACATATCGGCTTGGGAACTAAATGACGAGGATTTCCTCTCAATTTCCTCCTTTCCCTTCTCCTGTTGTTACTGTTAGAATATATATCAAATGTGGGCCCTTGTGCTTTTCAGACAAAGGATGCCGCTACATTATACATAAATATATATCATACAGTAATGTGTTTGGCCTAGCAGTTCAAACCGCCTACCTAAGACGCGATAAACCTGGGCTTGAATCACGATCACATACGGGATTGGAATTTTTCTCTCCCATCCATTAGATCTTAACGGGTCGTTTGTTTGCTAGTCTTTGGGATGAGATGATATAAACCGAGGTCCCATTTGCAGCATGCACTCAGCGCATGTTAAAGATCCCACGGCACGGAAGTTGTCCTTGGCAGAATTCTGTTGAAAATGTCCACTTTCAAAGATAAACAGAAATACACGCTTACAGAAAAGTATAGAAAGAACGGGTGATGTTGCAGTTCGGGAGAGCGTTCTACCCTGGGAGAGCATCCCGAATTTCTCATGGTATGTCCATTTTGAAAAAAAAAAAAAAAAAAAAAAAGGAAAAAAACAATTAAATATTTATAAATATGTACAATATTTATATTTAATAGGGGGGGCTGTCTGGCTCAGTGGTAGAGCCGTGACTCAAATTAAGATGTTTTAATGGTGTGTGTGGAAGCACCAGCGACTCATCATCCATAGCCCCTTCATATCTCGCCCTCATCCAAACTCCCTCCCTCTTAACCCAAGCTCTCTTTCTTCTTCCTCTCCTGCTCCTACCACAAACCTCTCAGAGGTCTGTGGCCTCACCCCCTTCACACACGCATATCACACGCACGCGCGCATACACATACACACACACCACACACACACACACACACACACACACACACACACACACACACACACACACACACACCAACACACCACGCACGCAAACATCATATCACACGCACACACTTCTCACTGTGGTCTTGCTGCTTAGATTCTCATCATCCACCATGTACAACCTGAGGTGTCTGCCCACATCCAACACCCCCTCCCCCCCCCACCCTGTCTCCTAACCATACGCTTTCCACTAGTTCTAATTCCCCCCTTCGTTCGATTCCCCCCCCCCCCCCACACACACCCAACCCCACCCCCGTCGAACACACACACACACACATAGTCACACATAGTCACACACATACACACACACACACACAAACACACAGAGTCACACACACACACACACGCACACACACACACACACACACACACACACACACACACACACAGAGTCACACACACAGATACACACCCACACACATTACATCACTTCAAACTGCGATCTTTCTACTGTTTAAATTGGTTTGGTCAAGCGAGAGACAGACAGACAGACAGACAGAGACAGACAGACAGACGAGAGAGAGAGAGAGAGAGAAGAAGAAGAAGAAGAAGAAGAAGAAGAAGAAGAGGAGGAGAAGGAGAAGGAAAGAAAGAAACAGAGAAAAGAGAGCCGACCGAGTCAGTGTCGTGATTGTTCGTTTCCCTACAAAGTTTCTTTGATGGCCGTGTTTCAGCCTATGGATAACAACCGCTCCCCCGCCCTCTGTGCCAATCAATTACTGCTCCCTTTATAAATGTTCGCGGCACGGCGCGCAATGCCTGGCGGGAAGGGCCGGCGCAGGGGGTGCCGGGAACGGCAACAGATGTACGTCATTGGCGTGTGACAAAAAGGAGAGAGGATTGAGAAGGGTTGGGTGGGGAGAAGGAACATTAATTTTATGTCTTGTTTTTTTCTTTTCCTTTTTTTCTTTTTACTTTGAAAGAAATGTTTTAGAGGATGATGAGGAAATCATTCTCTCTCTCTCTCTCTCTCTCTCTCTCTCTCTCTCTCTCTCTCTCTCTCTCTCTCTCTCTCTCCCCCTCCCTCTCTCTCCTCTCTCTCTCCTCTCTCCTCCTCTCTCTCCTCTCTCTCTCTCTCTGTCACTCTCTTTCTCCCTCTCTCTTTTTTTTTCTCTCTCTCCTTTCTCTCTCTCTCTCTCTCCTCTGTCTCCTCTCACTCTCTCTGTCTCTCTGTCTGTCTGTCTGTCTGTCTGGTCGGTCTGTCTGTCTGTCTCTCTCTCTCTCTCCCGCTCTCTCTCTCTCCTGAAATCATTTCAGGTTAATAATGCTCATAGCTTCAAAAAATAAACGTACAATGATAAATTTGGTAACATGCGTCTATAGAGCTTTTTAGAGAAAAGAGTTTGCCTTATCATAAACTCTTGTGACATGCATCTATCAAACCTGTTTACGTGTTCCTACTGTATCATTGAAGTTTGACTACGGGTTCTGTAGTGTAATTATTCCAAAAGACTTGAAGTATGCATTATCCAAGAACGACTGTGTATTATATTCTTGTTTGTATAATGTTTGTAATGTGTTCACACCCCTTCAAATGGGGACTGGATAGATTTCTGATTCTGATTCTCTTTCTAATGTTTGTAATGTGTTCACACCCCTTCAGATCGGGACTGGATAGATTTCTGATTCTCTCTCTCTCTCTCTCTCTCTCTGCATGCACAGTTGTGGGGGTGTGGAGGGGGGAGGGAGGTGCAATTGCTCGCGCGCACGTGTGGTGTGTGTGTGTGTGTGTGTGTGTTAAACACAGACACATAAGAACAGACAATGACAGAACGATGCCAACGCACAACACAGTCCCAAGGTACAAAAGGAACAGCAAAGAATAAAAGCTTTTAAGCAAGAGAGAGTTCGGACTTAATGGGAGGCAGCCTTGGGTAACGTGCTGTACATCATCATCATCATCATCATGTGTCCTTCCGCATGGTGTTGGCGATCATGGCCCTTCACACGAATCTCTCCCTTGTCGCTACAAATACATCTCCCTCCCTCTGTGTCCTCTCGGCCACCCCGCAAGTCAAATACTTTCTCCGTGCTCTGCGTAATTATCCCCGTAACCAAAATGGCCATTGATATGGGGAGGGGGACAGTTGATGAATTCCAGCAGCAGATACTAGACATCCTGTACCTATATCACGTAATATTTTTTATGTCCGTATCCAAAGTGTCCGTTGGTGTAGGGAGATGGGGTGGGGAGAGGGTATGGGGAATAGGGACAGTTGATGAATTCCAGCAGCAGATATTAGACAAGCGTCGGTATCATGCTGTACATTCAAGGGGGGGGGGGGGTGCAAAAGTAGGTATACAGTTATGAAAAAAGAAAACACGTACAATACTCATTGCATTTATTACAAAAACAAATGAATATTGTATTATACATGTAATAACAAGCACAGCCTTAATCCCTCAGATACTCAAACTGCTTGCCGTCGGTATTCAAACACTCCTCTAATCGAGAGCGGAATTAAGCATCATAATAATGATGTAATACTTACTGTATACCTACTTTTGCACCCCCCTGTATATGACGTAATTTTTATTTTATGTCGGTAACCAAAGTGGCCGTTGATGCAGGGAGATCGGGGGGGGGGGGGGGGGGGGGGGAGGGATACCTGATGAAATCCACCAGCAGGTACTAGACATGCTGTACCTATATCACGTAATGATGATTTTATGCCCCGTAACCAAAATAGCCGTTGATGTAGGGAGATGCGGTGAGAGTGGGGAGAGGGACAATTGATGAGTTGCAGCCACAGATACTAGACAAGCGTCCTCCATCTCTGTCTCTGGGGTGTGGCAGCCAACAGGTCAGGCATGATGGAAGCCCTGGGAGAGGGGGTGGGGGGAGGAAGAGGAGGAAGGTTATGGGGCGGGGTCTGTCGTTCTGTCTGATCCGGGACTGAGCGATTACTGTCGTTCGTTCGTAGAAGGCTTAGTATGCAGTGTCCTTATTAAATAAACCCTTTGGCTCCCTTACCCTATTAATCAACTGCAAAACTTAACCCTTTGACTCCCTCACACTATCCACTAGTTTCCTGCAGGAAGCTGGTGGGTTAGAGTGAGGGAGTTAAAGGGTTAAGTGTTTGCTTTGCTAGTATAGTTGACAATGCAGGATGTTGGTGGATAGGGCGAGGGAGTCAAAGGGTTAAGTTTTTGCTTTGCTAGTATAGTTGACAATGGAGGATGTTGGTGGATAGGGTGAGGGAATCAAAGGGTTAAGTTTTTCCTTTGCTAGTGTAGTTGACAACGCGGGATGTTGGTGGATAGGGCGAGGGAGTCAAAGGGTTAAGTTTTTGCTTGCAAGCATAGTTGACAATGCAGGATGTTGGTGGGTAGGGCGTGGAAGTCAAAGGGTTAGGTCGGATCAGAACAGCCACCGTTTGATCCTCACCGAAGTGACCTGACAGCAGTGGAGTGTCTCTATCCTCTGGTAGGTGGCCTCGTGGCATCTGTCTTGACATCTCTGACTCCAGTGTGATTCCTGGCTCTGGGATTTGGGCTGAAGGAACTTGTGGTTGATGGTGTGTTATGGAGTCGGAAAGAGCGGCGTGGAATCATCGCCACTGAGTGGTGCAGATGTTTGGGCATAAAAGTAAAGCGGGAAGGCAGGACAGTGAGGTAGTAGATGTCGTGCTTTGGGATAGGGTAGGGCTAGTAGAGTTAGGACACATCAGTTGGTAGATGTCGTGCTTTGAGGTAGGGCTAGAGTTAGGACACATCAGTTGGTAGATGTCGTGCTTTGGGTAGGGCTAGAGTTAGGACACATCAGTTGGTAGATGTTGTGCTTTGGGGTAGGGTAGGGCTAGAGTTAGGACACATCATTTCACGAAAACGGCTACAGATGACGTTGCCACGCGCAACCAACCACATATTTGCAAGCTGTGTGTACTGGACTCTCGTTTAGGCTCTTGTCCACGTTTCTGTTGTATGAAAGAATTTTGACCTAGGCGAGATTCGACTGCCTGTATATTTAACAGGAAGCAGTATTCCCGCCCCCCTTCCTCCTGACCCCCCTTCTTCCTGACCCCCTCCCCCTTCCTACCCCTCGTATTCTATCGATCCTTGACACCACGTGTCCAAACGACACCCCCGAGCCATTGACTTCCATGGGCTGCAGTGGCTGAGGACTACTCTTGTCTAATTGCCTCTTGTAGTCGATGGCGCTTGAAAGAGGGATGGGGTTTGATAGGGGACTGAAGGACATTATCATGAGTGCCATCTTCACTCGATCACTTGATGTCTGCAATGGCCAACGTTCTGGCGACGGAGAGACTGGGATGGGTGGGAGGAGGGAGAGAGAGGACAGAGGACTTGTGAGGCTATCAGATTGTATAAAAGGCACGTGTCTGGTTTTAATAGATTTTATGTTCAAACGAACAAAGCCAAAAATTCAAACAATTATGGATCGGAATCTCAAAGAAATCTTATTCAGTCTTATTAATCCGTCAGACTTTATTTGGGTTTGCGGTCACCTTATGATCAATGCATCTATTATAAACGTAGATACGAGTAATATAATGAACCGGGAAATTGGCTTGTTCAGTAACAGTCGAAGAGAAACAGAAAGCTGTGGATAAATGACTGTAAAACACTAATTTGAATACTAACGTGAACTGTTGTATTTCATCGAGGTCAGGGAGAGTGAACAGTTTTGAATAGATGAACACATAGCTATACGCAAAGCCAGAACAAGATAGAGGCAGTTAAAATGTGGTTTCTAAGAAGA
>JAPXFY010000018.1:39641815-39671815 GCA_030674185.1 Monoplex corrugatus | reverse complement strand
CTCCGATCATCCTGGAGATGTCATATTTCATAAGTTCCGTTGCCGGCATCATGTCAAGATCTTGTCAGTGTGTACAGTTTCGCACAGGATCAAAGAATTTGTCAGTTGGTGGCAGCTTTGGCTGAAGCGCGTATGCAACTGCCCCCTTCTAAACATATTGCAAAAACTCCTGTCTTAGGACCGATTGGTCTCGAATGCCCTACACAGCAATACAATCGGTAAGTTCCCACGTTTGTGTTTAGTGGATCTATCACAGGAAGCCCTTAGGTCGACAGATGCATTGAGACAGATTTGAAAGTCCCAGTAGCGCGGATCTGTAAATTAATGGCAAACGCGACAGGCCATAAGCGGGTATTATAGTTTAGGAAATAATGTCAGTCGCCATCGTCCAGTATCCAACTGTTTGCAATCGCTGAATTCGGAAACGTTTGTGCTTCTACGACAATAAACAGCAAGATATATTGCGTTGCTATAACATTAAAATAAGTAGGTTCTTTACTATTCGCCTCGAATGTGAATTAAGAAGAACCCAGGAGTAGTGTATGCCTACTTAAGATTAGTCTCCCCCTAGGATGCAAGAAAGTTGGGTTCAGTTACCGGTCGGACAGCGATTATTCCCCCTTCCATTAGGTAATGAGTAGTGGTCTGGGTGTTAGCCTTAGGGATGAGATGATAAACAGGTCCCTTGTATAGCATGCAGTAAACACACGTTCAAAGATTTTTTGGCAACAAAAGAATTGTCCCTGGCAAAACTCAGTGTAAAAAAATCCACTTTCATAGGTAAACGGAAATACACATACAGAGAAAAAAATGAGTGGGCTGCACAGTGGAGACATTTTTTTTTCTCCAGAGAGAGTAGCCCGTATTTTACATGGAAAAATATCTGTTGTGCAACAACAACAACAACAACAACAAAGAAAAAAGAAAGAAAAATCCAGTCCTGTCCGTGGACAGATGGGGAAAACCGCACAACTAATGCTGTGCCCAGTCATGCTAATGTAACATAGATGTACTTACTATTAAAGAGATGGGATTTCCCCCCTACCCCCTTGGACTATTGATAGTGAGCGAGACTGATGAGTCAAAAGTACGAGAACAGAATCACCATCTCTGTCTCTGGAGGGCTGCGGCTAGCAGTTCTGGCATCCAGAAGAATTACTGTATACTGATGTTGATAATGGACTCACCCGTGGATCCGACAGACGAGGACGCATAATGATCTTTATTGCCTGGTGCTGGTCTTCATGTGGGATACAAAACTGATGCTGTGGACACGTATTCTCCCACAGGCACTGCATGGGAAAGAATCCTGCAGGCCAAATTGTAGATTTATTATTTTGTTTTTGTTTAAAGCCAAGCCGACTGCACAGAGCCATATCAGGGCTATTACCGTTTAATCTACAGCGTACCCCGTGGGAATGTCTTGTTCCTTTGCTTTGTGTCATTTTCTGCCGTGCTGGTCCATTCACCTGTATGTGTTCGATAAAGTCTTACGTACTTTTTCTTAGGATTGATAATTGGTACATATATTAAGTGCATTTTTGGGACTACGGAGGTGAGATATGCGGAAGCAATTTTAGGTAATTTAGGCCCCTTTTTATATATATGTTTTAGCGTCCTTAGTTATGTTTTGATTTTTATTCTGGTATGTTTTTTTCAAATCCCCTGTGCGATACATTGTACAGAGTGGTTAACGCCAGGGACACATCCTTGGATTTGTGTCCGCGAATGCATTGCTATACTTAGTTTTCTTTTCTTATGTCCTGTTGAAGTTTTGTATGTTTTGAAGCGGTTGTAGACCTGATATGGCTCTACGCAGTCGGCTGGGATTTAAACAATAACAGGATGATGAGGTGATGTTGAAATTTTTTCCCAGCATATGTTTTTTTTAATCTCATTAAAGGCTGGTCGTCAAGCCGAGGCAACCAGAGGTTGCAATGAGCTGAGCAAAGCTGCCTGCTGCCATCCACCCAGCAACAAAAAGCATGGGATCCATGCTTCAGATGGGGAAAGACGGAAGAGAGAGAGAGAGAGAGAGAGAGAGAGAGGAGAGAGAGAGAGAGAAGAGGAGAGAGAGAGAGAGGAGGGGCAGGCTTCGTCAACATGTGTAGTGTATCGATCCTTGTAAATCACTTTTTGATCTCCCCTCGAGAGCCAAGGCAGCTACCAGGCTGTAAGGAAAAGAAAGAGAAGACTTTAAAAAAAAAAGGAAAGAAACGGAGAAAGAAAGGAAAGAAAGAAAGAAAAAAAACTATCCGAGAGAGAGAGAGCAGACAGACAGACGGAAAAAAGGAAATCTTAGTTCTGGCATTATCGGTGTGTTCTGTTAGTCAGGGTGGTGTGAGTCATACCTTGTTGTGTGGGTGTGGGTGTATGTGTGATGGGAGAGGAGGGATCGGGGAGGGAGGGAGGGAGGGACGTATCGATCGGTCTTTGTTTAGCGAAATCATTGGAGGGGACGTATTACGTTACGTTCCGCCTTTGTAATATTGTGTTCTCTAGGGGTCTCATCTGCTCCGCCCCCTTCCTTCCCCCACTCTCTTTCCTTTTCTTTCTTTCTTTTTTTCTTTCTCTCTTCTTTTCTACCTATCTGTCGGTCTTTCTTCTCCTTGTCTGCCTCTCTGCCTGCCTATTTGTCCTTCTGTCTATATTTCTCTCCCTCTCCCCTCCCTCCCTCCCTCCGTGTCTGTCTGTCTCTCTCCGTCTGTCTGTCTATGTCTGTCTCTATCGTCTGAAACTATTTTCGAATCTCTCTCTCCTCTCTCTCTCTCTCTCTCTCTCTCTCTCTCTCTCTCTCTCTCTCTCTCTAACTCTTTCTCTCACTCTCTGTCTCATCTCTCTGTCTGTCTGTCTCTGTCTGTCTGTCTCTCTCTCGTCTGAAACTATTTCTGAATATCTCTGTGTGTTGTGTTCTCTCTTCTCTGTCTCTCTCTCTCTCTCTCTACTACTCTATCTCTCTCTTTCCTTCTCCTCTCTCTCTCTCACACCGTTCTCATCTTTCTCTCTCTTTGCGTCTCTTCGTACAATAAAGAAAAAGAAAGAAAGGAACAAAAATCATCGTAGGTACTCCATCTCTGTCATTCCCGTTTTATCCTACTAATTGTTCGCCTAAGATGTGACGGCGATTGTGCCTTGGACGGAGCGCGCGTGCAGTGTGTGTGTGCGCGCATAAATGTGTGTCTGTGTTTGTGCGAGTGTGTGCGCACGCGTCTAGTCTGTTCGTGCATGTTTATGAGTGAATGTGTGTGTAGATATGTGTGTGTAGGGTGGAATATATAGGTGAAACAAAGGGCTAATGGGATGTAAGCGGGGGTTGTGGGGGGGGGGGGGGGAGAAAGGAAGGGGGGTTACTTTGCTTTCATTCCTCGTTTCTTTTCTCCGTCGCTGAACGACCAAAGGATCTTGTACTGCCAAGGTTGCTGTTTTGTGTGACTGACTCTCTCTCTCTCTCTCTCTCTCTCTCTCTCTCTCTCTCTCTCTCTCTCTCTCTCTCTCTCTCTCTCTGTGTTGTGTGTGTGTGTGTGTTAGAGAAATGGAAAGACAGAGACAGAGAGCGTGTGTAGTAGATTGCTAGTTTTCTATTTGTGTGTGTGTGTGTGTGCGCGCGCGCGCGTATGTGTGTATGTATGTATGTGTTTGTGCATGTGTGTGTGTATGCGTGTGTGCATGCATGTGCGTGTGTTGTGCGTGGTGTGTGTGTGTGTGTGTGTGTGTGTGTGTGTGTGTGTGTGTGTGTGTGTGTGTAGGTTTGCTAATTGTCTGTCTTGTCTGTCTGACTGTGTGTGTACAATGTTGCTAGATGTCTTTTTGTCTGCCCGTCTTTCTGACCCTGTGCATATACGTATTTATATCTGTCTGTCGTGTTTCTTACTTTGATAGGGTTTTTGTGTGGTAACTGAATCGAGCCTGGACGGACTTAATGTTGATGTTCTCTGATTGCTTTACCGATGACTGGACATATATTTAGGGGACGAAAATGAGCAGGCAACCCAAGTGTATGACAAAAAAAACCTGTGTTTGTGTGTACGCGCGCGTGTGTGTGTGAGGAGAGAGAGAGAGAGAGAGAGAGAGAGAGAGAGAGAGAGAGAGGAGAGAGAGAGAGAGAGAAACAAGACTTGACAGTCTTATTTTCGGAGGTAACGTATGAAGCAAACCAACGAATTAATGCTATAAGGTCGCGCGAGACACTGCCAACTGACGGCTGTAGGTTTGCTTGTCTAGCCGCTCTCTCCCCCCCCCCCCCCCCCCTAAACAAAACAAAACAAAAAAAAAAAACCTCCCGCCTGTCCTTGAGGAGTCTTTGTATGATGAATGTGCCTGGGACTGGACGGACTTAGCGAAGTTAATGTTAGTTGATGGCTTTGTCGATGTCGGGACTTATATATAATCGAGAAGTGGTGGTGGTGAGGGTGGTGGTGGTGGTGGTGGGGAGTGGGTGATGGATTGTTAAGAGGGCTCCGTCTGCATGGAGAGGGAAAAGAGAGAGAGAGAGAGAGAGAGAGAGGTTCTAAATTCGAATTTATTTGATGACTGTTTGATGACAGTGTGTTAAAGTTTAAATCGTATAATGCGACTGTAACTGTGTTTTGGTAAGAATATAATAACGTATACATATTCTTTCTTTAAAAAAAGATACAAAATATTTTTTGAAAGCAGCAACAAAAAGAATTCGTTAAAGAAAGATTCACTGCACTTGGAAAGTTCCACATGCGCTCCGCCAAAATCTGCCAGTGAGAATGAAGCAGAATACTCCTTGACCCCGTGGAAAATCCTATATGCTGGCAAAGTCTTGAAGTAGTGGGGGGGGGGGGGGGGGGGCGGGCGTGGAGGGAGATATACGAGACATTAAAGCTGACACCACGAGAATGATGGAAACATAAAGGTGAGCAGCAAACAAGCCAGTTTTTACATTGCAAGCTGGGGTCGGACTCAGACATGGCTGAGTCCTAGGCACTACCAATAAGCCGGCCAACCCGCTATTTTAGAGGCTGTGTGCTTGTGTGTGTGTGTGTGTGTGTGTGTGTGTTGTGTGTGTGTGTGTGTGTGTGTGTGTGTGGAGAGAGAGAGAGAGAGAACTCAGAACTCGAAAATTTAACGAATACAGGCGAATAGCCCCATTCATGAGGGATAAGGGGAAGGATCAACAGACAAATACATGTCATTTAACACAATGATGGACACCAAAAAACCAACATGACTGCTCATAACTATATATCATGACGAGCGCGAGAAGTTGCGTGTTGTTTTTTTGGTGGTGGTGGTTGTTTTGTCGTTGTTGTTTTTGTGCTAAATCCTGCCGTTTTCTTATACTTTTCTGCTTCATATTGTTTTCACTGTGTTCATTTCTTAAAGTTTTTTGTTTGTTTCTTACAGAACTGTCCAAAAAGCAGTATTGTTTACATGATTTATATATTTTGTACGTGATCTTATTCAGTCACAAGAACCATTTCTCTTTTTCTGGTCTGGCATTTTTAAACCAGTGTAACATATATTTCACATTATTCATGTAAAAAAAATTAAAAAGTAGTTTTGGCCCTAAATATGTAGTCTGCCGAATTGTTCGGATAGCGCAACTGCCAGCAGGTCGGCTCTATTTTTGGCCTGTTTTTGCCGCTAATGCGGTATTAAGACACCCTCAGGCGATGCTGCCTGCCTCAGCCAATCAGCTCTTTTCACGCCACTAAGCGCCAACCGCTTCATTTAAAGAGTATTGTTCCCCAGACGTTTACACTTTGAGTTACACACACGTCTCTTCAGACACTTGAATGGCCTCTGACGACCGGGGGTGAATTTTTTGCGGGCTGGTTGGCTCTTTCGACAGAGCTGTGGGCTCAAAATCTCGTTGTTTCGAGTTCGGTTCCATTATAAATAGTATCCCCACCTTCTGGAAATTCTGTGCTAGTAATTTCCTCCTTTCTGTCACTCTCTTTCTTTCTGCCTTGTTCCTTTGCTTTGTCATTTCTTCCTACCATTTTCTGCCTTGCTAAAACCTTACGTACTTTCTTTTAGGATTGATAATTGGATACATGTATTAAGTGCATTTTTGGCTCTAGGGAGGTAGATATGTCGGAAGCAATTTTAGGTAATTTAGGCCCGTTTTTATGTATGTTTTAGTGTCCTTAGGTATCCTTAAATTTGTATTCAGGTGTGTTTTTTGAATCCCGTGTGCGATAAATTGGACTGAGTGGTCAACGCCAGGGACATCTTAGATTATGTGCTCGAATGCATTGATAAGTGTACATAATTTTTTCTTTTCTTTTTTTCTTTTTTTTTTTTTTTTGTTGTGTGTGTTGAAGTTTTGTATGTTTTGAAGCGGTTATAGCCCTGATATGGCTCTATGCAGTGTGCTGGGCTTTAAACAACAATAACAATAATCCTGCATGCCAGTTGGCCTGTTCGTTGCCGATCAGTTTGGTGAGTTGCACATCAAAGCCATAACCACGGGGAATTCTTGTTTATTTTGAAATATTGTTTGTTTTTTTTCGTCTTTTTCTCTTTTAAAATCAAGGTTTTTCGCTTCTTTCTTTCGCTTGGTGATAGAAGTGATTGTGTGACGTCTTGTTTTGTTGTTGTTCTTTTGTGTTTGTGTTTGTTTGTGTGTTTGCCTGCCTATCCCCTCCCAGTTTCTTTTGGAAAGAACACCGGCACCATCATGTTTGCCATTGAGATCACTATCTCACCATCTCTTCAACCATCAACATCTGTCATAAGCTTTCCTCCCGTTTACATGGGATGGTTATCTCTGCCGGCCATGTCACCTGCAAAGG
Organism: Monoplex corrugatus; assembly: GCA_030674185.1. Classification (NCBI taxonomy): domain Eukaryota; kingdom Metazoa; phylum Mollusca; class Gastropoda; order Littorinimorpha; family Ranellidae; genus Monoplex; species Monoplex corrugatus. Next base: position 39,665,048 of record JAPXFY010000018.1, on the reverse strand, counting down.
TAGTTGCTGATGTAAAACTTGAAACGAACAGAAATGACAGGTTTGATGCACACTTTAATTCATGTACTGAACTTTTTTTTCTCTCTTTGCCAAGCAACGAGGCCTTTCCACCGCCACAAGCGTTGCACGACACACACTGCCACACACACACACATCACATACACACACACACAGCGTAGCAAGGGACAAAACCCAACCCAACCCAGCAGCACACAGCAGCACAACACAATACAACCGTCAAGTGAAAAATAGAAAGAAAACGGACATTGTTGGTTGCACGCAGGTTTCGCTTTCGCGGTTTCAGCCCAAACGGTAGTTTCGCCTAGCCTTCAGTTCATCGCTTGGCTTGCTGAGGGAATGGGTGTGCTTGTATGCAGTCTTGCCTCTAATTCGTGGTGAAAAAAAGGGTGTGAAGAATGTCTCGCTGTCTTTTTCTCTCGTTACGCACCGTTTCCTTGTGAATAGATTTACATGTTAGCAGCGTGTACCACCATAGGAATTAACGCCCAATGCTTTTTGTGTCGTTTCGCCGCCGGTTTGTTGCGCATTCATTGTGGAGTATATTGGTGATCTGTGTGTTACTGTGTGTGTGTCCGCGTTCTGTTACCCTGACGAGGAGGAGTCTGCATCTGCCAGGTAGTAGTAGTAGTATGATGTGTGGTGTGGATTTTTGGTGTGGATCATCTTGTTATTGTTGTTGAAAGCCCAGCCGACAGCGTAGAGCCATATATCAGGGCTATAACCGCTTCAAAACGTACAGAAGTTCAACAGAAAGAAAGAGAAAATAACCACATATGTCAATGCATTCGCGCAATTAATCTCCAAGGAGATGCCCCTGGCGTTGACCATTCCGTCCAATTTATCGCACAGGGGATTTAAAAACCATACCCGAATACAAATTTAAGCATAACTAAGGACACTAAAACATATATAAAAACTGGCCTTAATTACCTAAAATTGCTTCCGGAGATCTCACCTCCCTAGAACCAAAAATGCACTTTTAGAGAGAGAGAGAGAGAGAGAGAGAGAGGACTCACACAGCAACAACGACAATTGTCATAAACTGTATGGCAGGAGACTATGAAAGGAATACACAACAGTTTGAAGACAGCTTACCTTTAAATGAAAAAGGAATACACGAACATAAAAACTCAAACAGCCGTAGGCTTTGTAACAATTATTGAATATAGTTGATACAAGTTATTGCGACAATAGACACTTTTATGAAAGGAATACGCTCGAGGTGGTTCGTAGGAAAATTATTAAGTGAAACTGATATTATAGCAGACTGGTGTGTTATGAATGCTAAATAAAAGAACGTGACAAAGTCCTTAATAATATGAACGTTATCAGAGGCGAGTAAATGTTTAACTTTGAAAACATGAATTGAAAATTTTTCCAGGTAAACATTGTTTCCGCAGTGTCTGTAGAAAGGGAGAGAGGAAGAGGAGAGAGAGGAGGGGGGGAGCAGTACATTGATTTTAACAACGTCCTTATCGTTTCTGAAGATGTTAAAAGTTTTTCAGATATTTTCGGTAGCTTCTTTCAGAGAGAGAGAGAGTGTGTGGTGTGTGTGTGTGTGATGCACGCGCGCTCGCGACTGCGTTCGTACCTGAGTGTTCTTTTGTGTGTATATTTGACGGTGCTTGTGTTTTTGGATTAAAATGATAGCAGATGCTTTAAATTAATGGCAGTAATACATGTGCCTTAATCCATGATGTTGCTGAAGCAACTACAAGGTGTGCAGCATTTGGTGTGTGTGTGTGCGCGCGCCTGTGTGTGTGTGTGTGTGGAGAGAGAGGAAAGAGAGAGAGAGATATATACTCGAAGCACAGAGATACGCACAATTATGACATCCATCCACTACGTATGCACACACACACACACACACACACACACACACACACACACACACACACACACACACACACACACACGATAAGGTAATGCACGCCCATTCACCCGACCAGCATACGATAAGCATGTCTGGATTTGAGGGCATCGACATAACTGCTGCAAAATACAGATTGCGTGCTCCATATGTGGTCCCTGTTCCTCTGTGTGTGTGTGTGTGTGTGTGTGTGTGTGTGTGAGAGAGAGAGAGAGAGAGAGAAGGAGGGAGGGAGGGAGGGAGTGAGAGTGTCGAAAATGTTTGTCCTGTTGCAGACGCAGATTGCATGCGTCGTAGGCGGTCTGTGATTCTGAGAGAGAAGAGAGAGAGAGAGAGAGAGAGAGAGAGAGAGAGAGAGTTTGGACGTTCGATGTTTTATTGAAATAGGCATAGCCCTTTTTGAAGGGGTGTGAAAAACACACAAATACAATTCATTTATTTCAGTAGATAATCATTGATATGCATGAAGTAAACTTATACTAACCATTCAACGCAAACTAAAAAAGAAAAAAAAAATGTAAAGGAAGTTTGTAATATGATGTCTTCAGTTATCTTTTGACATTTTCTTGATATCGTCTTCATTTTGAGACGAGAAAAGAAATGACATCTGAGAGAGATTTTGATTTTCACAGTATCTTTAAGGAATTAAAAGCCTGGCGGAAGAAATCATTTTAAATCGGGGCAAGAACAAAATGTGTACTGCATCTTCAATTAAAGTTTGATATATGCGACAAATTGTATTTTTCTCACGACGTGTTTGTATCGGTGTGAATTTACTGCAGTATCTGAAATGCCACATATACATTTTGAAAGAGCATATCGAAATATTTTAGTCAGTCAGTCTGAGGTACCCAGGCGGAACTGAACCTCAGACCTTCCGATTGTCTTACCCATAGGTGTGCAAACTAATCCACAGAGACGGGGGTGGCGGGAACAGAAATTAGTAGCTGAAAGCAATTTTTTAAACCTGCCATAGCTGATGTGCTGTCTGCCTAGAACTAAAATGAAGGAGAAGAAATAGATATAAAACAATTTTAAAACAATTTTAAGTCATGAAAAATATTCATAAAGAAATCAAAGAGTAAGAATTTGTATCGTTTGTAGAGACTGAAATGGGAGAAGAGACGCAGACAGTGAAATAGTATGTAATGTGTGTGGTGTGTGTGTGTGGGTGCGCGCGCGCGCGTGCGTGCGCACAAGTACGAGAAAGAGAGAGAATGCGCGCATAAGGACATTCCTATGACCGCTATCAGAGAGAGATGAAACGAATGTATAATGAGCAAATCCTTTGGCTCATGCCACACAGAGCAGGCCCTGAGAAGGACATAAAACGCAGGAGTATTACAATTACTGAGGTATAACAAAGAAAACCTGTATGAACATAAAACAGGAATGCGCAAACTTCTGTGTTTTCATCAAGTTGTAATATAGAAATCCTTTATAACCGTATACAGGAATACACAGAGTTCATCATCACTTTTATTAAGCCATAGCATAGAAAACCTAAATACTCACTATAGAGATATACAACGCTCAGTATTGTAATAACTAAGTTGTAGCATAGAAAACGTTTACACTCGTTTCTGTTGTCATAACACAAAGAAAAGCTATACATATAACACAGAACTCTAGTGAGATCAGCGTCCTTATTAAGTCAGAACAGAAACCCTCTGTGTGTGTGTGTGTGTGTGTGTGTGTGTGTGTGTGTGTGTGTGTGTGTGTGTGTGTGTAAATTATATAAGAGTTCAGCGTTTATATATTATAACATAGAAAATCTTTATATACATGATAAACACAATGTTCAGTATTACTGTAATGAAGAGAATAGTGGCAGAATGGTTCAGATGTTTGCCTGCAAGAATGGTTCAGACGTTTGCCTGCAAGTAACTAAACTCGAGGTTCCAGGGTTCGTTTCCCGTTGAGGCCACAACTTTTCTCCTCATTTTTGACCGAAAAATCAAACTGAACGTCTAGTCCTTTGGAAGGGGACGAAAAACGAGCCGGATCCGTGCGTCTTCTGTCCTGTGCACGCCAAAGACCCCACGGCAGTTGAAAATCGAGGCGAGCAGGGCATTCGCCCTACTGCCCTGGTATGAAACATTAGAGAGATAGGTTGATTTCCTAGATCCCTCCCATTGAAGGATAGTTAGCCTTCTTCGTTAAAAAAAAAAATTGGTGTTGCTTTTTTGCGGTGACGCGCTCAGTTGGGAGAGCAGTCCGAGTTTCACATGGCAAATTCATTTTGACAAAAAGAAACGAAAAATGATAATAATAGTAATAATAATGATGATGATGATAATAATAATAATAATAATAATAATAAGTAGTAGTAGTAGTAGTAGTAGTAGTAGTAGTAGTAGTAGTGGATAGGGTGGGGGAGTCAAAGAGTTAAGTTTTTGCAGTTGGTGGATAGGGGACGTGCGGGAGTCAAAGGGTTAATACGGTTCTATTAGAGAGTAGAGGGGTGAGGGAAAGACCCAGAATAAGTTGTTACCTTGTGCATATGCATACAAATGGTAACGGGAGAGCGAGAGGAAAAAGAAGAACCATCGGTGCCATCTACAGGGTACTCAAATGTCCATCATCAGTCAGGTGGACCTTGCTTTACATGCGTGTCAGCCACACAGACAGGTAAGGGGGACAAGCCAGGTGACAGGCGGACAGTGTGTGCGACAAGGGAAGCAACCACAGTGACGGGAGATTTGTATCTCACGCAGTCGTGCATTGTCAACGCGCGTTGTTTTTTGTCGAGTTATTGGCTGTGGCACCATGACCTCGCGACTGGGCCCCCCCGCACCCCCCCCCCCCCGCACACACACACACTACTGAGAAACACACATTACCACACCATCACCTCTTCTCTCTCTCTCTTCTCCCTCTCCGTCCCCCCTCTCTCTCTCACTCACACACACATTCTCTTCTCTTCCCTTCCCTTCTCTTCTCTCTTCTCTCCCTCTCTCTTTCTCTCTCACTCTTTTCTCTTCTCTCTCTCTCCCTCTCTGTCACTCTTGATCTCGCGACTGGGCACCCCCCGCACACACACACACTACTGAGAAACACACACATTACCACACCATCACCTCTTCTCTCTCTCTCTCTCCCTCCCCCCCCTCTCTCTCACTCACACACACATTCTCTTCTCTTCTCTTCTCTTCCCTTCTCTTCTCTCTTCTCTCCCTCTCTCTCTCTCTTTCTGTCTCATTCTTTTCTCTTTTCTCTCTCTCTCCCTCTCTGTCACTCTTTTCTCTCTCTCTCTCCCTCCCCCCCCTCTCTCTCACTCACACACACATTCTCTTCTCTTCCCTTCCCTTCTCTTCTCTCTTCCCTTCCCTTTCTTCTCTCTTCTCTCCCTCTCTCTCTCTTTCTCTCTCACTCTTTTCTCTTTTCTCTCTCTCTCCCTCTCTGTCACTCTTTTCTCCTCTCTCTCTCTCTCTCTACTGTCTGTCTCTCTCTCTCTCACACACACACATACAGACACATACACTCTCTCGCTCTTCTATCCACCTCCCCCCTCTCCGTCTCTTACCCCTCTAAATGCAACCCTTTTTTTTTTGGATCAGGGTCTATACGCAAAAATAGTAATATGATAAGTTGTCAGGACTAAAATTGTAAGACAGTGCCTAATCGCGTTACTACGTTTGGAAGTTGATACCAAATAACTACAACGAGAGGGAAAGCGGAATTGTTTGTATCCATCTCTTAATGTAAATATACAGTGTGTGCGGGCTCATCTCTGCCTGTTTTGTCTACAGGTGTGCATTACGTCAATGATATATTGTATGTTGTTTTTTTTGTGTGTAGATATTTGTTAAAGTACAGACGTTTGGATTTTGCTCACAAGGGATTCATCCTACTCGTACAGTTTCATTCTGACAGATTCCTTGAGCCTGCGCAAAACTCGTAGTATAAAATTGGGCTGTGTGTTGTTCGTTCCTTGATTTAACGTCTGTTCACTATGAGTGATATTAGACGGTGGGCTGTGTGTGTGTGTGTGTGTGTGTGGTGTGTGTGTGTGTGTGTGTGTGTGTGTGTGTGTGTGGGAGGGGTAGTGGAAAACAGGACCTTCGAAACACAAAGCTGAAACCACCAGAATGATTGGAGCATTGAGATGGACATCGAACAGGCCAATGTTTACGTTGTACATTGGGATCTATTCAGGGTCATAGATTTTGAATCCACGTCGCTCTCGACAGAGCCAACCAGAAAACAGACATACAAAAACAAAGCAAAACGAGAAAAAAAAAAACGGTATCCCAAACTGCAGGGTGTATAGATCTATATTAATTATTATTCTTGAAAGTTGACCTTTCTGATCAGTTGGTTTAGCCAGTTTCCATTTGTTTACAAAAACAACTTGCAACGCAGTAACAATACTAAAATCAAAGAAGCTACCAGAAACTAACGTCCTGAGAATGGTAACTTTTTCATTATTACAATGTTAAATATCAGGGAACGTCATCTCACCCGACGGAAGATACACATTAGAAATATCCAGCAGAATTGGCCTAGCTAAACCAGCATTCACAGAAATGAAAAGCGTTCTTACCAGCAGCAAACGCCCTTTGCCCTTGGAGGGTGTACAATAACACGTTCTTACTGAATAATCTATAATAAATGAATCATAATAAAATAAAAACGTCTACATAATAGAAAACAAATATATAAGGAAAACGAACGAGCAAGAGAGAGAGAGAGAGAGAGATGGGTAGGTGTGATTATAACAAATATTTATGGACAGGTGAACTGGAAAAAAACCTAAGATCCTTTGCTCCACGAAATTTCACACCCACACAGTTCCTTAGTGTTTGCTGATGCTATCTCGGAGGCTCGTAGCTTGGATGTTGGCAGGTAAATCTTTCCGGGAAAACTGGGTTGTCCAAACCGGTTTACTGTGACAGGGATCGTGAACTCTTCGTGCACTTCCGGGGCACGCAGAGACGAGGGTCAAACTTTCGTTTCGGATTTGTTGCGAAAGCTTTTGTTTTGTTTTGCCGCCTCGCAGGTTTCGTAATATTGTGACTGTCGTTTCCTTTCAATAAGACCGAGGTGTGTGTGTGTGTGTGTGTGGTGTGTGTGTGTGGTGTAGGTGGTTGACGAGATGCATAGGTCAAAGGGAAAAGTACATTTTGATTTTAAACGCTGTAAATGGATGGACTCTTTTCCGAAAGCTGTTCACCCCCTTCATCTCACTGTGATCCGAGGTTTGTTGAACGGAAGATTTGATCATATAATAGACAGCATCTTGGTGGGGTGTGTGTGTGTGTGTGTGTGGTGTGTGTGTGTGTGTTTGGTGTGTGGTGTGTTTGGTGTGTGTGTGTGCGTGTGTGTGTGTGCGTGCGTGCGTGTGTGTGTGTGTGTGTGTGTGTGTTGTGTGTTGTGTGTGTGTGTGTGTGTGTGATGCAGATGATGATAACTACGGCTGGAAATTTCCGTTGGGTTTATTGTGACAGGCATTGCTTCTGGTTGGGGAGGAAAACAAACAAACGAAGGAACACGAAAAGCTTTGGTTGAAAAATTTTTTTTGACTGGTCTTTGTGTTTGTGTGTGTGTGTGTGTGTGTGTGTGTGTGTGTGTGTGTGTGGAGTGGAGTGAGAGAGAGTAGAGAGAGAGAGAGAGAGGGAGGGAGGGAGAGAGTGTGTGTGTGTGTTCAAATAGGTTGGTTTGGGCTTTGTCTCCGACCGAGGCAAACAAGGATATGGGGGGGGGGGGGGGAGATAACGTCTTTATTTGTATTCGTGTATATGTATGTGTGTGCGTGAGAGAGAGAGAGAGAGAGAGAGAGGAGTTCAGAAAGGTTGGTTTGGGCTTTGTCTCCGACCGAAACAAAACGTGTGTGTGGTGGAGGCTTTGACGGTTTATTTGTATGTGTGTGTGTGTGTGTGAGTGAGAGAGAGAGAGAGATAGTGTGTGTGTGTGAGTGTGAGAGATAGTGTGCGTGTGTGTGTGTGTGTGTTGTGTGTGTGTGGTGTGTGCGTGTTTTGAAAACATTCATGACTGTTGGTATGACCGGCTTCGTCTCTTAACTTGGAGACAAAATGATGAAATGTTTATGGCGTGAAAACAATCTGGATGGCGTCTTCTTTGTATGTGAGATATGTGTGAGTGTGTATGTGTGCGCGTGCGCGCTTGCTTACTTGCTTATAAATAAGCGTTTGCTTGTGTATCTATTGAAACATCTTAGTAAAAGGTAGTGTGTGTGTGGCGCGAGCGTACACTTTTAAGCAGTGTGTATATAAAAAGACAAGGTCAGGAAGTGCATAGAGAGGTATGTTTTCTTCTTTTTTTCATCTGTTCTTCGTCTTCTTTTCTTCTTCCTTTCTTTCTGTCTTTCTTTGTTTCTTCTTCTTTTCTTCTGCTCCTCCTATTCCTTCGCCTCCAGCGTCTTTTTCCGTCTCATTCCCTTTGTGAAGTCGGGCAGCTAAACACAAAGTGCGAATGGCTTTGGCTGGAGTGTCATGTTACGTAGGAGGGGTTACGGAGTGGGGAATTTGTCCTGAAGAGTTGGGAGGTTAACTCGACTCTAGCTCTCGTCTCTTACCTGTCCGGCGTGTCGAGCAGGTGTTGATTGTGTGTGTGTGTGTGTGTGTGTGTGTGTGTGGTGTGTGTGTGTGTGTGTGTGTGGTATGTGTGTGTGTGTGTGTTGTTGTGTGGTGTGTGTGTGTGTGTTGGTGGGGATGAAACGCTGTTTGTAGTTCGTTGGAAAAAAAAAAAAAGCTGACGATTGACGGTTGTCAAGTGGTAAGACGTAGTACCTCTAATCGAAAGGTGTGGTTCAATTCTGTATGGGTACATCAGCCTGGTAGGTGAAGGGTGGGTCTTTCCCCTATCTCCCGGGTCAACGTGCGTATAGGGATTCGAATCCAGTGATGGAGTGGTAGTGGGTTCGAATCAGTCTAGAGTGATGGTGTTCGAATCCAGTCATGGAGTGTATAGGGGTTTGAATCCAGTCATGGATGATAGGGTTTGAATCCAGTCATGGAGTGATGTAGTTAGAATCGTTATAGATGATGGGTTCGAATCCAGTCATGGAGTGATAGGTTCGATCCAGTCATGGAGTGAGGGGACATCATAAAGTGAAGGGTTCAATCAGTCATAGAATGATGGGGGTTCGAATCCAGTCATGGAGTGATAGGGGTTCGAATCCAGTCATGGAGTGATGGGACCATCATAAGTGATAGGGTTCGAATCCAGTCATGGAGTGATAGGGGTTCGAATCCAGTCATGGAGTGATGGGGACCATCATAAGTGATAGGGTTCGAATCCAGTCATAGAATGATGGGGGTTCGAATCCAGTCATGGAGTGATAGGGGTTCGAATCCAGTCATGGAGTGATGGGGACCATCATAAAGTGTAGGTTCGAATCGTCATGGAGTGATAGGTTCGAATCCAGTCATGGAGTGATGGGGGTTCGAATCCTGTCATGGAGTGATGGGGACCATCATAAAGTGATAAAGGTTCGAATCCAGTCATGGTCTGTTGTACTGACTGCTTTGCAAAATAGATTGGTTTCTTTTGACAGATTCGAGTAGATCAGAATTGTATCAGCATTGTGCTTATGATCATTGTTTGAAGAAAATGTTTTATTCCAGAGATATTCTTCGTATTTAGCTTAAAGCATCAACAAGTCTTTGAACCTTGAGGGCTGGTGGTGCTATTGCCAAGCTTGTGTTTGTTCCTCAGTGGAGATATTATTGTCGAAGACCTTGACATCACACGGCATATATCCCCCGTGAGGATGCCGGGGGCTCTTTCAGTATAAATAGTATCCCCACCTTCTGGAAATTTTGTGCTAGAAATTGCCTCTTTTCTGTCACTCTCTTTGTTTCTGCCTTGTTCCTTTCTGTCATTTTTTGCCTTTATGGTCCCTTCATTTGTATGTGTTCAATAAAGTCTTGCATACTTTTTCTTAGGATCGATAATTGGGTACATGTATTAAGTGCATTTATGGCTCTAGGGAGGTGAGACATGCGGAAGCAATTTTAGGTAATTTATGCCTGTTTTTATATATGTTTTGGTGTCCTTAGGTATGTACTTGTATATTATATATTTGTATGCAGGTGTGTTTTTTAAATCCCCTGTGCGATAAAATGGAGTGGTCAAGGCCAGGGGCATGCCCTTAGATTATGAGCGCGAATGCATTGATATGTGTACTTAATTTTCTTTTCTTTTCTTTTCTTTTCCTGTTGAAGGTTAATTTTCCTTCCTTTTCTTTTTTTTTTGTCCTGTTGAAATTCTGTATGTTTTAAAGTGTTTGTAGCCTTGATATGGCTCAGCGCGGTCGGCTGGGCTTTAAACAACAATAACAATAACAATAACACGGCATATATCCATACCAGACTTTTCAGCACATTTACTGACAGTCAGCGTTTTCTGTCCGCTGACACCCGCAGTGGTATACGTGGACAGATAAATGGAAAACATAAATACAGAAATGTATAAAGAATTCATAGCGTTCGTGTCGTTTCCTCGTGGAAGATAGATTAGCTTGCAAGCAAACCTTAAAAACAGAGAGTGTGTCGTTCCGGTGATGAAAACAGACTGAATGTTGGACACAGAACGTTGGACACTTTATTGTCTATTATGAGAAGAAGAAGAAGAAGAAGAGAAGAAGAAGAAGAAGAAGAAGAAGAAGAAGAAGAAAAGAAGAAAGAAAAGAAGAAGAAGAAGAAGAAAGAAGAAAGAAGAAAGGAAAGAAGGAAGAGGAGAAGGAGAAGGAAGGAGAAGGAAGGAGAGGAGAAGAAAAGAAGAAGAAAGAAAGGAAAGAAAGAAAGAAAGGGAGGGAGGAAGGAAGAGAAGAAAGAAAAGAGAAAGAGAGTAGAAGAGATGATAGACCGACAGACCGACAGAGAGCCAAAGAAGAGAAAGAGAGAGAGAGAGAATATACGAACCCAGTTTTATCATTTTGTCATCGCTGCAGTTGTAAATCTGTGAAAGGACACAATGATAACGGATGATACCAATATGCTCTCTGTCTGTCTGTCTGTCTGTCCTGCCTTTCTACAGTCTGTCTGTCTGCTGCTTTTACCCGTCTGTTGTCTGTCTGCCTTTCTACCAGTCTGTCTGTCTGCTGCCTTTCTACCTGTCTGTCTGTCTGTCTGCCTTTCTACCTGTCTGTCTGTCTGTCTGTCTCGCTGTATTTCCCTATCTGCTCCGCCTTTGTATGTCTGTCTGTCAAATTGCTATGTGTCTTTATTTTCTACTTTATTTTCTGTTCCTTTTTCTGGTCGTATTGAGACGGTTGTTGCCCTGATATGGCTCTACGCAGTCGACTGAGCTTTAAGCAACATTAAGAATAAGAATCTGTCTACTGTCTGTCTGTCTGTCTGTCTGTCTGTCTCTCTTGCGCGCTGTCTGTCTCTGTCTGTCTGTCTGTCTGTCTCTCTCTCTCTCTCTCTCTCACTCACACACACACACACACACACACACACACAACACACACAACAGACTCACACGCACACAGCACACACACACACACTCACACACACACACACACACACCACACACACACACACACACACACACACACACACACACACACACACACACACACACATTTCTGTGTTTCACATCCCGTCATGACCTTGAGCTGTGGTCAAAATATATAAATCACATGATGTCAGAAAAAGTGTCACGTTAGCTCACTCACACTCTTTCCACCCCACCTTTGCACATTTAATACGACCTGAATGAATAAATAATCTAAGTCAGAAGTTCGCTGTCATACGCGCGCGGAGAAGCATACATGCACAGGCATACGCACCCACGCACGCACACACACACACATTTCTCTCACTCACACACACATACACTCTCTCTCTTTTTCACTCACTCACTCCACACACACACACACACACCACACACACACACACACACACACACTCTCTCTCTCTCTCTCACTCACTCACTCACTCACACACACAACACACACACACACACACACCACACGCACGCACGCACACACACACTCTCTCACTTTCTCCTTCTCTCTCACTCTCTCACTCACACGTTTACATACACTCACTCACTCTCTCACACACATACTCTCTCTCTCTTCACTCACTCACTCACTCACACACTCACACTCACACACACACACCACACACACACACACATACACACACGCACACACACACACACACACACACACACACACACACACACACACACTCACACACACACACACACGCACACACACACGCACACACACACACACACACACACTCACACTCACACACACTCTGCGAAACAAACTTGTTAGAAATGGAGCGTGCTATGGTTGTGACCACAGGGAAGCCAGACGAGAACTATTGAAGCCGACAGAAACAGAAAGCTACCTTGCGGCAGAAGCTCACAGCAGCACACGCATGGACTATTAGTTCGCCATTTGCAAACCAAAATTACTGCTGAGGTGTGTGAGATACCACATACCTATTAATTTTCGCTTCAGGTGAGCCTGTGGCCTTGAACCCAAGGTGCTGTGAAACCCGTCCGGACGCATGAAGGTGGCCACTTATTACTGAGAACGTAGGCGTGGGGAGAGGGACAGGGAACTAATTCTGTTACACTCTTGAGGATAGGGAGACAGGCAACTAGCTTTGTCATACTGTGTGTTAGGAAGACAGGCAACTAGCTTGGTCATTCTGTGTGTTAGGAAGACAGAGCAACTAAGTTCTGCCACACTCAATGTTAGGAAGACAGGGCAACTTATTCTTGTCACACTGTGTGTTAGGAAGACAGGGCAACTTACTTCTGTCACACTGTGTGTTAGGAAGACAGGCAACTTACTCCTGTCACACTGTTTGTTAGGAAGACAGGCAACTAACTCCTGTCACACTTTGTGTTAGGGAGACAGGCAACCAGCTTTGTCACACTGTGTGTTAGGAAGACAGGCAACTTACTCCTGTCACACTGTGTGTTAGTAAGACAGGCAACTTACTCCTGTCACACTGTGTGTTAGGAAGACAGGCAACTTACTCCTGTCACACTGTGTGTTAAGAAGACAGGCAACTTACTCCTGTCACACTGTGTGTTAGTAAGACAGGCAACTTACTCCTGTCACACTGTGTGTTAGGAAGACAGGCAACTTACTCCTGTCACACTGTGTGTTAGTAAGACAGGCAATTAACTCCTGTCACACTGTGTGTTAGTAAGACAGGCAACTTACTCCTGTCACACTGTGTGTTAGGAAGACAGGCAACTTACTCCTGTCACACTGTGTGTTAGGAAGACAGGCAACTTACTCCTGTCACACTGTGTGTTAGTAAGACAGGCAACTTACTCCTGTCACACTGTGTGTTAGGAAGACAGGCAACTAGCTTTGTCACACTATGTGTTAGAAAGACAGGCAACTAACTCCTGTCACATGTGTGTTAGGAAGACAGGCAACTAACTTATTGTCACACTGTGTGTTAGGAAGACAGGGCAACTAACTCCTGTCACACTGTGTGTTAGGAAGACAGGCAACTTACTCCTGTCACACTGTGTGTTAGGAAGACAGGCAACTTACTCCTTTCACACTGTGTGTTAGGGAGACAGGGCAATTAACTCCTGTCACACTGTGTGTTAGTAAGACAGGCAACTTACTCCTGTCACACTGTGTGTTAGTAAGACAGGCAACTTACTCCTGTCACACTGTGTGTTAGGGAGACAGGGCAATTACTCCTGTCACACTGTGTGTTAGTAAGACAGGCAACTTACTCCTGTCACACTGTGTGTTAGTAAGACAGGCAACTTACTCCTGTCACACTGTGTGTTAGGAAGACAGGCAACTTACTCCTGTCACACTGTGTGTTAGGAAGACAGACAACTTACTCCTGTCACACTGTGTGTTAGGGAGACAGGGCAACTAACTCCTGTCACACTGGTGTGTGTGTGTGGTGTGTGTGTGTGTGTTCGTTCGTTCGTTCTTTGATATAAGTGATATTAGACGTGTGTGTGTGTGTGTGTGTGTGTGTGTGTGTGTGTGTGTGTGTGTGTGTGTGTGTGATGACAGCAAAGTCCGTATCCTCCGAGTAAGATGTTTGCTGAGATAGGGCGGAAGTTTCTTTGTTTTGCAGAGTTTTTAGAGTTTACCGTAGTGTTTAAGTTATTACAGATGTGGTAAGTAACTGGAGTATTGGGAGTTGCAAGCCTGATAGAAGATTGTTTTTCTTTGTACTTTACTTGAACAGTAATAATTTCCCCCGTCTTCTGTACTCTGTGTGTGTGTGTGTGTGTGTGTGTGTGTGTGTGTGTGTGTGTGTGTGTGTGTGTGTGTGTGTGTGTGTGTCGCTGTCTCTTTGTGTCTGTGTGTGTCTCTCTTTCTGTCTGTCTGTCTGTCTTCTCTCTCTCTCTGTCTGTCTGTCTGTCTGTCTATCTCTCGCTCTCTCTCCCTCTCCCCTCTCCCCCCTCTCCCTCCCCTTCTCTTTGTCTCTCTCTGTCCCACTCTCTGTGTCTCTGTCTGTCTGTCTGTCCTCTCTCTTTTTTTTTTTTTTTTTTTTTTTTTTTGAATGTTGCGGGTTGAGATTGAAATCGCGATATCACGCTAACAAGTCTGTGCCATAAACATTACAAAATGTATAGTGCAGAATTGTTTGGGTCGTTATGGAGTCTTTTCAACAGGGAGTCAGTCCCATATGCGTTTCCTTGAGGTCGAACAGCAGCTGTCGCGTTTTTCAAACTTACGCTGATAGTTTTGAAATGGGAAGGTAGGAAGGAGTACATGAGACACAGACATCGCCAGAATGATCGGCACATGGAGATTAGCTGCCAATGTGTACGCTGCAGACTGGGACTGAACTCTGTAGAAGTCTGTGGACTGGAAATGTTGACATGCGCTAAAATCTTAATGTTCATTTTTAAACTTCCAATGTATAAAATATTATTGTGTGTCTGTGGATTGGAAATGTTGACATGTGCTAAATCTTAATGTTCATTTTTAAACTTCCAATGTATAAAATATTGTGTATATTCTGTATATTTGTGTGGAGTTCATGTGTCAACGTTTTCTCTTCATTTTGTATAAAAAAAATGTTTGTTGTTGTTTTGTTGTCATTCTTCGTTGCCACATTGTATGTTAGATGTCTTTTGTTGTTAAATGAAAAATGATTTTTAAAAAGTTTTAGAAAAAGTCTGTGGACTGGAACTCAGAAATCAAACATTGAGTCCACTGCTTTGTCAACTGAACCAACCAGCCTTCATAAGTATTTAATTAATTGTTGTTTTTTTTAGCCGAACGCTACATTTATTGTCGTAGCTCATGATCTGAAATACAGTATGACTGTAAACCTTTTTGTTTGAGACATTCACGTGAATAACTTTACCAGTATGTTGATTCTGTTCTTCACTCCACCTAACCCTATCGCTCTCTGTCTCTCTCTCTCTTTCTCTCTCTCTCTCTCTTCTCTCTCTCTCTGTCATCTCTGTCTGTCTGTCTCTGTCGTCTCTCTCTCTCTCTCTCTCTCTCTCTCTCTCTCTCTCTCTTCTCCTTTCCTGTTCCATCCACTACCCCTACCGTTGTTGAATCTCCCCCATCCTCCCTCAACCATAACCGTTTTCCATCCTGAAGAAAAACGTGCCGAAGAGAAAGAAGCGGGCGACCATTGGAAGGGCGATTTTTACAGCAGCTCTTTGAATAATGGGCGCGTTCGCTATTGGGTTTGCAGTTGCACAGATGCCGGCGTGATCAAGGTTGTGTGACTCCACTAAAAGTGTCGCCTTTTGTGTCCTCGCTCTTTTGAAACGCTGTTTTTTTTTTTAACAGCCCGAATCTTTCCCTCTTTAAGTCTCTCTGTGTCTCTGTCTCTGTTTGTGTGTGTGTGTGTGTGTCGTGTTTGTGCTGTCTCTCTGTGTTCTCTCTTCTCTGTCTCTCTCCCCTGTCTCTGTCTCTCTCTCTCCCCTGTCTCTGTCTCTCTCTGTCTCTCTCCCCTGTCTCTGTCTCTCTCTCTCTCCCCTGTCTCTGTCTCTGTCTCTCTCTCTCCCTGTCTCTGTCTCTCTCTGTCTCCCTCCCCTGCTCTCCTCTCTCTCGTCTCTCTCTCTCTCTCTTTTCTCTCTCTCCCACCCATGTGACTGTATTGGATCTTTATTGGGCCTGCTACTTAAAAACATCTTTTTCCCCTAAATAAAATCTGTCTCTGTCTCTCTCTTTCTCTCTTCCTTTCTCTCTCCCCTCTCCTTCTGTATGTCTGTTGCTGCCTTTTGAAGACCCTCTCTCTCTCTTCCCTCTCCGCTCTCTACCTCCCTTCGCCTCTTTATCTCTCTCTCTCTCTGTCTGTCTCTTTCTTTATCTCTTTCTGTCTGTCTCTCTCTTTCTCTCTCTCACTCTCTCTCCTTCTCTCTCCCCCCCCCCCTCGTCTCTCTCCTCTCTGTACTCTACCTCTCTACTCCTCTCTGTCTCTGTCTCGTCGTCTCTGTCTCCTCTCTCTCTCTCTCTGTCTCTCTCTGTCTGTCTGCTGTCTCTCTCTCTCTCTTCTTCTGTCTCTCTCTCTCTCTCTCTCCTCATCGATGTCGATAGTGCCAGCTGAAAGGTTCTGTGCGGAGTCAAGGAGATTGAAGAATGGAAACGATAACTCTTCTGTACACCGCAGGTGTGAAAAGACCGGAGATGGCTGAGAGGAGAAGCGGGGATGGCAGGGTGCTGGCAGACAAGGGACAGAGAGATGGAGTGAGGGGGAACGGGTAGAGAGGGTCAGCTTGGTAGGGAGGGAGGGGAGGGGGGAGTGAGAGAGGGCTTTTCGGTCTGGTTGTGATCTAATGTGGCGAGATGAGTTATGACCCAGGTGATGATCGAGCGAAGGGAGGTTACTTCTAGTGTCTTGCGTGGTTTTGAATGAATGTAGCCAAGCTGGATTTATAATTTAACTCTTCTATTCTAGACGGCAGCTGTTGGGCGAAGACAGGAGGGCACAGTCTCAAAAACAGTCGGGCAGATAGACGTGTGTGTGTGTGTGTGTGTGTGTGTGTGTGAGAGAGAGAGAGAGAGAAGACAGACAGATAGAGTGAGAGAGAGAAAGAGCAGGCACACATTTTTATATTCATATTGGCAAGAGCACATTAATGCTTTTCTATCAAGCCCTCAATTTATGTGTGTGTCTGTCTCTCTCTGTGTCTGTCTATGTGTGGGTGTGTTTGGTGTGATGTGGTTTGGGTGAGAGAGAGAGGTCAAGTAAGACTATTATCTACAAAAGAGAAATTAGATTGCAGGCAGTGTAAACACGTAATTATGATTAAAATGTTTGCGTGGACAGCAGTAAATCAGTCAGTTACTTAGAATAAGATGAAAAAAATGAAAAAACACGCTTACGTGCACGTTTTTAATTTATCGTAGCGTGACAACCAATCGTTTATAAGCAGTCACCGCAGACTATAGTCAGACACACTTGAATACATTTGTATACATGCAGGCATGTATGTATACATGTACACACATTCGTACACCTACACCTATACGTAAACACACACACACACACACACACACACACACACACACACACACACAACACACACACACACACACTTTTCTCTCTCCCTCCTCTCTCTCTCTCTCCTCTCTCTCTCTCTCTCTCTCTCTCTCTCTCTCTCTTTCTCTCTGTCTCTCTCTGCCCCCCCCCCCCTCGGGTCTGTCTGCTTCTCTTGGTTTGAACTGCCTACTGACATAAAGCAATTAATAGATTTTGGAACGAAACTACTTGCGTGGAGTGAGGAGCGAGAGCTGTTATTTTCACATTTTCTTGGGGGAAAAAGGGAGGTGAATATTAATCTCGTTTTTGTTTAGTTTTTGTTCTGTTCTTTTTTGTTTTCATTTTTGCTCAAACTGAGGGAGAAAATGATCTTTGTATATATATGTTTTAATTCGTTTGTTATGTTTAAATTTGTTTGTGTTTAGGTTTGTTTGTTTTTAATCTCCTTTGTGATAAATTGGACTGAGTGGTCAACGCCAGGGGCATCTCCTTAGATTATGTGCGCGTGTACTTAATTTTCTTTTTCTTTTTCCTGTTGAAAGTATTGTGTAGATCTATGTGTTGATACAATTGTAGCCCTAATATGGCTCTACGCAGTCGGTTGGGCATACAACAACGACAACAACAACAAAGAACAGTATTTGACTGAATCCGGTCAGTTTTCATAATGTGACGGTTAGGCAGACCGTATCTCATTTTACACAATAAAAGGAAGCTCGTTGATTTGGCTTGACCATCTTGATGTTCCCTCTCCCTCCTGCCTTCGCTCTCTTTCTTTCTTTCATTCTCTTTGCCCCCGTCGAGAAAAGCTTGACGCGAGGACAGTGTGTGTGTATTTTGTGTTTGACACCGCAGTCTTTGAGGTGGGGGGCTGAGGGGGGGGGGGGAGTAAAGATGTTAATGAGGGAGCAGGGGAAACAAACTTCAGCGCTCACACAATACTGGTGTAAAGTGACTGTTTGGGCTTTGACAGTTGTAATCCGTTAATGTCATATTGCTGTGATTTGTGTCATGTTGTCAAACGATCGAGCTTGACTTCTTTTCTAAAGTTTTAGGTCCATAAATGCTCTGACATCTGTGTGTGTGTGAGTGCGTGCGTGTGTGCGCGCGCGCGCGTGTGTGTGTTCTATTGATTGTATAATTGTCTTTTGTGTTCGCCTGACTTAGTTCATTTGACAGAAAATTTGCATCTGTCATGTTTTGATAATCATACAGCTCCCTTCTCTTTTTTTCTGGTCTCTTCTCTGCGAATACTGTTTTTGTACATTCTCTGAACAGACAGAAAGACGATAACTCCACTGTTCTTTTTTTTTTTCCAGGCGGAGTAAAAGAGCCACCGTTCACCTTCTAAGACAACAGTGAGATCATCAACAAAAGCAGCAGCGATGATGAGACCGGCAAAGCGGACATGTGGGACGTTGTTGGTGGTGCTGTTTGGCTTGTGTCACCTCACTCGAGTCACTCAGGCCCTGGAGACCTTGCTGACTTTCCGTGATCCTGAGGGCAACCCCTTCCAGAAGCTGGTGGTGGATGAGCTGAGTGGCTCAGTGTATGTAGGCGCCACCAACAGGCTACACAGACTGTCTTCGGGACTGACCTTGCTGCAGAGCGCCGCCACGGGCCGCAGGGAGGACAACCCGGACTGTCCACCCCCCGTGGTGCCCTGCACGGAGAAGAAAGTTCTTCATGATGGAGTCACCAAAGGTCTGGTGGTGGACTACAACGACAACACGCTGATCGTGTGCTCTACGCTATACCACGGCTCCTGCCAAAAGCTGTCGTTGAAGAACATCACCAACGTGGTCCACCTGATCCACAAGCCCCTTGTGCCCAACACTCCCAGAGCCAGCTGCGTTCTCTTCACCGGCCCCAGCTTGGGAAACCAGCAGGCTCTGTACGTGGGCGCTGAGTACAGCGGGCTGGGGAACAAAGCCTACAGGAACTTGATCCCCAGCATCAGCAGCCGGCAGCTGACGGATCTCGAGCTCATCTACAGGGACCAGGAAGGAGGCACGAAGAAATCCTCAAAGAAGAGCTCAGACCGTCTTTCCGTGTGCAGCACGTCCATGGATTTATCCGAGGCGACTTCGCCTACTTCATGACGGTGCAGAAAGAGAGCAACACTTCGGACGTTCGTCGTCTCCAGGATTGGCCGGGTGTGTACCCAGGACAGGTACTTCAGATCCTACGTGGAGATTCCCCTGCACTGCCAGAAATCCGGGAAGCGTTATCACATTCTTCAGGGAGCGGATGTGGATGTCTCCAGTGGTGAGGTTTACGCCGTGTTCTCCGACGCCCTTGCAGCGTCTTGGGAGGAGGGGAAGAGTTCTTCAGCGCTCTGTGTGGTTGGACCTGGACAAGGTGGACAGCGAATTCAACAAGACGGTACAGGAGTGCTACAACGGTGCTGGTCTGGTGGGCCCCCCTCACTATGTCACCAGCAGAACCTGCGTGAAAACGGTGAGCGTATGTTGTGTATACTTCTGTGTCTCTGCCGTCTGTCTGTCTCTCTCTCTGTCTGTCTGTCTCTCTGTCTGTCTCTCTCTCTATGTGTGTATATGTGTGAGTGAGTGTGTGTGTGTGTGTGTGTGTGTGGTGGGTGCGATTTCTGTCTCTGTGTGTGTTTGTGTGTGTGTTGTGTGTGTGTCGCCGCCTGTCTGTCTTCCTGTCTGTTTTTTGCCTCTCTGGGTGTGTGTTATGTATGCGCAAGTTTGTGCCTCTGTGTGTGTTTTTTTATTTCTACTCCACTGTGTGTGTTTTGTTTGGATTGGTTTATGTGTGCGTGTTTGTGCGGGTGTGTGTATGTGGGTCATTGATTTAATGTGTACATATTCACCCAGGAGGCGGTTTTAAACCCACATACATGCACAGAAGGGTGGGGGAGAGGAATGGGTACTTGTGTAAAAATGTTGAGAAAGAAGGAATGAAATTGCAACTAGAAAATGAATGGAAAAACAAAAGTGAAATAAATAATTGAAACTAACCAGAAAAGGAGTGAATAAAAAAAAAAGTGAAATAACGAACGGAACCGGAACTGCCCAGCTCAGCAATAAAGTGGCTAAACACAACTATTAACACCTAAGTCACATTAAGTTGAAGGTAATTAGCTAGTACACATTTTGATAGGCTGACAAACGTTTGCATGGTAATGGCGTATAGGCTGACAAACGTTTGCATGGTAATGGCGTATAGGCTGACAAACGTTTGCATGGTAATGGCGTATAGGCTGACAAACGTTTGCATGGTAATGGCGTAATGGGTGACAAACGTTTGCATGGTAATGGTGTATAGGCTGACAAACGTTTGCATGGTAAAGGCGTATAGGCTGACAAACGTTTAATAATTACAATATTTAATAATTACAATATTTATATAGCGCAAAATCTCGATAAAAATCAAATCTAAGCGCTGAACATACACTTACGCACGCGCGCACACACACACTTACACATGGCTATAAATGGGGAAAAAGAATAAAAGCAATGGAAAATTATAGAGAGCATATTATATACAAATATATATTACAATGTGATTCCACTCCGAGTGGAGACAGGCTACAGAGGGGGATGAGTGAGGTCAGGATTTTATGCAGAGGAGAAAAGGTGAGTTTTGAGAGCGGACTTGAAGGAGACAAAAGTAGGTTGCTGACGGACAGAGAGAGGAAGTTTGTTCCAGGAAAGTGGACCAGAAACAGAGAAGGCTCGTGGACCATAGGTATTGGGCTTGGTGCGTGGAAAGCGAAAAGTCAGAGGATCGGAGGCAGAGCGGAGGGTACGTGAGGGAACATAGATCTCAAGTAGGCTTGACAGGTAATGGGGGGCTGCGTTATTGAGGCTTTTGTAGCACATGGTGTCTAGTTTGTACTGTATGCGCTTTGATACAGGGAGCCAGTGAAGTTGTGCCAGGAGAGGAGATATGTGGTCAGCTTTTTTCTTTTTGAGTACAAGGCGTGCAGCATTGTTTTGAATGCGCTGTAGGATGTGAATGGTGGAGGCAGGAAGACCAGACAGGAGTGAATTGCAATAGTCAATGCGAGACATTATGAAGGAGAGAACGAGTTTTGCAGTTGTTTCGACAGAGAGATACTTCCTGATCAAGCTTATACGATGGAGGTGATAGTAGCAAGATCTGGCAGTTTGAGAAACAAAGTTGTTCATGGAGAGGGTAGAGTCAATGCAGACACCAAGGTTTTTAGCTGAATCAGAAATTGGGACTGATGTGTTACACAATGGGAGAGAAAGAGGAGGCAGCTGAGAAAGTTTCTGACGGGTGCCAATGAGGATAGTTTCTGTCTTGTCGTCATTAAGCTGAAGTTTGTTGAACGTCATCCAGTTCTTAATGTCCGAGTAACACTCAGTGGTGCGAGTCAACAGGCGCTGTATATTGTCTGGTGTGTCACTGTCTAGAAGTTGGGTGTCATCAGCATAGAAGTGGTGTTTTATAGAGTGGGAGTTGATGATGGTGGATAGGGGGAGGTGTAAAGAGTGAAAAGAACAGGGCCAAGGACAGATCCTTGTGGAACACCACAGGTCAGGCATGCAGGTTGAGAGTAAGTGCCATTAATGAGAACAGTTTGTTTTCTGTTTGACAGATATGAAGTGAAAAAGGAGAGAGCAATGTCAGTTTGCATGGTAATGGCGTATAGGTTGACAAACGTTTGCATGGTAATGGCGTAATGGGTGACAAACGTTTGCATGGTAATGGCGTAATGGGTGACAAACGTTTGCATGGTAATGGTGTATAGGCTGACAAACGTTTGCATGGTAAAGGCGTATAGGCTGACAAACGTTTGCATGGTAATGGCGTATAGGCTGACAAACGTTTGCATGGTAATGGCGAATAGGCTGACAAACGTTTGCATGGTAATGGCGTAAAGTCTGACAAACGTTTGCATGGTAATGGCGTATAGACTGACAAACGTTTGCATGGTAATGGCGTATAGGCTGACAAACGTTTGCATGGTAATGGCATAATGGGTGACAAACGTTTGCATGGTAATGGCGTATAGACTGACAAACGTTTGCATGGTAATGGCGTATAGGCTGACAAACGTTTGTGTGGTAATGGCGTATAGGCTGACAAACGTTTGTGTGGTAATGGTGTATAGGCTGACAAACGTTTGTGTGGTAAAGGTGTATAGGCTGACAAACGTTTGTGTGGTAAAGGTGTATAGGCTGACAAACGTTTGTGTGGTAAAGGTGTATAGGCTGACAAACGTTTGTGTGGTAAAGGTGTATAGGCTGACAAACGTTTGTGTGGTAAAGGTGTATAGGCTGACAAACGTTTGTGTGGTAATGGCGTTCTCTGAGGGATATCGTAAACTGCATTCGTAGAAAGTATTGGAATGTATCGTTTTATCTCTCTGTGTGTCTGTCTGTGTGTGTATCTGTCTGTCTGTGTCAGTATGTTTATGTCTGTTAATTTGAATATAAATGTTTCATTCCCTGTGTTCAGATCTCTCGTTCATTTTCTATACTGACCTTTTGAACTTTTTCTTAATTATTCCAGTGGCCATTGCAGCGAGTTCCGTCACTCTCCTTTGAAGTGACACTGGTGGGACGTACTGTATTCTGTTGATGCTTCTTTCGAGCTTAGACCTTGGCCTATCGTTTAGTTGCCCTGCCTTTTGTATGTGTGTGTGTGTGTGTTCGTCTTTCCGTGTTGTTTTAATTCTTCTTCTGTCATTTTATATATTATTATTGTTGTTGTTGTTGTTCTTACTGTTATTATTATCATTACCATTATGATTATGATTATTGTTATCAGTATCTTTATAAGTATTGAAATAATTATGGCGTGCTTTTGATTATTCCCCCCCCCCCCCTCTTTTTTTTTCTCTCTAAAGATGTGTCTTGCTTTCGAGATATTACGTGTGTTTTGCTTTGTCTTGTTTTGGTTTTTTGTG